>CM031239.1:555993837-556481337 GCA_018340775.1 Taxus wallichiana var. yunnanensis | reverse complement strand
TTAGTGGTTAAGGGAAAGTTCCCACCCCATATATTAGATGAATCACCTAGTTGATAGATAGTGGTGTCAAAGGGTTAGAGATTCATGAAGTGCATGAGACTGGATAATTGTAACAAATCCATGCACGCATGACTATTATTGTATCAATCTTTTGTTTCATTGTCATGTTTAATATATGAAGAATATTGGCTGAACCAAAGTGTCTTCTATGTGTTATCATTACATACTATTGATTTCTTGATGATTTATACATAAATGCATGCTTTTATAAATCTGGTTCGGTATCACTATGTAATGATGGATTAGTTTCTAAATATATGTCTTTATCATTTCACAATGCTACCATCCTGCTACAACAACCCTAAAGAGGGACATGGTACCTTAGCGCGCTTCGGGTGAGCGCTCAACCTATACTTGAGTGATTTTCCAAAGCATGACTAGGTGTTATCCGAGAATTCTAGGTTGCATCACGTATATTATTTAATTTTTAAAAAATTAATACCACTTTATTACCTTTCCCATCTTCGATCGGGATATTTTTTATCCTTTAATTTTTTTGGACTTGCGTTGGGTGAGGTGCGAAATCTAGTATCGAGTTTGGTTTTAACACCAAACACTCTAGGGATTTTGGTAGTTAAATTTAATAAAACTACTTTGTTTTAAATCATTTCCGCAAAAGTCTAATGTACAACTTTTCCCTTGTGTAGGATGATGGGGTGCGTCAAGACTTGAGGTGCGTGTAGTGACTCAAGGTCATGGGTGGCCACTACTAGAGGAAACTAGTACAAATTTTGGGCTGCATATATTAGATGTGTTACATCAAATGATGGGGGTCCTTCAGATCAACTTTCTACACAACCAGAGCCAGAGGCGAGAGGATATTTAGTGTGACAGAGAGATATACCTTAATGAGGATTCACACTCAACTACTCACATAAAGGTTTCTTTATAGCAATAGAGATCACGTAGCTAGTAAGTTGAGCTTACATCTCGACAAGAGAGGTCTCATAGTCCTTCAAAGGCATATTCGAGAGTATTTGAGACACACCCACATCGAAGGTAACAGAAGTTTCATTCGTGATCTCCTTTGACTACACCCACCTACGTATGGAGGCATGATAGATGGATTTGGGGTGATTAATGGCTACTAAACTTACATTGTTTTTTTCACTTGTATCCTTATGAGAGAAATTTCAAATCCTTCCCGGTTATGCACTCCTCCTCTACGACGCAGAAGGCATCTAGTAGAGAAATGAGGAGCTAAAGGTCCATTTGACCCATGATATTATTACCTTAGAGCTATTCGAGGAGTGGTTCAAGTCTTGAAACATGTTAGATAACCTTATTCGAAGAGGATCGACAAGTTTCATGATCTCTGGTAGGGTTCTAGTTCAGTGGCCCAATATGAGTGCATTTTTTTACCTTCTTTAGTATGTCGATTATCTCTAGGATGAGAAGCTACAGGTGAAAATTTTCATCACGGGCCTGAATGCATACTTGGAAGGATCAATAAGAATTTTATCTCACTCAATCTTGGAGAATTTGGTTGAGAAATACTATCTCACATAGGAGAATAGGACCACAATGCAAGAATCTTGGGATAGGAACTAGGGTAAATTATAGGAGTGAGTTCACTCATTTTAGGATCAGAGATCACATGGATCTTCCACACCCCGAGAGGATGGTTTAGAATATTTTATTTAACTTCACAAACTCCTTCACATTCACAGTAAACCTCTCAGCAACAAAGGAATAGGCCAAGACAAGATAGCCATATAAAGGTAGGGGCCTTCATGGCCACATTTTAGGCAAAGACATGAGTTTGGGGAGATAACATCCTAATCATGCTTATTCTCGTAGTCGAGATAGAGTGGGACCTATAGTTTCATTATGTCATAGCATAGGAATCTCTCAATCACACAAAGATGCACTAGGTTGTTTCATTTGTGGGGCCCTTGACCATTATACTTGATTTTGTCCTCAGAGACCAACTTTTTCTGAGAAGAGAAAGGAATCAAGTTCAGAACATATGGTTGGAGACACATGACACACTCATCACATCTACGCCATAGTGGAGAACTATCATGACAAGCATCAAGTCATGGTCATTGATATGATAGGTATGATTAGGGGTACACCTGTTACTATAATATTTTATTCAGGAGATTTTGACTCCTTTATATCACCCTCTTTAGTGGATAGGTATGGATTGGTGGGTTTTAGGCAAGGCAGGTAGATTTTTTCATTAGGTCCAAGCTTGTCATAGACTCATATGTGGAGAGGTGTCTTCTAGACCTAGGTGTATTCTCCACTACCTTAGACCTCTGATTTTTACCATTGGGATCTTATGAGGTTGTTCTTGGCATGGATTGGCTTGATACTTATTAGGAAAAGTAGACTTCGAGATAAAATTTTATTGATTGTGTGGACAACGTAGGTAGTTATGTTGTTATATACAAGGTTTAGAGACCTTTGTCCCTGCGTATGATATCCACTATGCAACTCAAGCAGAGTATGAAAAAGGGTTGTCGATGCTCTCTATCATAATCAACAATATATTGGAGGATATTCCATTGAATTCTCCCTTAGATGAGCACCCTATTTTTAGAGAGTTTACATAGTTTTTCCTTAGTGAAATCTCAAGTATGCCACCATGGCGAGAGGTGGACATTGTTATAGATCTTGTTTCAAGTTTTGCACCCATGTCCCATGATCCATACATGATAACCACACCTAAGCTCCATGAGCTCAAGATTCAATTAGAGGATATTTTAGAGAAGAGCATCATATAACCTAGTGTGTTTCCTTGGGGTGCACCAGTGATTTTTGTGAAGAAAAATGATGGGTCCCCTCATTTTTATGTCAACTTCGATAACTAAACAAGGTAATAGTGAAGAATGTTTATCATTTTCCCTATATTGATGATTTTTTTGATCAAATGAGGGAAGCTAGAGTATTCTCCAAGATATATTTGAAGTACAGATACCATCACCATTGCGCATCACTAAAGCAGACATCCACAAGATAGATTTCCAAACTCGGTATGGGTATTATGAGTTCACAGTAGTTCCTTTCGGTCTAACCAATGCACTGCTAGTTTTCATGAGCCTCAAGAATGGGGTTTTCATAACCTTTTGGAAATATTTTTCATTTTGTTTCTTTACAACATCTTGATATATTGTCACTCGATTGAGGAGCAATTATTGAGGTAGGTATTACAAGTTTTGAAATAGCATCAGTTGTTTGAGAATTTGGAGAAGTGTTCCTTCTTTCAGACCGAGATTCAATACTTAGGGCACATTATCACAGGCGAGGATATCTTAGTATATCCCTCAAATATTCGTGCTATTATTGATTGGCTAGCCCCCACCACAGTGACACAAGTCAAGAGTTTTATGGGATTAGTTGGGTACTACCGTCATTTTTTTAGATTTTTTTAAGATTTTCAATTCTACTACTTACTTCGCTTCAAAGTCAAAGGGAAGAATTTTTTTCAGTCAAAAAGTACAAGCAGGATTTTCAGTTTCTCAAGGATTTTGTGACTACCACACCCATCCTCACAATTCAATATCCTTTGGATGACTTTGTGGTTTACATAAATGCATCTATTGAGGGACTTGGATTAGTGCTCATGTAGGAGCATCACATTATTTATTTTTAGTCTCCTAAGCTTAAAGACTATGAGCTTAATTACCTCACCTATGATCATGAGCTTGCAGTAGTGGTTCATGCATTGGTTTACTAGAGGTATTTCCTTATAGGTAGACCCTTTATTT
The DNA here is from genome assembly GCA_018340775.1 of Taxus wallichiana var. yunnanensis. Taxonomy (NCBI): domain Eukaryota; kingdom Viridiplantae; phylum Streptophyta; class Pinopsida; order Cupressales; family Taxaceae; genus Taxus; species Taxus wallichiana. The sequence goes on along the minus strand of CM031239.1, from coordinate 556,477,561 downwards.
TGAGGATAGATCATTTGAGCCTTCAACATATCTTTTCGCAACCCAACCTCAATGCCTAATGGTGGAATTGGATTAATTTCCTTTGTGATTACGACATAGACATCTAGTACATCAAGGGAAAGGAGAATGTCATTGTTGATGCTTTAAGTAGGCTTTGATATGATATTTCTACCTTGACACTACGATCGATCTCGGGGTAGGATTCTTCAAAGACTTCTAAGTGATAGATTCTATGAGGAAACTAGGTAGATGGTTTAGTCTCGGGGCATAGTGGGTAAGTATGTAGGGTACACTTTAGATTCTAATGGTCTTATTCAGTTTTAAAGTCACACCTATGATCCTAGATTAGGTGATTTGAGCATATTGGTTATTTCTGAGGCACATCAGGCACCTTACTCCGCCCATCCTGGGGTGAAGAAGATGTACACAAACTTGAGGCATCTTTAATTTGGTCAAGTTTAAGTTGTGACATTACAAATTTTGTAGCCCATTTTCTTGAGTGCCAGAGGGTGAAGGACAAGCATTCTCATCCCGCCGGTCTTCTATACCCTCATGATATTTTAAAGTGGAAGTGGGACGTGGTGTCCATGGAATTTATTATTGGTCTTCCCACTTCATCATTTCATCATGACGCCATCATGGTGACGGTGGATAAGTTGACCAAGGTTTCCCACTTCTCTCTAATGAAGTTATCATATAATGTGGTTTCCATTACACAAGTATTTATGGATGATGTAGTGAGATTACATGGTATACCTAGGATGATCATTTGTGATCATGGATCAATCTACACTTCTGATTTTTGGACCTCTTTTCAAGAATCTTTGGGGACTCATATTTACTTTAGTTCAGCGTATCACCCCAAATAGATGGACAGACTGAGAAGGTGAAGTAGGTACTTGAGGACATGCTTTGGATGTATGTGATGGATTAGCAGATGAAGTGGGATTATTACCTTTATTTGGTTGATTTTTCTTATAACAACAGTTTTCACAGCTTCATCGACATGGTGCCTTATTATGCCTTATATGGGAGACCTCACGGGGCACTATTACTATTAAGTTAGGATAGGTTAGATGAAAATATTGTTCTTGGTCCCGCATATCTTCAGGATATGGAGCAATAGCTTGTTCTCATTAGGAAATTTTAGAGTAGGCTTGTGCGTGCCGAAGGTGTATGATAACATGAAGAGGGTGTAGTTTCACTTCCTTATGGGTGATAAGGTGTTTCTGGGTGCATCCACACAATCAATGATCCATTATAGGAAGGGCTCTAAGTTATCCCCTCAATTTTTTGGGCCTTTCAAGATCTTAAAGACTATTGGTCCAGTTGAATATGGCCTAGCACTGCCACCACGGCTATCTCAAGCACACAATGTATTTCACGTCTCGGTGTTTTGGAAGTATGTTCCTAATACAACTCATGTTTTGTATCGAGTTGGCCTCAAAAGTGGAAGCCGAAGGTTAGTGGACTTTAGAGCCCATGTGTATTCTGGATCACATGAGTTTGGCCCTTTAGGAGCATGACCTAGACCAGTTAGAAAAGGTGGAACATGTATGATAATATTGCAACTACTTGGGAGGATGCAACACCATTGCAAACCCGATATCCTTACCTCTTTTAGTGACTTCCCGGAGGAATTCGGTTCCTAAGGGAGGGGGATGTAGTGCCCACCTTTTTAGTACTCTCATTTTGGTCGTGTGTGACTCATTGTACCTATACTATTGTGATTATAGGGACATAGTTACTTGTTTTGTTATTTTTATGGGATATTATTAGATGACATTATTGCTTGACAGGTATTTTACTCCTTTGGTACACTTTTATGATATGATAATATTCATGATATCGTCTAAATAGCATTAGGATACTAACACTTGATCATAGGTTGACTATGAGGCACACGATGCCACTATGAATTTATAGATACTATGTTGTGATGATGATATCATGTGTTATTATTGACATGTTTTGGTATTGATATTTGATCCATATTTGATGTATGATGATGATTATATTGTTTCATTCAGTGGATGATTCATGTTGTCGATATACTTCTAGCTTAGCATGGCTTGTATGGATGTTGATTTTGATGCATATTATCGTATCGTATTTTGTTATCATATTGGGAAGATATGAGGTTTGCATTGAGTTGTGCAGGTGACAGAAATAAATCATGAGGAAAACGTGGGACTCGGGAACACATGTCGCTTAGCACAAAAGGCCTAAAGGCCAAACCTCTTCTTCTTCTTATCGATTATAACACCCCCTTCTCTTGTTGTGGTTTTTCATGTTGGTTTCTTGGATTTGATGTTGTGAACCTTATCTTTCCTCCATCTTGGTGATGAAATTTCATGTTGCTTATCTACTTGCTCATTGTTATGTCTCCTTGGTTTATTGCTTACTAATGGTTAATGTTAACCCTTTTCATGTGGTACTAGCATCTTATTTTAGTTGTGGGATGATGTGTAGAGGTTAGGTGGATTAGGACACCTAATCATGGATTAGGTGAGCCTAATCACCCCTCCTAAATGCCACATTTTTCCCAAACTCTAATTTTGGAAATTATGCCATTTAGGAAGGGTAAATGGCAAGTAAGGGACCTCATTTACATGGAAAAGATGCCCTAACCCCCATCCCTATGGGTGGGTGGGATCTTTCCAATGCAAATTATGTTCATTGGCTCATTTTTCCTCCCACACAATTTCATAATTTATGGGCTTTTGATTTTTGGGTTTGTATGGGATTTGGGAAATTCCCTCATCATTGCTTGGGCTATTTTTAAAATTCCTTTTATCCTTTTTGGGTGGAATTTTTTGGATTCTCCATTGGTTGGGGTTTTGGTGGAAGGTGACATTTTTCACCTTCCCATTACTTGTTTTGGTTTGCTACTTCTCTTTTTAAACCCTCGCTTATATGTGAAGGGGGTTCTTTTGCTTTGGGAATTTTGGGAAAAGGAGCTTGGAAACTTGGTAGAGGATTGGGCTACTTGAAGGACATATTTGGAATTTGGATTTGGAAATACAAGGTAGGTCCTTATATCTCTTTGTTTTCTTACTCCTTTTTACCTTGCATGTGTGTGTTAGATTAATGGTGGAAATGTACATTTTGTGTTGCTCTTTTTGCTCCACCCACCCTTGAGGGGTGTGGGTTTGGGAGCTTGTATGGGAAGAGGGAGGAATTTTCCTCCACTCTATTTGGGAACCCTCCTACATTTGGTTTGTAGGTAGGGATGGATTTCCATTTGGGTTGGAAATTCATCCCTACCCTCAAGAAGGAAACATTCTTGTTTGAAAATCCTTCTTGGGGGAGTTTGGAGGGATAAGGGGAGTTGTTTTGGAGTGATAAGGAGATGGTGAAAATATGGAGAGATAAGGGGGATTTTTATGGCTATTTGGTATGGTTTATGAAACATGAAATTAGGGATTCATGTCCCCTTCTCCCATAGCTAGAATCTTGGGGCTTTTATCATGATTTTTGGTTGTAATAATGTTTTTCAATGGCTTCAAAATGTGGTCCTAAATTGTTATGTACATTCAAATTATCACTTTGTGCTAAGTGTGTGAGTTTCCTCTTTCCCATGGGCTTTGGGGGAGGCTAGCATGCCACCTTGGACCCTTTGGTGGCATATAATGATTCCATTTGATTGGGTGGTCAACCAAGCACCTTATTTTTATTTTGGAGTTGGTTTTTGGAGCTAGGTGGAGTGGATTTGAAGTTTCATATTTACATATTTGAAGTGCATTTCAATATGTTTTAATCCAAAAAAATTGCATGTCGTCTCCTCTTGAGAGGATTGCTTGTATACTTGTATTTTACTTTATTTATAATTATTGTATTGAATGTGGTAATTTGTTATGAGAGATTAAATTATGTGATTTGAATGGTTGGAAATATGATTTAAACACTGTTGTTGCAAATGTGTTGTCACTTGAAATTCAAGTTGTAAAATTGTCTCTTGAAATAACTATTGATATCTTCATTTTAAAATAAGAGAAATTTTAATTGAGGAAAGGAAGTAATGTGCATATTAACTGTTGGTTATCCTTATGGAAAGTTTACGTAAAGAAATGAAGGGGTTATAGAGTATGTCAAAATTGTTAACACATGTTGGAATTTTCCCTTCTTGTCCAAAGATTATTTCTGGATAATTTACTATAAATCGATTTGAAATATGTGAGATACATTGGCTTAGAAACTTGAAAATTAGACTCCTCTTAGTGCAATTAAATGTGCAAGTGTTTTTATTAAAATAAATCATTAAGTAGTTGGATTCTTGTTGTTCATCATGTGGTTTGACTCATTTGGAAATAAATATCTATTTTTTGAATAAATGCTTACTAAAAAAATTAGAAAAGAAATTAATTTTGGAGTAAGGAGTAAATATATTTTTGTCCACTCACCTCGCCTTGCTAAAATAGTTTTGTGTAGTATGGACAAGGGAAAGTAGATTGGGGTTGAAGGCATCCTAAACATTAACCACTCTACCCTTGAACCCAATCTTAGCATTAACATGGAAACCCAATTGCAACACCAGGATGATGCCATAAAACCATTGAAGATAATTTGGACTTTCTACTCAAATATGGCGGCATGAACCACTTGATCTCCATGACCACTGCCAAAATAGAGGAAAATATTGATGGCCTTTCTAAGAGGTATCAATAAATGGAGAATACAATGCGAGATTGTCAACAAGAAGATCAACCAATTAACCATGCATAAGGTTTTCCTTGAATTCATTCAAATTCATGTGAAGTTAATGACATCTTTGAGGAAATTTGGAAAGAGGGTAAGGCCAAGAATAAGGCCTTAGCAAAGGAAAGCAAGGACCTAGACAAGCAAGTGGCACTCAACCTTTTCAAGGCCCTGGAAGAAGCTCAGAAGGTCTTTAACAAGTTTCTCAAATAGTTGTCTTTGGTATTTTGTCTCTCTATCTATATTTGTAGTTTTACAATTATTTTTAGCTTTGTTTTGGTTGTTGTTGGCCTCCTTGTTGGAAATCTACCCCTGGCATGCTTTTCAATGTTCATTCTAGCTCTCTTAGGATAATTTTTGTGGTGTGGCCCCCACTTATCAAAAAACCATTGCTTTATCTCTGTTATTTCTAGATTTTGAGCCTTTTGTTCCATGGGGTATGGTCCCTTTAAAACCATTTATCAATAATAAAAAATATATATTTGTGTCAAAAATTAATCAAGTTTTCAACCGTGAAAATCGAGTATTATTTTCCTTTTTCTAGAAATGTTATCTAAACTTATTTTCACATGTAGATGTATATATTTTATCTTAAAGATATACAAAAAAATAAAAAATATTATCATTGTGTTGAATCAGAATTGATTCTCTCTTAATTAAATTATACACGTGCAGCTTGTGCTGTGTGTGTGTGTGTGTGTGTGTGTGTGTGTGTGTGTGTGTGTGTGTGTGTGTGTGTGTGTGTGTGTGTGTGTGTGTGTGTGTGTGTGTGTGTGTGTGTGTGTGTGTGTGTGTGTGTGTGTGTGTGTGTGTGTGTTTTAATATATTATAAAAAAATTAAATAACATAAAAATGGAATGGTTTAAGGTAAACAACAAATTTTTGTAAAGTCGTGGATTTGTAAGGGAGGGGAGTTTTTATTTTTATTAAACAAAGTAGGGAATCATATATAATGTGGGGAAATGGTGTGGAAAAATGACCCACCCTTTCCCCACGCTTATATAAAACAAAACCCTCACCTCCTTTGCCACATCCTAAGGCCATTTTTACCCTGTTTAGGTTGTTGGGCCATTATCACTATAAATCGCCCCCTAGAGGCTTCATAAAATGTGACCATCTTGTTTTTGTATATATATATATATATATTCTAGGTATATCTCTTTAAAAATTATGAATATCCAGCTCTCTAGATGATATTAAAAAAATTCTCTTAAATTTTTCCCTCGTTGACAATTTTTCTCCCAAAAGAAAAACATAAACCAAACTCCAATCCTATAATTAACAAGTCCAAATCTTAGAGATCTGTCATAGAAGAGTGGAGGAAGATTTTTATCCTATTCCCCTTGATTTTAATCCATCCCTTAAAAAACAATAAGGAGAAGAAATATTTTTGAGAGACCCAAATGAACCTGGAGAAGGAGAAGAAAATAAAACAAAAAAACCTAAGTTTGGAAAATATATACGCATCTTTATATTTTAGGGTTGCTTATGTGTTGAAAAAGATTTCATTGATGTCAAACAATCTTGAGCATGGGCTTGAGTGGTTATGATCTTATGTTTTATGGCTTATCTTGTAGCATTGTGATTCAATCAGAGTGTCTTATGTGTTTACATTGTAAGGTCAAGTTGTATGGTCGCACTAGCATGAAGTCATCATGGTTTTTATGTTCAAGGTCCTGCATTTCAATATTTGCTTCTAGATACATGTATCATTCTGAAATATATATCTCAAATGCAAGTGAGCTCAGGTGTGTCTCAAAGTGTGCAAATGCATTGAGTAGGTGTGTCTCAAAGTGAGCTTGTAATGCTTGGTATGAATGAAAATGTGTTCAAAGTGTTTCAGAGGTGTGAAGAGTGTTTCTTAGTGCTCTCCAAGTCATATTCTTGTGTTCAAAGTGAAAAAATAGTCAAATTAGGTCAAGTAAAAAAATTTCTTTCCAAGTTAGCTATGGCATATGATGTTTTGTAGGTATGAGAGGGTTGTTCCAAGCTCGTGAAGGATGGAGAATCCTTTTACAAGGAAAATGAAGGTACAAAAGGTTAAATATTTGATTATTTGTACATGTTAAGGAATTTTTAAGAGTCATGAAAATCATGTGTGCATCTCGTAGGTCTCACTGTACCATACAAAAAAGGATAGGTTTTAATGAAGTTTTCAAGTACAGGTGTTTACAAAATGCCTCATGAAGAAAATTTTAGTGTTGTAAATAGCTTGTGATGTTATTCAACTGATTATTGAGTTTTATGTGCAACCTATGTGAACAATTTGATCTGAGGATGCTTCTTTCTTCCCTACCGCTTGAAGGATGTACTTTCTTGTACCAGTCATGGTGGTATGAGGAAATTCTTTCATGAAAATTTGATACTAATGTGAATAACAATCATGAGCATATGTTACTAGTCTAGGAAGAATTGATGAAGTCCGAGTATGCTCTTATGAATTTTTCCAACTCATGGAAGTCTCCAAGAGGTCACTTAGATGTTGATAAGTATTTTGGGTCATCTTAGTGTATTACGGGTACAAGTGGGGTTGGGAGAACAAAGGTTAGATGCAGTAGTTCCTGGGGGTGTTAGTTCCATGTAGTAGTGTTTATTCTAAAATACAAGGAAGTCGAAAGTGTTTTTAGAATGGGAGAGAAGTCGAGAACCAAGGAAAGATAGAACTAGTTCCTTAGGGGCATCAATTCCTAACAAGAGTGTTTGATCTGTAATACAAAGAAGTGGGGAGTCCATAGTATTTTACATATGGAAGACAAGTTGGAGGAACCAAGTTTGGGTGGAACGGTTCCTTGCGGTCGAGTTCTCTGCACTTCAATTTGAGCCACAAAAATGAGTTGCATAAGTGAAAGATTCAAATTCATTATGGATAGGTAAGGCATCGGGAGAACCTTGAGGATGTAGAACCATTTCCACATGAAGACTAGTTCAATACAAGCCATTGTGGGCCACAACACAAAGTAAAGGGAGTATAGTGTGGGATATAAGGGTGCGAGAAGAACCAAGAGTATATGGTCCCAGTAGCACAGTACCTCTAGTTCCCTGAAACCCTGATTTTTCTTATTATTAGAGGAATAAAACATAAAGGATATAAATGGTTATAAATGGTAATATAAACATTATTGCATATTTATAACTCACTTTCCCCACGTCTCCTCTAAACCCGCATGGCCATATCTTTCACCCAAGTTGTCCAAATTTGACAAAATTGTAATTTTTGGAAAGGTCTTTTCATTCTCTTTGCCATTAAATATGAAAATTCATAAAACTATTAGTACCTAAAGAGATAGTCTAGAAGACAATGCATCTTCTTGTTTTACATAGTAAGTGAATGTAAAAGGTCAAGGGTCATATGTTCAAGAGTCAGGCCTATTTATTTAAGATCATTATTGAGCATGTAAATGTGGTTTTAAAAATTTTCCAATGTAAGTAATGTAATTTCTGTAGAGATCAAAGAGTGTGTATGTGTGTACAAAAGAGGTGAATAAGTGATATAATGAACTGAAACTGAGATCACATATGTTGGTGTGAGAAACTATGAAGAAGACAGTTAAGATAAATTGATGAAGAACTGAGTTGTAGCTCATCAAATTGAAATTTGGTGCTTTCATTGCAAGTAGGTGCTTGCAAATTCAATCCAGTAGGTGCTTGGATAGTTGAAGTGGGTGCTTCAAAATGGAGTAGGTGCTTTGATGAGTTGTGTAAATATCTTTTATAAACAAATCATCTTTTGTATTTTTGTTAATCCATTGTAGTTATGTCCTTGTATTTCCCAGTCACACTACTGAACATTATCATCACAACTTGAACTTATGGCATAATTACTAATTAATATAGTTATAACTAGTTATCTTTATTCTTTGGTATTTAGTGTGTTCATTTGTTATTATTATTGTAATAATTTGTTTGAATGATGGTATGTGTGATGTCACTCTTGTTTGTAAGTAACTTTCTATGTGGAGCAACTCGTATGAAACAAAGGAATCATCCGTAGCCAATCATCCATAGCAAATGACCTATCCACAACAACCCATCTACAACCAAAGGGAAGCACTTATAGAAAAGAAGTCGTGTTATTAAGATCTCTTGGAACTTGAAGAACGACACTCAATTTTGTATGTTTCATTAAAGAAGCAGTTACAACTGGAACATTAATAAGTGGGAGATAACTCAACCATGGATTTGATTATTCATTGTAAATAATTTATTGATCAAGTTTATACGTGACTAAAGGAACTAGTCAATTAATTGGAACTTAATTGAACATTTGTTATTAGTTCCATTACATGTGTTAAATCTCTTGTTGTTCTATTTGAGATCTTCCACTTTTTCTATTGAATATCTTTCACTTAATTTTTTTGAACTCCTAGTTGAACTCTTCTTCTCACATCTTGCTACAAATGATAAATATAAAAGAAAAGGGTGAATTCTGGTAAGATATAAAGGATATAGAGGATAATACGCATATATACAGAGATTTATTTGTTCCTAGATGTAATGTTCATGTCAATTCAATAAAATATCTGAGTTCTATTTATTATCCTTTAGCTACAAGATTTAGGAGGGATTAGCACCCAAGGTAGGGCCCACTTGTGGTCTGCTAAACCCCTCCATAGTTTTTTTACTTTGTTTCATTGCATGATTAGACTAGGAAGCAATTTATCTTCTTTATCTACATTCTAAATTTGCAAGATTTATCTTAGTCTCAATATTTAGAAACCATTTACTTTCAGTTCTAATATTTTTCTACTTTCAAGCATCATTCTTTCAAGTATTGTAGTGACAATTATTTCTTTCCATATCTCCTAAATTCTCTATAACTATGCATACAAAGATCGGGTATTATTTAAATTTTAAGTCCCCTAGTTTGATGATTAAATGAATTTAATTCAATGAACAACATATTAACTGATGTAAGTTTATTTGCAGCACCATTTTTGGAGCCGTTCTACGATACTACCAAGTTATATGGTTTTTTAGAGGTTTTGCATTCCTTAGAAACATTTTAGGATTAGAAATTCCACCTCCAAACTCCCCAGTAATGTATGTTGATTGAGTTGAGTTAGTTGATGTTGTTGGTGTAGGATATTTACCATGCACATATCTTAAGTATATGGGATTCCTCCACATAGGTGATTTACCATGCTTAGGTGTCCTAGGGTGTCATTATGGCCTTACACACATCATAGAGTGTCATAGGAGTTACATTTGACCGGTTATTCTGGGAATGTAACTCCCACTTCTTGATGGCTACATTTTTGGGGGATTTACACACCCCACTACTATATGTACACCCTTTCATCTTGAGAAATACAATGGAATGGAATGGAATATGGGATTTGAGCCATTTTTCCCTTAATGCATGCACATTGCTCTCATGGGTGATTTATTGCTTCGATCTTGAAGCTACATCATTTTATGGTTGAGTTCAAAGTTTTGATGCTCACAAATTTCCTCCGGATCTTCGTCATTCCTTTGATAAATGCATGCACCATTGAAGAGATTCCCATGGTATATTCTTACCCAATCCTCAAATAGAAAAGTTACTTCAACTAATTTTGAAGAAGACAAATCTTCCACCGTATGAGGTTTGATAGTTGAAGATCTCCTCCAAGTAAGACTTTTGAGGTTTTCCCGATAATAAAATCATGGCGTAAGAGGTCAATCAAAATTTTGAATAATGGGCAACTACATTTGAGTTCCCAATCTCCAACAATAATTAGCCTACTGTAATGAAGAACATTTCTCCCTCAACCCTTCCTAACTTTCATGGATCCATAACTAAAGACCCGACACTTTCTTATTTGAGTTTGATGTTTTATGCATGAGCTATGACTACACAAGTGATGCACACAATATAAATTTGTTCCATGTTGTACTCAAGGATGTAGCCTTGAGATGATTCATGGGTATAGGAAGAGATATTGTGACTACCCGGCAACAGATGAAGTAAGATTTTTAACCAAGTACCAAGATTACTACAGACAAGTAGTAGAGGATATGATGAACTCTTCACATGACACAAAAGGAAGATCAACCATAGGAATATTACCTAGAAATATTCCAATTTTACGTTCATAAGTCAAGACACACAAGGTTACCTCCGATTATTTTAAGTTTCTCTTCTTAAAAGGACTCAGTGAGGAAGATATGGACACTTTGGACCTGATAGGGGATACATTTCAAAAGCTACCTTTAATTAGATTTGTGAATCTTGCAAGAATTACTCTAGAGCAACCATGAAGAGAATCATAAGTGCTAGATCAAAGGGTGGATCAAATACCAAAGGAATTAGGGACATATCTAAAATAGAGATTGTGAAAATGTTTAAGAACATGAAACATGAGATATTCAATGACATGGCTACCAATATTAATTATTTACATGCTAAGAAGAAGATAGAACATGTGGAGGAAGCACTTATAGAGTTCTACCATGCATGCATAAGAAAAAAATATGATTATAAATACAAAGTATTAGCCAACATTGCACAAGAGAAGGAGTATGCACCTGAATTCAAGATGATAGAACTAGAGGATGGGTAACTCTTCTCCATTTCTTAAAAACATCCTTGCCCTTAAAGATAATGAGGTGTACCACAATATCCCATGCCATATTTTTAAAATCGGATAGTAATCCATTTATAAAACCCCCACCTTGGGCTAATACTCAACAAAGTTGGGTTTCATACCATATCTAATACCATCAACAATGAAAACCTCAATTTTTAGGCCAATAATGGAAACAACCCCCTTCTTCATGACAAAGAACTCCTTGGAGAGGAGGGAAGCAATGGAACAACCCACCTCCAAACTACTAGAAATCCTACCATCAACCTCCTTACCCACAGCAGCAAGCTCTTGATGCCAAACCCCCAAGTAGTCTCTCAACCAAAATCCACTCATCTACCAACTCAACCAACACCTAACCCCAACAATAAAGATGCTCAGTCATCCTATACCATTGAATCATCCCAATACTCTTCTTATTCAATTGATGTTAATGACATCCATCTTTTCTCAGAAGAGAACTTCCTCCACCAAGTAAACCCACCATTACAGAGATTGTAGATGAACCACAATTACTACTAATCCACAACAAAGTCGAACACATTTGCAAACCAACATTCGCAGCATTATCTTTGAGCCGATGTCCGTAGAACCACAACAAGCTTACATACAACTAAGGCACAAGTTCAAATAAGCATGCACAATCATCATTTAGCAAAAAAATCGAGATAAGTGCACTCAACTATCATTTAAATAAAGTATAATTAGTTTAATTATAGTTAATTAGAATTTATGCCAAGTCACTATGCATGTGTTACATTTAACGACCACTTTGCCTTTCAAGATATGATGTGTCCCTCCACATAATCCAATATTTTCAAATCACTTCCCTTTACATGTTTTACATGGTCACATCAATTAATTATTTCTCTCTTGTAACCATGTTACATGTCCTCTTGGTCCCAAAGTCAAAGTCATGTTGTTGCATATTAAAACCATAGCAATCTACATATCCATTTTGTGGGGGTGATGTGATAAGGCATGAACCCACTGAGCACCCTAAAACTTTTGAGCCATCCTCAAATTATGTAGTATTTTGAGGATAATGGTTGGTTAGACTACATCAACATGTTTCAGGGTTTTAATGAAGCAATGGTGGAAGAATTTTCCAACACATTTAGTAATGGGGAGGTAAAATTTAAGGGCTTATCATTCAAACTCGGTGATGACATTTTGGTGGAAGTAACTAGCCTACCATCCCAAGAAGAACCATTTCCAAAAATTCCAACCTAGAAGCGGCCAAAATAGAATTTGAAGATGATGATGATGAATTCATCACCGATATGAAAGGTACACATAGAACATCCCTTAAACCCTTATGGGTGAGGTTGCAAATTTTTAATTAAGTATTTTACTTGTGAAGGAAGGTATTCTAGATTGAATATAATTCATTTCAAGTTATTGAATCATCTAAAGAACAACAAGAAAGTAAATGTACCTAATTTATTGCATGAAATGTTGAAGAGAATGAGTAAAGAAGTATAGAGGGGAAGGTATGCATTATCACACCATTTCCTTATAACCCTGGTAGTGAAACATACCCTGCAGAGGGATTATCTTCGATACCGTGGGAAGATTTTTCAAGGGAAAATAGTATAGATAATTTTTTGGGAAATAAGGGAAAGATGAGGAAAAGAAATGATATGTCTTCCAGATATGTAACTAAGACTATAGAATTGGACTCCCAACCACAAGAACCCCTTGTTTCTGAAAATTTTCTATCTACTGAGGAAAATCATTTACCTGTCTCTTTTGAGAGAATTTTCATTGATGAAACCCCATTGTATTTTTTTAAGGAATCCTCCACCTCTAAGGGTAAATTGAAGTCTTCTAAATCCACTCCTACACCACCAAGGTGCTCCCATAGGCTCAAAAAAAAGGCCAAAAACATCTAGCCCGATAAATTCAAAGCCCATCTCATTAGATAGTGATGTGGAAGCTACATAAGGAATATTTGAGACTCAACCAATGGATACACAACAGGGAGATATTAATGCCCCTGTTCATGACTAGGAGTACCCTAGAGATCTCATGGAGAGAAAATAAGAGGCAACTCATGATGAGGAGAAAATTCATGTAGTAAAACATCGAGAAGAGAGAAAAAAGAAGAAGAAATTGGAAGAGAAACTAGACAGAATTCCTGAGCATCCCATCGAATATCATGAGGAGAAAACTTATAAAGAGGAGACTATTCTGGAAGTAGAATGTTATGGATAGAGAGGGAAAAGAGGAAGTAGAAGGAGAGACTTGGCATGGAAAAATACCTAAAGTTGTTGAGAAGGTCATACAACCACATGAGAAATAAATGGAACAAAAATGCCAACATATGTTGAGCACGGAATTGAGCAAGTTGTTGAGAAATCACTAAGTGATAATGTGCAATAAGTACATGAAACCCTAGTTAAGCCCCAAATTTTTATTCAAGAAATTATAAGGGAACCTGTAAAACCACATTATAAGGAGATGGCCACATAGACTATGCTACCAAATATTGACTACTTGATGTTATAATTTAAGACCTGTGTTAACAGGCTAAAAGGAAAATGGGAGAGAGAAAAGAAGCCCTTACCTCCAAGCATCAAGAAGACCTGAAATTCAAGGACAAAGAGATAGAAAGGTTGAAGAAGAAGCAAGAAGAGATAGTCTAGGTGGCCCATGAGATATTTAAATGTAGGCCTCCATCAAATGTTTATGTTATCTTCTTGAAAGAAAATATGTTACAACTCAAACTTACCTGCATCAATTTTGACATGTCCTATGATATCAGCTCAACTAGGAGCTTCTTCACTTTATATCGAATAGCACTCATGAACTCCAACTCTTATTATGTGAACTTTATATGTACAACTATGCCCTTGAATATGAAAGGGATTGGATTCCAATTCTATACATTGGAGATGTTCAAGTTAAATCCCTATGCTCTTATTTTACAAATGAGTTGGATAGATAAAGATAAATGGAAGAGTACATGCATTTAGAGAAGGTCTAACCACTATTTTTCAAGGATGAGGAGAAAAATAGATGAATTTTTAGATTAGTATGTAAATTATATAAAGAAGAAGGTGATTAGGAGGAGAGTGTGGAAAATGAGGAAACCATCCCATGATGAAGTCAGAGAAATGATTAGGGATCATGGGATTCAATTGGTACAAGCATACAGGATACGATGGAATGAGCTATCTCCTAAACTACAAAAGAAATAAATGCACTCTTACCCTAATATAATGCCAACTTTGAAAAGAGTGAATACATACATTGAGATTGCTACAAAATGTGTAGAGAACTGGTTTCCTATTGGCTATCACCCACCAATATTTCACTTTCGATATTGCCATGGATAGGTGACATACCAATCAATGAAATATTATAGAACAAAGTTATGCACGTTTCATGATAAATAAAGTGGCTACTTCCTATCAGAGGAAGAAGGGATAGAGACCCTAATTGATTTTAGGCGTGAATGTTATTTTCAACAGTAGAAATATGAACCACTTGAATGAGGACATTCAAGAAATTAAGCATGGGGGTGTGATGAGTTGTGTAAATATCCTTTATAAATAACTCATCTTCTGTATTTTTGTTAAGCCATTGTAGTTATGTCCTTGTATTTCCTAGTCACACTTTGTTGAACATTATCATCACAACTTAAACTTATGACATAATTATTGATTAATATAGTTATGAATAGTTATCTTTATTTTGTGGTATTTGGTGTGTGCATTTATTCTTATGATTGCAATAAGTTATTTAAATGATGGTATGTGTGATGCCACTTTTTTTGGTAAGAAACTTGTTATATGAAGCAACTCGTATGCAGCAAAGGAACCATCTGTAGCCACTCATCTGTAGAAAAGGACCTATCTGTAGTAACCTATCCACAACTAAAGGGGATCACCTAAAGAAAAGAAGCCACGTTATAAAGATCTCTTGGAATGTGAAGAGCGACACTCAAGTTTGTACGTGTTATTAAAGGAGCAGTTACAATTGGAACATTAAGAACTGGGAGATAACTCAACCATGGATCTAATTATTCATTGCAAATAACTAATTGATCAAGTTTACACGTGACTAAAGGAACTAGTCAATTAACTAGAGATTAATGAACACCTATTATTAGTTCTATTGCATGCATTAAATCTCTTATTTTTTTGTTTGAGATCTTCCACTTGTTCTATCAAATATCTTTCACTTAATTTTTTGAACTCCTAGTTGAAATCTTCTTCTCACGTCTTGTTGTAAATGAGAAGTATAAAAGAAAAGGGTTAATACTATTAAGATATAGAGGATATCAAGGAGAATACATAGATATAAAGAAATTGCTTTGTTCTTAGATGTAATGTTCATGCCAATTCAATAAAATATCTTAGTTCTATTTATTATCCTTTAGCTGCAATATTTAGGAGGGGTGACACCCAAGGTATGGCCCACTTTTGATTTTCTAAACCCTCCATAGTTTTTTTGTTTTATTTCATTACATGATTGTCTTGGGAAGCAATTCATAGTATTTATTTGCATTCGAATTTGCAATATTTGTCTTAGCCGTAGTATTTAGAAACCATTTTCTTTCAATTCTAAGTTTTGTCTACTTTCAAGCATCATTCTTTCAAGTATTGTAATGACAGTTATTTCTTTCAGTATCTCCTAAATTCTCTATAACTATGCATACAGCAGTGGCATTATTTAAATTTTATGTCCCCTGGTTTAATGATTAAATGATTGTGAATCAATAAATAGCATATTAATTACTGCAAGTTGATTTTCACCACCATGCTCCATGATCTTGTAATTGGTGTAAGAATAATCGTTCTTAATATTGCTTGATCCTCGTGGGATTTTTTCCTTATTGGGTTCTCCACCTAAAATCTGGTATCTTTGTGTTGTTGTTTTTCTCTCTAATGGTATCATATCTTAATTGGTCTATGAATTTTCTTATTATATTCTTAATTGCTATGTTCAAATTTTCAAGTTTTTAAGGGCACTGATTCACCCCCTCCCCCTCTTAGTGTTTGAATTCTCAACATTATGATCTTACGATGGAGATTTATTTTATCAAAGGGTTGTGCTTGAGTATGCGAACTTAAGTGATTGGGGTTCCTTTTAATTTCATTAAGATGTTTTATAAGGTTTATTAATTTAGTAAATTTGGTTATTTTCAAGTAAAATTAACCTCATGGTCTACCTAAATTTTAATTAGCTTAAATTTATATATTTTTAAACTTAGCTTATAATTGTGGAATCCCCTTAGCGGGATATTTTTAAGTAATTTAAAATGGTCATTAATCCGCTTATCCTTCTCAAAGGCATGTTCCCACTTTGTAGAGGAATGGGACCCATGACCCTCTTAATTTAATTATCTTTATATCACTTGAAATTAATATATTGATAAGAATATCTATTAATCGTTCTTGAAACGATTATCAATTTCGTCGTCATCCCGATTTATTATCGTTGACATTAAAATAATTATTATTATTATCATAAATATTTTAATTCATGGTCATAACGTTAAGCTAATTTCTTGTCTCTTTTATCGCTTTTATGAAAATGTTTTAACGGTGTGAAAATTTGTATATCCTCTAAGTTATTCGCGATTGTCGATTGGTTCCACTTCGTCAAACTTTGTGACTTAGTTGTGATACCTTGTGTTGGTATCCAAATTGATTCTCCCTCAAAGTCTGAGAAGCATCACTAGTTTGACAGAAACTTAGAGACAAATTAGATCATGATGATTCATTTGAAATGAGATCTAACTAGCCCTTTTCACTCAAATGTGGAGAAATGGATAGCACCCTCAAGAGGATTTGATCTATCCTCACTATTTTAGGTTGTGCCTTTCAACCAAGGTAAGAGAACCTATTTTTAACCTCTGTTTATTGAAGAACAATGATAAATCCTTCTTTAGCATAAATTTTATAGAGAAGACCTTGGGAAAATAATGATCAACACACCAAATCTGACTCTCAAGATTTTTAACTTCCAAGTCATAGAGATATTTTCACAAGGAAAAGGTTAATAAAGACATTTGAGACCCTGATTGCTTCTACATGTTTTAGTAACATAGATTATGCATTTGTATGCATACAAGACAAACAGGGGTAGTACAAGTAGGATTGGTTATTTTTGAATGAATTTTTGGTGGGAGGTGGGGTAGGGCAAACTTGATTCACCAGATCCTTGAGGAACCTTACAAAATGGAAGGTTAAACCAACAAAATGCCACAAAATAGCTAAAATGTTTCTTTAACTAGAATATGTGCTTCAATGGAGGCCCAGATTAGCACTCTTTCACACAATCTTTGAGATTCTATCATGAAGGCTCGAGTTAGAAAATCCAACAAAGCATCAAGATCTAAGTCAAATCACGCCTAAGGTACACCTAGAGGCTTACAGACAATCTCTTGTCAATAGATGAAAGAAAAGTGATTTTAAATCGTTTATTCCAATCCCAAATGAAAGCTCTTCTAGAGAAATGAAATTACAGATGCCACTAAACTGTCACAAGGATTGAGGCTGTGTGATTGAATCATATTTAATACAAGATTGCAACAAAAACAAGAAAAGCTACTTGCATACATTCAAAAATAAAACAAACACATCTTTCTCAAGACAACATAGAATAACTCAAATTTGATTAAGTCTATCAATAGGGAAAGTTTTTAGAACAATATCAAAGCTTATCAATGGTTGTACACTTGTAACCACCTTGACATAATAAAACTTAATACAAAAAGAGATAACCAAGTTTCTCAAACGGATTCTCAAAAGACAAGCTTTGTCAAATTTTCCTCTTAGGAATTTTCTTCGACCTCTAACACTCTAACCTCCAACAACCCTTTGCACGAAAAAATTGTGTCATTTATAACATTTACAATAGAGCCCCTTTCCCCAAAAATCCAGACATTGAGTGCACTAATGCTCACCATGATCACAATCACGATTTCTAGGATCATATCTATAAAAAGTCACCAGGTGCTCGAGGGGGAAGATCTCTTCGAATATCTCCCGCATTCAACTCCTTCCTCTAATAGATCACTCTTTCTTCAATTTTCCAACCACTTCCACCCCAAATCTGTCAAATATGGCTCCTTGCGTGCTTGGGAGAAGAAAAATGAAAAATCAATCGGGCTCGATAGTCAGACCATTTTAATGGTGAAAGACATCTCCATCTCTCCCACCAAACTCAGATATCAACATTAACTCCCTTCTCTACCTTGGCATGTAGAAAAACTAAGAAATCATGAAGACTCACACTTCTAGGCATGTTTCAGATAAATGGGGGAAAATCATTTTGACTCTCAACTGCCGTTGATTTTTACTTTGAATTTGGGCATCCACGTGGAAGATTCAAACTTTAAAAATAGACCCATGGGCTTCCTTTGACTTTTTACAACTTTTTGGAAAAATGAAAAAAATTCCATTTTTCTCCATACCTCTACCTTCGGGAAATGAGCTTGACACATGTCCTAAGGTGGGCCCCAGTGGAACCACAACCAAATTCTACCATTTTACTTCCTTTTGGAAAAGGGAAAATTTTCCAAGTTTTCCCCATAGCTCTGCCCTTGAAATGAGCCTGACACATGTCCCAATGTGGGTCCTAATGGAATTGCACTTCCCTTTTTCATTTTTAACCCTTTTCTCCCAAAGGTAATTTTTCCAAATTTCCCCCAGAGTTTGCACCTCCACCATTGACTGGAGCAAGCTTTGACTTTTCCATTATTGAGCTTGTGGGCCATTTTGAGATTTTAATCTTTTTGATGTCAAGAGGCAAAAAATCCAATTTGCCTCCGATGGTCCACTTCCCCACCTCCTTGACTTTTCAAACCACCACGTGTCATAATGGCACATCTTGAGATGATCCCCAAAATTTGAGACCTTAAACGAGTGCAGGGCTCACCATGTGTCATTGTGGCACTCCTTCAAAAACCTTAAGGATTTTAATAAATGATTTGGTAGGGGTGCGCTTCCACTTTAGAATTTTACTCCATTTTTCCAAAGGGGAAAAAATCAACTTACCTCCAAAGGCCCGCATCTCCGCCATTAGCTTTACCATGTGTCCTCCTATGGGGTCAAAGTGAGACTTTTTCCCCGCCTCTTAAATTTTCTCCAATCGAGCTTGGCGGGGCCATGGGGTGGGTTTAAACCTTTTTCCAAAGTAGCCAAAAATAAAAAGTTCAAAAATTACCCGCCATGCCCCATCCAATCAGAAGAAGCCATGTAAGCACCAAAAGAACCAATCAGAATTGAGCGGAGCCACGGACCAAATTTTCCTTTTCGCCAAAAAAGCAAAAAGTGATAAGTTAAAGCATTTACCCACCATCCCCTGACCAACCAAAAGAAGCCACACCCCTATCGATGCAAGGATGCAAATTTGACCAAGAGAAACACCCATCAAATTGTAAAATACAAAAAAATGATCATTCGAGCCCGAAAATGAAAATTTCTCCAAGGACAGAGAATTTAGAAATGTTACAAGGCTCAAATATGTTTCTTAGAGATACATCCATTCATTTTTCTTCAAGTATTTAGGGCAGAAATGACAAGGAAGACAAATCCTGACTGATGGAGACTAAAAATATGGGAGAACCCGAGTTTTTGGATGAACAGAGAACTGGGAGACCCAAATTATAGACCTTTTCCAGAGGAACAAAGAAACAGGAGCAAACCATGGACCCATGAGTGATCTACAAGCCAAGAAATAGATTAAAAATGGAAAAAAAGATTAACCAGGTACAACACGGGAAAAATAAAGTGATAGAGGTTGTAAATCGATAGATTTTCAAAGGCAAATTAGAATGAGACTATTTTGAGCACCAACATTGGCTCCGACTTGGGGATGGGCACTCCCTGTGAGTGCCACAAGAACAAAGGTAGACCAAGTGCCAAGAATATCCATCGGGTGACAGAGTCATCTTATAGAGTAGAGAAAATAGAGCCATCTTCAAAAAAAATAGAGAAACCAACAAAAATAGGTCACCGAAGGACCAAAACGAGTAAAAACACAAAAGACAGGGAACAAACAACAAACTATACACTGTACAAAATATTTTCTTGATCCAGAGGCATCAATCCAAGAAATGCTTCAAATGCCCATTAATAGGTAATTCAAGCAATTCACCATCTAAGTCCTGAGGAAGAAGTATGCTCACCAATCCTGATATCAATGAATAAGGGCCCATCCATAATGAGTCAAACTTGCCATGCTTTCCCTTATCCTCATGTCTATTATCCCATAGCAGCACAAGATCTCCAACATTGAAAGCTTTGGGAGTGACCTTCTTATCAAATAACTTCTTTAGTTTCTCTCTAAACTTTACATGCCTCTGGTGGGATGCCCTCCTCTCTTCATCAAGCTCAACAATCTAGTTAATGCGAGCATCATAAGGACCTACTTCTTGATCTTCCATTGTTAGATAAACTGATATGAAGATAGTTGCATATGAAGGGGCAGTAGGGCCTGAGTCCCATATACCAACTCAAATGGACTCTTTCCAATGACCCTCTTAACAGTGATCCTATCTACCTAAACAACAAACTTCAACTATTCACCCCACTTTCTCTTATTCTGCTCCAATGTTCTTTAGATAATTTTTCAGCAAATTTTTATTACTAGACTCAACTTGTCCATTTCCTTGGGGATTGTAATTGAGAGGCATATGTCAATTTGATCCCATACTCCTTGCACATTTCCACCAAAGGTTTAGCTCTAAAGCTCATGGCATTGTCAGCAACAATCTTGACTAGTACCCCAAACCTGCAGATGATGTTGTTTAGCACAAAATCCATGACAACTTGGTGTGTTGCCTTCTTGGTGGGGATTTCTTCCACCCATTTAGTAAAATAATCAGTTGCTACAAGAATCCATTTATGGCCAACACTTGAAGGGTCTGAAATCTCACCAATGAAATCCATTCCCCATTACTTGAATGGAGCTTCAATTGATACATGTTGCAAAGGAAGGGAGCCTAAAGCTTTCAGTCTTCTAGAGAAGCACTGAAACTCTCACATCTTCTAACCAACAAGGTTGTATCCTTGAAGAGAGTTGGCCACCAATAACCATCCCTCATCTTGTGTGTTGTGACTCTTGCAGCAAAATTCCCCCCACAAACTCCTCCATGGAGATCAACAATTATCTTGGGGGCTTCTTCTTCAATAATGCACCTTAAGAGGACTCCTCTGGGTTCTTCCAAGCTAACCCATAATCAAGTGATGACATATTTTTGGGAAGCCAACTTAAGGGCTCTCTTCTAGTTCTTACTTAAGTTCTCAGGAAGCTTAGATGTCTAAGATAAAAGATTACATCTTTATACCACTCAGAATTCATCAATGTTTGAAAAACATCTACCCTTTCTTCTTCTACCTCATTTACCTCAATAGTTTGCAAGTTTCTCTCAGCCATAAGCTTAGCCAAGCCCAAACCTCTCACTAACTTGATGGTTTGATATCCATATCATATTCTTGCAATTTTTCACCCACCTGCATCTTTTTCTTGAGACTTCCATCTCTGACAAGATGTCCTTCACCATGGTGTGGGGAACATAAGCAACCACTTTAGAACTTAGAATGTAAGGTCTAAAAACCTTTGTTTCTTTTACCAAGGAAAATTCCTGCTTTTCCATGATAGTGTACTTCAACTCAGCCCCCTGCAAGGCCTTACTGAAAAAGAAATTGGCCTCTCAGCCCCTTCATCATCCTTCTACAACAGGACAAAGCAATAGTGTTCTCTGAAGCAAAAGAGAATAGTTTAAAGGCTTCTTATAATCTAGAGCTGTTAGAACAGGTGCATGCTTTAGTGCCTCCTTGATCCCATTGAAAGCTTGGATGGCAGAATCCTCCCATTTTATGACCTAGTCTTTTTTAAGCATGGAAGTGATTGGAATGGTCAACTCAAAAAGTTTGATATGAATCTTCTATGAATTTATCTACCCAAAGAAGGATTGAATACCCTTCTTTATTCCTTGGGATTGGGACCTTGCTGATGGCCTCTACTCTTTCCAGATCAATCATCACCCCTTCTTGTGACACTATGTGACCAAACAACTTTTCCTTCTACACTCCAAAATGGCACTTCTTTGGATTGAGTGAGATGCCATATTCTCTACATCTTATCAACATCTTCTCCAAGTGCAAAGTAAGTCACTTCTCTTCCTAGAAAATACATAGTTACATCATCTTGATAAACTATAATAAACTCGTTGATGTAACCAACAAAAAAGCAACATCCATTTCTCTTTGAAAGGTGGCTCCAGCATTCATCAGACCAAAGGGCATCCTAACATAAACATAGGTCCCCCAAGGAGTAGTAAAGGCTGTCTTGATCCTTTCTGATTCCTTCACCACAACTTGGTTATAACCAGAGAAACCATCCAAGGTGGAAAGCAACTCAGAACTAGTCACTAACTACAGCATGTTCTCCATATTTGGTAAAGGATAATTATCCTTCATTGATGCTCTATTTAGATTCCTGAAGTCCACACATAACCTGATGTCACCATTTTTCTTTCTGATTGGTACTAGGTTTGCAACCCAAGAAGAATACCTTGTGGGCTGGATAATCCCTCCATCTCTTAGCTTCTTCAGTTCTTCTTGCATTTTGAGGGATAAGAGTGGATTGATGGGCCTCTATTTCTACCTGAATGGCTTTGCATTAGACTCCAAGGGAATCTCATGTTGAAACAGGTCCTCTCTGTATGCTTTTAGTTTAGAATAGGTCCAAGCCATGCAATCTTGATATTTTTCAACAACTAGATGTATGAATGCTTCTCCTCCTTGCTGAGATTACTGCCTAACCAAATTTTCCTTGGCTTCTCCTTTGTACCAAGATCATGCTCCTCAATATCCCTTGAGGCTACCATGCATCTGTTAATAATGTGATCAACATTATCAAAATTGGACTCAAGAGCAACCAGCCCTCTAGGAATGGTGTTAGTCTTTAGTTGGATGATGCCCTTGCCAAACAAGGTTTCCTTTCCTTCTGTTTACACATACCATTGGCTCCCAATCAATATTTTGATCAGAAAATTCTCCCTTGTTCTACATAAATCTTTTGATTTGAGCATCATCATCAAATACCTACCAGTGTTTAATGTTGTTAGGGATAGAAGGTCTTGTCAATACCTCAACATCATACTCACAATATGGGGACATTGTACAATTGTCAAACCGAGACCCCAACACTGCAAGCTTGTCTACCAAGTCATTAAATTTCCTATCATGGTGCACAATGTTGAATGAATCAAACATCTCAATGAAATCCCAAACTACATGCTTGTATTGTTTCATTCGTTGATTCTTTGTGGCATATAGTTTTCTGACTTGTTTTACTATTAATTCTAAGTCTCCTTTGACAATGATGTCCTTGAAACCATATTTCCAAGAAATTCTTAAACCCAACAACATAGTGCCTCATACTCAACAATGTTTTTGGTGCACTCAAAGTTGAGTTTGAAGGAGAAAACAAATTTTTCCTAACCAGAGAAAGTAGAACAACACCAACACCATTCCCAAACTTGGAGAAAGCTCCATCAAACAATAGAGTCCAAGGAGAGCCTATCTGTTCAAGACATTTGCATTCTTCAATCTTGTGCTCCTTTCCATCAAAAAATCCTACAAAGTTATCTGCATCAACACTTGTGTACAATACCTCATAGGATGCATTGTTGGGATCCTCAATAAGGTGCAACATTTTCTTTTCCCCATACAACTTGACAAGGCTGCCCTTAATTGGAATGGTAGCATAGGACATGTCCATTTGGACACTCCCACAAACACTTGTAGCCCATTTTCTTGAAATTAGCATGCCCCACTTGGGCAGTCAACAATAACAACATCAAGTTTTAAATTTTTACCTAGGTAAGCTGCAAGCTGCACCACCAAACCCTTCACACATCCCACTACTAGCACTTCTCTAGAGTCCATGGTAGTGCACTTCCCATATGTTGTTGTCACTTTGATGTTTAGCTCATTCATGACTTCCAAAGGCATGACATTGCATGATGCCTCTGAGTCAAACATGCAGTTGTGCAGTAGTTTATCCTTAATGATCAGGGTTATGAAGAATGGATCCACATTCATCTGCGATTCCACCAAGGATGTCCCCAGAAAAACCTCAGGTCATTCATCTAGCTCTTTTGATGCTAGTGGTACTTCTGGTTCTTCAATGACTGGTGGAGTCTCCACAATATTTACATTTCTACCTAAAGCAATCTTCTCTTCTTTCAACCCCAAGTATTCAAATGCTTTCTTTTTGCTTTGAAGAATCCTAAGCAACTCAACAATAGGATCAAAGACTTTGATTTGACTTAAGACTTGGGTAATATCATATGGGGCATTCCTTGGCAAGGTGGTGTTGGAAGGAAAGCCAATACACTCATTAGGTGGTACAAAATTTTTGACAACTTGGGCATGAGGAGGGGTATGATTTTTGTTTGGAACTATAGGGCTTTTGGTAGATGTATATTTCTTAGGGGCCTCCTTAGGAATGTTTGAAAGTAAGGGAGCTTTTGGCTTGGCCTGAGGCCCTGCCCCTTTGACAGCCTTACTTCTTGTGTTATATTCTTTCTCTTGAGACACAACAACATTCATCAGTAATTGTCTGTCTTCCTCAGATGGGATTCCCCCATCATACTTCTTTATCATTAAAGCCCTTAAATATTCAAATTCATTATTGAGAAATTAAAAATATTGTACAATATCTACTTCTAAAGTATGAGAGAGAGAGAAGAATGGGTACCCTATGAATGCAGTCCCAAAAAGTGGCAGCAATCTAGGCACTTATCACCTCAATTGAAGTTGCCCCTTGTTGTAAGCTCATGGAGCAACCCATCATGCAGACATCATCATCTTTGTCATCATATTCTTCTTCTTGTTGTTGATCTTCTTCACAAGGAGCATGAGGCATGAAACATTTGTCACACCAATCAATGACATCTGTCTCCTTCCACAACAGTAAATCTGGTAGCCAAAGGATCATGTACCATTCTGTTATCCCTAGCCTAAGACTGTCTATTTCCAAAACCAATAGGTCCTTGCCTCTATCATCAGATCTTTGGTGATTTGTGAACATGTCTTGGCCTTGCTACTTGTGTTGAACTTGTGAGCTCTTCCCAAATCCCTTCTCAACTCGAGCTAGCTTGTAGGAAATTTCTTTGACAGCCCCTTCCAAAGTCTTCACAACTTCTTCCAAATTTGTAGCCTTGCTTATTTGGGGTTTTTCTAGGTTAACTAGCTTTACACCTTCCCTCTTTGGAGGCTTTCCAATTGCCTTGATATTGTTCTCTATTTTTAAAGCCATGGTGAAGGCTGCCTCAAATTTGTGGGGTTTTGTCTCTTAAATAATATGCACCCTTTTTATCAAATACATCAGTATATTTGATCAAACATGACTCATCACATGGCCTTATCCTAATAATAAATCTCCTCAAGGTCTTATTAAACCTTGTGTTGAAATCTTATACTAACTCATTAGGGTTGTTTTTGATGTTCTCAAATTCTATCAAGAGAAACCTAGGCTCATTAGGGTTGTTATGTCACCATATTGCAATCTAAATGCATTTCTCATCTCAATCCAAGAATCAATAGAGTTATCTGGCAATGCTTTATACTATTCCCTAGCATCCTCTTACAAGGTATGAATAAACAGATTGATATATACATCCTCATGTTCAATCTCAAAATCTTCCATCATATTGATAAAAAGATTTAGATGCTGATCACCAGTAATAGCATTGTTTCCTTGGAACTTTGGCATTCTATTCCTTACATCTTGAGGCGCTGTATTTGGATATCCAGCCATTCTCAAAAAAATTTATAGGTCCAAAAGTGTTTACAACAAAAGGGGGTCTGAGGTGGGGGTAAGGCCATGTTCCTTTGAGGAGGTGACCCTGGAGGGGTAACAAATTGATGAGGGCAGAGGGTCCTTGGAACACAAGAGTATAATTTCCAAAATGGAGATCCCCAAAGGCCTTGTTTCTTGAAATCCCTATCATCCTGTTTCACCCGATTCTTAGATCGTTTCTTTGAAGTGTTGATGAAACAGATAGGGTAACGGGCATAGGAGGAATACCTTTTAAATGCTGGTTGATGGGTTTTTGTGTGTGTATGACTTCTGAATCCACAACTAATCATGAGAGCTTCCTTTTGTCTAGGAGGAACTACCCGTAATAAAAGCAAGACCCCAGAAGAAATTAAACAATATGGGCGGTGGAACTGCCTAGCGTATCTTAGATCTAGGAAGTGTGATACTTCCTAAATGGTTATCTATCCACTGTTTTAAACAATTTAATGTTGTAAACAAATTAAATCCTATTGTAATTTAAAATTATTTAGGTATCTCACTTAAAACGCAATAATAAATAGATCTAATATAATAGGCTAAGCTAGAATAGAATCAAGGTCAAATGATTGGTTCTAGGTTCTACGTGTTTGACAGAGGTCTTGGGTAGATCACGGGTGGATGAGGGTGAGATGAAATTTGGTGGGTAGGTGTCTGTTTTGGGCTGTATGCGAAAATACAAAGACCAATGTCGGTTAAGGGTGATCGACGGCGGTTAGGTGTAACCGGTGCGATTACTGTGGAAATCTGGAAATGCCACAAAACAAGCTTTGGGTCTCCTTTGTGATTACACAAAGGACTTTGGTTAGTCGGGATGAGGTGTTGGGTGCACAGGATAGGCTTTGGTGAGGTTTTAATGGGTATATGGAGGTGGAAATGTTGGAGAAGGTCAATAGGTGGCTAGGTAAACAATAGATAATAAAATGATGATGAAATGAAATGAACCAGAAAAGTATGACGTTATACTTACTTGGATTCCGGTCTTGAATGCCCGTGAGTGAGGGATGGAGGTGCTGATGAGGGGCTTTGAAGGCTGCAAGTGATCACCAACTAAAGGAAATCTTCTACATGGGCTGCATGTACATTCCTCTTTGCTTGGTTAGATCAGATCATGGCTGGGATGGCTGTGTAAGAAAAGATGTTTGATCTCCTTCCTTGCATGCTAATTCACGCTGGAATTCACTCTCTAAAGATGTGTTATCTCTATGAGATGTTTTTTTCTCACCAACCTTCTACTTTCAACTTCCAACCTTGAGAATAAGGTTGTTTTGGGGTTAAAAGGGTAACCGATGGCGGTTCCGGCTTAACCGGTGATGGTTAGGGGTAACCGGCATCAGTTAAGGCGGGATTTCCTAGGTTTACTAAACTAGGAAGATCCTCTTGATTTCCTCGGATTTTGTGTTGTTAACCCATGGATTAGACTCAAAGCCTCTTGTAAGCATGCGAGAATTTGGTTAGAGGGAATGTAGGCATTGATTTTTAGGGTTTGGATAAGTCTTAGTTAGTCATGGCAACTTACTAAGAATAGGTCTTAGGTTGAGTTGGCTTGGTGAGGTGTCTAAGTGAATTGTATGTGTGGATATTATTTAAAATAAGATATTTAAATAATAAATATAGTGAGGATAATGCATTAATTTAATTAAATTAATATTAGTGGGGTGAAGGGGGCCATGGTTAGGTGAATGTAATGAAGGGTGTTTATTCAT
This sequence comes from Taxus wallichiana var. yunnanensis, assembly GCA_018340775.1. Lineage (NCBI taxonomy): Eukaryota > Viridiplantae > Streptophyta > Pinopsida > Cupressales > Taxaceae > Taxus > Taxus wallichiana. Next base: position 556,449,762 of record CM031239.1, on the reverse strand, counting down.
TGAGGGACCAAAGGGGAGTGTGACCTAATTTTAGTGTCTACATTTTGCCCCTTTTTTTTGTAGCTTGTATTGGTAGCGACGCTAACAAAAAATAAGATGCGGTTGCCCCATGTGTGGGTGAAGGTGATCCCCTCAAACCGAGAGGCGGACAAGGCCGAAGTCGGAATCATGAGTGGTTTGATAAAAGGTGAATGTGAGGAAAAGGCGGTGGGGACGGGGAGAAAGGGTGAAAGGTCTATGAGGGAAATCTATGAAAAGGGTCTGGGTCAAAGGTAGCAACAGTAAAACACATGCACATGTATAAACTGCAGTACACTACCAGGTTGAAGAGCGAGCAAACTCTACATCATCTAAGGTCGATAGGTTTATCCAAACAAGGTTGAATTGATTCTAGCATCCAAGGTATAGGCTATGGTCGGGAAGCACAATGTAGGTTAGGTGCGGGGACATTTAGGTATGTTTCGATACACCAAAGGTAGTGTAAGGATAAACGGTCACGGTAATAGGCTAGGTAAGGTCATTAGGTTAACAACACTGGTAACAGTGCCGCAAGGTATAGCGAACACATGAAGTCAAAGGTCACTAGCGATGGTGTAGGTCCAAATAGCTAGGTCACGGCATGGGTAAGGTCAAGGTAGGGTTAAAATAATGAGTCCCCAAAGGAGGAAAAAGGGAGGTAGTAAATGATGAGGTTAGGAAGGTGAGGTAAATGGTTTGGGTAAAGGTGGGGTGGGGTAAATGATCAAGGTGAAGGTTGGGTGAGGCAAAAAAAAAGGAGGTAGGGGAGGGTAAAAGGGTAAAATTTAGGGCAATGTGCAGGTGAGGGTGACCAATTCCGGTCAAGGATAACCGACGTCGGTATAGAGCAACTGACAACAAGAATGTAGGGCATGTAACCAATGTTGGTCAAGGGTAACCGACGTTGGTTAGGTCGGGTTGGTTATAAAATCTAAAAATATGTGTTTTTTGTTATTCATTTATTATTTGCGAAGTGAGAAAATGAAAAAAAAAAGGAGAAAAGAGAGAAAAGTATCCGGACAAAATGGGACAGTGAGCTGGTAGTGTGATTGCAAAGGGTTTGGTTAGTGAGCAGCGGGTCCACAAGATCAGGGTGAGAGATTTGATTGGTCGGAGGTTACGAGTAGCTATTCGGTGATGGCAGAGGCCAGAGAGGGATTGGGTGGGCCACCGGTACAGCAGTTAGATGTTCCACTGAGATGGCGGCAACATGATGAGGGAAGCTCCCTACTCTACATTGTGGATTTTTTAGATTAGAGGAGTAGATTATTATTATTTGTAGGTTTTTGTGGTTTTTTGGTTTTTGCTGGTGGGTAAAAATTAAATTTGGGTTGAGGAATAGCGGAAAAAAGAGGAAGGGGAGGGAAGTAAATGTTATAGGTGGGGTGGGTAGAGGTCTAAGGGGATTTTAGGTCATTATAGGTGGGGTAAAAGGGGGGGAAGGTTTTTAGAAAAGGGGTTTTGGGAAGATACGGGTTTTTCTGTGATAGTGATGGTGTCGTTCAAGTAGTGGGCCGACGTTAGTTGGGTGGAACGTATCGGTCACCAAACAGTGACAAAGGCCAATTAAGCGATAACCATGGTTAGTAAGGGTGAATCGGTATCAATCATCAAACAGGTGACTAGTGTCGGTTAAAGGGTGACCGGGGTCGGTTAGGATGAACTGGTACTGCAGTCGGATTAGTGGGCACAAGGGTCCAAAAGTGATGTGGGCTAGGGGTTGAGATGGGTAGGGTGAAAATAGGGTGGAGGGTAATGATAATTAATGAATATGACCATGGTAAATGTGGATTAATGTCATGCTTGGATTGGATGCGAGGGAGAGCGTAGTTCCATATGCGGGACGGGGTTTCACCTCTCTCGGTGACCGTGCACGATGTAGCGACCTATCGGAGCTGTAACATGTGGAGGAAGAGGGTTTGAGTGGGGTTTTCACTACAAACATGTTGTTTGCTAGCCCAGCTTGATGGTCACACTCATCAATAGATGGGATCCCGTGACCAACACGTTCCACCTGCCGATGGGTGAGATGACTATCACCCTAGAGGACGTGTTCTAGATTCTATGGCTACCCATATTGGGTGCCCAGGTTTACTCTATCTCCTCCAAGGCCTCATAGCAATTGATTAGGACAATTTTTGGTGAGAGGATGACTGATCTGAGATTCCATAACACTAGTTTGAGCTATGGAGAGATGTACCTAGCCCATCCGGATGAGACGAGGCTAGTGGTTCTGTTGATGGAGGTAGTGTGCTACTATGCACTACCAAATGCAGAGGGTGGACACTTTCCCTGATCACTGATGGGGTACTCCATGATATTATGGTGCATGAGACACACTTTTCCTGGGAACCAACATTCTTGGTGCAACTATATAGAGAGTTGTGGGCATATGGGCGGTTACGCAGGTTTAGCCTGTGTTGTACATTTATACTACACTGTTCGGCATACGAGCACATAGTGTGCGTGTGACCTATAGGGATTCCCCAAGCAGATGCATTCCCACCTATATTTATGTGGGTAGGATATAGAGATGGGTTCCGGTGATAGGAGAGTGGAGATCGAGATAGGCCGACACATGATGTGGCACATTTTTGGCGATTCTTAGAGGGATTGTCTAGAGTGGACATTATATGGAGGTCATGTGTGGGATTCCCCTCATATAGGCATATGCATGAGGAGCAAGATGAGCTCCGGTAGAGAGAGTGGATACAGGGTCACCGTTTGAGGAGGATGAGATGATCTTGGTAGATAGAGTTCGACGGTAGTTTAGACTCTTACAGAGGACATTCCTCCGCCCTTCCCACATATTGAAGAGATGACGTGGAGAGGCCCCTACCTCTACCATAGCCTACAAAGTGCTCGTAGGGGAGGAGGAGTATGCGGTGGATCAATGGATAGATAACACCGTATGTACATATAGGTATAGATAGTGGTGGGTGGTGCGATTATGAGCCATACAACCTGAGACTCGAAGCCAAACCTAACTACCATTACAATGTAGAGAGACACCCTACGAGGCAAGGTAGCTACGTTGATTACCCGATTGAGTATATCTGTAAACACAAGCTGGAGGGTTCAGAAGGAAGAGGTAGCATAGCTATATGCATATGCAGTGGCCAATCTGTAGGTCTAGATGGCGAGATGGAGCAGAGATAGAGGAGATGGAGATGGTCAAGGGGATGGTCGGTGGCGAGCTTACGAGGCTTAGGTGGTAGGTTTACAAGGCTAGTTTGCCACACAAGCACCTGAGTTGAGGCCTTACGAGACCCAAATATAGGCACAAGAGGCATAGGGCACCACCATAGGCACTGGGAGTAGGTCCGATTCACAAGCGGCGCGCAGGCGAGTACGGGGTCAAGACCTATGGGACCACCACAAACCATGCATATCTAGGTTACGAGATGCCCTAGGTGAGGTGAGATACTATTAGGACCAGCTTATGGTGGTCGGGATAGATTTCATATCCTATGCCGAGTATAGGGCACAACAGGCATCCAGTGAGAGGATGAGATCCTGCACTCATAGTGTGGAGAGCATAGGAGGTCAGTGAGCTCTAAGGCCCGATCAGGGAGAGGCCACTAGTGCATGGAGACCAGCTCTAGGTGAGGTGCCAGCAGGGACACAAGAGGCCAAGGGTACATGTGACACAGAGATGGAGGACATCGGTGAGATGCCTAATATGTGGTCACCTGGTTTTTGATGTATATTAGTTATTTTTGATACATATACTGGCCTGCGTGCAAGATAGTGAGGATGTACGAGTGATTTGTATATTTTGAGCATATACCGGCCTGCATGCCAAAGAGATTTTGTATTGATTCATTCTTTTTGTATATATGAGACCGGCCTACGTGCTAACATTTTGAGATGATGGACATGATGAGATAGGCATGTATATTGAGATACACATTTATTGATTTATATGATGAGATACATGGTATTTTGTGAATTTTTGATGTGTTTATGAGATATTGGTTTAAGGCTTATGGTAGATGAGATATGGATTTGTTGTATTGATATGGATGGAAATTAGGTGAGTTAGGCATGATGGAGTCAGGTCAGTTTAGGCATGGATCGAGTCAAATTAGTTAGGCATGGATCGAGTCAGATTGGTTAGGCATGGTTGAGTTAGGTTTGGCTAGGCATGGATTGAGTCAGGTTATAGGCATGGTTGAGTCAGGTTTGTTAGGCATGGATTGTGTCAGGTTTGTTAGGCATGGATTGAGTCAGGTTTGTTAGGCATGGATTGAGTGAGGTTTGTTAGGCATGGTTATGTTAAAAGTAGGTGAAGTTATGATTCATTATTTTATTTTATTTTATTTTATTTTTATTTTTGTTTTTTTACAATGAATGATACTATGGATGAGATGTGGTATAATCTATGCATAGTGATGATAGAGAAATGGTAGGTGTAATAAATGCATAAAATATGAAGCAACTTGTTATGTATGTGGCTTAATTTCCAATTTTGTATATAAAGGGAAACTAAGTGAGATGTGGTGTAAATGGTAGGCAACTTGGAAGTTGAATTGTTTAGGTTAGAGAATGGTCAAGCTAACCTCCAAGGTCCCCATGCCCTCGGAGTGCTACCTACATAGTCCCGACGAAAAGGGACCTCAGGCCGATGTAGTTCTCCCATGAGCTAGGGAAGAAAATGAGGAGGTGTGAAAATGAGTTGGTAGGTTTTGGGCATGTTGTGGGTTTAGATCTGCTAGGTGTGGGTAGATTATAGGTAAAATGATGTAGGTGGGGGTGATTTTGGTGAAAGAATAAGATTTCCCTAAAAGTAAGCATCGAGGACCAAGTCTGTATAAGGTAATCAAAACGTAAATAAATATTCTTAAAAGATAAGCGGGGCAATAAAGCCACCCGATTGGGTGGGATCATACCGAGTAGATCATACCTTGGAGGAGGTGATGAACATAAGAACCTAAATACATGGCATGATTGATTGTTCTACAATGAAAAGTAGTCACAGATCACCAAACATCTAAGTTCCAAGAAGTCCCTTGAGGCATTAGGAAATGAGAGTGGGCATGGTTCAAACGGTGAAGAGTAGGTAATTTTTATATGGTATGAGGTAGCATGTACTTGAGCAAGAGATCAGGTCACAATGGGAAATTCCATGACAAAAAGGTTGTGTTTGACTTATAGTTGAGATAGACTAATCGATGCGGGAAGTCCATATGGGAAAAAAATTGAACTCCTTGAGGTCTTCGTGAAGCTTATCGATGCGGGAAGCTTCGGTTACTCTCATTTTTTTAAGAGTTTTACATAGTTGTCCTTTTTGGGAGCAATCTATTTATAGCAAGTGGTTGGTCGAGAGGAAGATGTCCTTTTGAGGGAGTCATCTTTTATTAGAATTTTGACTCAAGGAGTTTGGTCCCATTGTGAGGTCTTTGCGGTCATGCATAGGACCAAATGTCAATGATAGGACTCTTGTTCATAGAGCAAGGTGAAAAAACCATGGGATCTCATCTAAAGGTAGACAAAAGTATCCATGAAAATCATGCTATGTGCAATGTCATGGTACACATATTTAAGAGAATATAACTAGTGACGGGTACTCACATGATTCTTGTTTAATTGTTGGTGAGGTGTATGGAGTGAATAGCGCTCAAGGGATGAGAATGGAAAGAGACAAAAGATGAGGTAGGACTAAAAGTCAACAATAGAATAGTCGAAGATGCAAGATGTTAAGGGGCTCATGTTTGGGTTTACCCTCAAGAAAAGATAAATGATAAGCACCTGATCCATAGGTATGAGTTACGATGTACGGTCCAAGCCAATTTGGAGAAAATTTCCCTATTTACTTTTTTCTACTTTGGTTACGTGTTGATTTTCTTTCAAGACAAGGTCACCGACTTGGAAGGTTCGTTCATGAACACGTTTTCATAGGCACGTTTGATACATTTTTGGTAAAATTGAAGGTGATCCAGAGCATTAAGAAAATGTTCATCTAATAACTCTAGTTGTGCTAAACGGTCCTAACGAAAGTCATCATCATTGAGCATGTCATGGAGAGAAATACGGAGTGAGGGAATCTGGAATTCGAGAGGTAGGACTGCCTCTATACCATAGACCAGAGAAAATGGTGTGGCCACAGTGGAAGTGTGAATACTAGTGCGGTATGCCCACAAGGAAAAAGGAATGTGTGTATGCCAATCCTTCCCAGTATCGTCAACCACTTTCATAAGAATTTTGTTTAAGGTTTTGTTAGTGGATTCGGCTTAGCCATTTGTTTGTGGGTAATAAGGTGATGAGAAACTAAGCTGAATGCCAAAGGCATCGCAAAGTTTTTGCAATGTTTTTTTTGAATTGTTTTCCATTGTCAGTGATGAGGTGATGAGGAACACCAAAGTGACAAATGATGTGGTGGTTAATGAACTCACATATTTTCTCAGCTTTTATGGAAATGAGTGGTATGGATTCCACCCATTTTGTATAGTATTCGGTAGCAGTGATGATCCATTGATGGCATTGGGACAAATGAGGATTGATTTCTCTGACAAGATCCAAACCCCATTGAGAGAAGAGCCAAAGGTCACGAGTGACTTGTAAGGCATGATTGGGTGTATGATGAAGATTGGAATGTTGTTGGAATTTTACACAACGTTTGACGTAGTCGCAACATCATGATTAAGGGTCAGCCAGTAATAGCCTAGGCGAAGAATACGTTTAGCAACAGCAAGGCCACTGAAGTGTCCTCCACATATGCCATCATGAACCTCCTTAATGGTATAAGGAATTTCAAAACTCGTGAGGCATCATAATAGAATACCATCAAAGCCACACTTATACAGGAGTTCCCCTAGAATAACGTAATGAGATACCTTTTTAAGGAAGGCGCGTTTTCCGTTACAGGTGAGATCATGAGGAAGATGGAGAGAGAAAGGTAGTCGAGTATTGTTTATACCAAAGTTCACTCGGGTCAAGGGTAGTGGTTCTGATCGAGTAAACATCATGAGGTAAATAAGAAGGTGATTAGAGTCGTTGTATGGTGATAAAGATTTTAGAATCGACGGGTGAAGCGGGTATTTGGGAAGCTAAGCAGGCCATGGTATCTACAAATTTGTTGGTTGAACGTGGGATGGTTTGAAGGGTGTAACGATCAAAGGTGGTCAAAAGTATGTCTACATGATGTTTATACTTTTGAAGTATCTCGTTATGACATTGGTACATACCATTGACTTGGTTTATGACCAATTGAGAATCACCAAAGATGTTGATTGATTTAACATCTAGGGCATAGGTGGCTTGGAGACCTAGTACGAACACTTCGTATTTGCAATATTGTTGGTACATTCAAAATATAATTTGAAAGACAAAGGCATGGGTTCACCATCAAGAGGAATGAGGATAATACCAGCCCCACCCCCACGCTGACACTTGGAACCGTCAAAGAAGAGTGTCATTTGGTAAGGGGGTTCATCCAGGGAAAGGGTAGCAATTGACTCATCTGGAAAGTCAAAATTAGAGGGTTGATCCCCGAAAATAGGTGTGTCGGCTAGTTGGTTGGTGATATCTTGGCCCTTGATGGACTTTTGATGAATGAATTCGAGGTCAAGATCAGCTAAAAGCATAAGCCATCGTGTGGCACGCTGATTTTGATAAGGTTTGGCATACATGAAGTGTAAGGGGTCGGTGTTGGTCACAACATAAGTTTTGTGGTTGAGTAGGTAATGATGGATTTTGGTGGCAACAAAAACTAAGGCTAAGCAAAGTTTTTCAGGATGGTTGTATCGGGTTTCATAGTCTAAAAGAGTATGGCTTGTGTAATAAACCGCCTACTCCCTGTGTTACTCATTGCAATGAGCGAGCATAGCTCCCAAGGAATGATCGGTAGCGGATATGTATAGGTAAAAAGGTTAATCGTCTTTAGGTGGGATGAGTACGGGTGGTTGGAGAAGGTATTGTTTTAAGGCCTTAAAATCTTTGTGACAATCATCATCCCATTTAAAGGAGACATCCTTCTTGATCAGATGATCAAATGGTTGACACCGATTAGATAATTGTGAAATGAAATAGTGAATGGACTGTAATTTACCTTGCAGACTATAGAGTTGTTGAAGGTTAGTAGGTAGAGGCATTTCAAGAATGGCCTTGACTTTAGCAGGGTCAACTTTTATACCATGGAGAAAAATAATAAATCCCAGGAGCTTTCCTGAAAAAACCATGAAGACGCACTTCTTAGGCTGAAGGCAGATAATATTTAATGAGGTGGTCAAAGATGGTTTTAAGGACAAGGTGCTTAGAGTGAAATTTAGATTTGGCTAAGAGATCATCCACGTAATCTTCCAATATGCGATGCATGATATCATGGAAGATGTAATTCATAGCCCGTTGATATGTGGCACCATCATTTTTAAGGCCAAAGGGCATGACTCGATAGCAGAATGTGCCCCAAGGGGTGATGAATGAGGTCTTGTGTTGATCTTCTAGGGTAAGAAAATTTGGTTATAACCCGAGAAGCCATCCATGAGTGATAGCATCTCATGACCAATGGTGAGGTCAACCAATTGATTAATACTGGGTAAGGGAAAGTCATATTTCGGGCAAGCTAGGTTGAGGTCACGGAAGTCCATGTAAATGCGGAGTCCCCTTATCACTTTAGTGACAAGGACAATGTTTGAAATCCAACGAAGATAATCAATGGGTAAGATGAAGGAAACGGAAAGAAGGCATTGAAGTTCTTCTTTGACGAGAGAGCAATACGAGGGTGCATTTTCCTCAGCTTTTGTTTGATGGGTTTGGCATCGGAATGGTTACAATATTGTGGACCACTATGGTGGGGTCAATATTGGGCATGTCTGTGTAAGACCAAGTGAAAGCATGGTTATGATCTCTGAGAAAATAAGCGATGGCTTCCTATTCAGGAGCATCTAAATATTGTCCGATCTTTAGGATGTATGGGTCATGTCCGAAGTATGAATGTTGATCTCGATAGTCGATTCATTTAGCATGGTTTATGTCTCGAAGGGTAACGACCAATGAATATATGAGTCTTCTACACCAAGGTAGGTGAGTATGGATTCATCATCCTGACATGGAATGACGTTAATTATAGGTGTGTTTTCATCGATCATTTCAGGATACAGAAGGGAAGAGTGGAAGGGGCCTCGCCCTCACATTGATAAGTCAGAGGCCCCAAGGAAATGGTGTTTATGAAAAAAAAAAATAGGAGGGATAGATTCAGGATCCATCAACTCCGTTGGTGAATGTGGTGATGAAGGTGGAGCGGGTGAAGAAGGTGGAGCGGAAGGTGAGAAGGTGGAGAGGGCTAGTGTCCTTAATGAGTTCAATGCGGGCCTATTTGGTAGGTGGTTCGGGAAAGTTCATACCACTACGGTTGTTATGTTTGCAGATGGTACATGGAATAATGGTATGGTTGCCTTGCTTGTAAAATCCAAAACCAAAACCCTTCCACGCACATTGGTGTAGGAAGGTGTGCATAAAAAAATGCAGTGATTGGTAAGTGATTGGAAGTCAGCGGAAAATGGTGGGTTTGTGATGATGGTTCAAGTGTGTAAGTGGTAGTATCAAGTCCCCCATAGGTGAGACTAGTATGAAGATGAGGAGGACCATAAAGGATGCATTCTCCTATACAGTGATCATAGTGAGGGTGTTAGTGAAGACTTCCATACTCTTGCAAAGTAAGGAATGTGTTGACACTATATAGGTGGCAGTACCCTAAAGTGACGTGTTGAAAAACACCTTCCAAGGATCAACGGTTGGTATGTAGGTAGCTGTATGGAAAATGTGTCAGAGTGCGAGGTGGAGTTAACAGATTGGGAAGTTGATGGGTCAACCGTGGAGGTTATGGCAGTAGTAAGAATGGAGGAGGTATGTGTGATAGAAGTAGCGGCTTTACTAGTAGGTGGAGGTGTAGGTGAAGCAGTAGTGGTCATGGAGGTAGATAGCTTGATAGGTATGAGCACATCATTAGGTCGGTAAAGCATGTTGCATGTTTTGAAAGGTGATGGGTCAGTTGGAATGGTATAAGTGTGTCCTTCATGTTCAAAATTTACACAACGATGTAAAGTGGAAGGAACGTAACCCATGACATGAATCCAAGGTCTGCCAAGCAACAGTTTTATTGGAATTCCCCCTCCAAAACGTAAAACAATTCTGGAATAGTGTGGGGACCCACGTGAATGTGGAGGATGATAGTGCCTAGTGTAGAGGTGATAGTGTCATTGAATGAACATAACATGACCGGATGTTTATGCATGTAATTGTTAGGTATGCGCATTTGAGTGAATGCATGGGATGAAATGATGTTAATGCTAGTACCCCCATCAATCATCACACGGCATACCCGTATGTCATCGATGTGGACAGAGATGAAGAGGGTTGGGTCTAGGTCATCATTTTGGTGTGGCATGATCTCTTCCTCTGAGAAGCTAAGGGAGGCCACTTGGTGAACAAGGTGGGGTGAAGATGAAGATGGTAATTTGGTGAGAGAGGCTACATGATGGGGTGTGATAATGGAGGCTATGGGTGTAGGGTCATTGGTAAAACCTCAATAGATTGAAGAACCTCCATGAGAGCTTGATGATGGGATTCGAGGTTTGAATGAGGTCATATAGGACATTTTGAGGGGATATTTGTGTAATTGTTTAACCATGGTGCGATGTGTGATGCCATTAGAAATGGGGTACGTGGGGCCATGGATAGTTATTTTAGGTATGGGTGCAGATGGTATGTTGGGTATAGGATTGGTTGGTGGGTCAGTTTCCTTTTCTTTACCCTTCTACGCATGTGTAGTGACGTGTATCATGTTGATTTGAGGGGAGTTGGAAAATGGAGAAGGTGTAGGATGAGTGGTATAACAACATGACGGGCAAAAACCTACCGGAGGAGAAAAACCTGTGAGGTGAGTTGGGCGCAATGACATTTGGGTGGTGGCATGGCAAGTTCTCTGATGCAAACCATGTTAATTTCAAATCTTGGGTGTGGCTCTAGGAGTTATGAGGGTGGAGGTTGTGGTTGTTGAGTGGGAAGTGTGGGAATGGGTGTTGGTGAAGCAGGATCCTCATCGAGAAGGTCATCATCATCAAAGTTGGTTTCTGGTGGACACAATTGGATAAGGATGGTTTTCAAGGCCTTATAGTTCTCCACATCATGCCCTGGCACATGATGGTATGTTTTTAGTATCGTCAAACCCTTTTGGCTTGGGTTTGAGTGGTTCATAAGGTCTGAGTGGCGGTAATGTGATGACAAAAGTCTCAAGGAGGTTGGTTAAAATTTTGGCATAAGACCCTGCTAGTGGATCACAATGGGAAGTGAACGTGGGTTTGGGTGTAGGTGTGGTTGATTGTTGAGGAATAGTTTTTGAAAGAGGAGTGGGTCGAGCTATGGTTTTGGGTGCTGGTTTGGTTTTAGGTGTCGGTCATGTGTTTGTTTAGGTAGGGGTATAGTAGATGAACAAGGTAGGAGGGTGTGTGGCTTTTTGACTACCTTATTGTGGGGTAGTGGAGTTTTGTTTTTGGGTTGTACCTTTTTGGGTAAAGGTGATATGGGTGTATGAGGTCTAGAAGGAAAATCAGATGGGGGAAGAGGGTGAGTTACCCATGAGGATAATAGGGGTGTTGTGAAGGTAATGACTACGTGGGTCATGCTTGAGGTGTGAGAGACAACGGCGAAGTGTAGTGGGTAGTGAATCAATAAATGTGAGGGTATTGGAGGTATGGGTGGTAAAGAAGGCTACATGGTGTAGGTGTAAGTTAGGTTGGGCATCTTGGTAGGTCAGAGGTTTGTGAGGAAGGAATGGGTTGTTGTGTTTTTAGTTTATTGGTGGGTGGAGGTTGCTTGACCATGTTGGGTAGCTGAGGTCCTAAGATAGATGGGACAAGTGCAGGTGTGATTGGTGTGGCTGGGTATGAGTTCTATGGGTTTGGTGCTTCTGTTTGGGTGTTGGAGTAGGTGTGGTGTTGACTTTGGAGGATGTAGCTAAATCTAGTTTAATAGGTGGATGAGTAAGGCTAGTGGTCAGGGTGACCCCTAAAGTGGTAATAGGTTTAGTCGAGGAAAATGTTGTAGGTATGGGTTTGGGTTTAGGTGTAGGTTGAGTTATGGGTAAGGGTGTGGTTTGAGCTATAACAGGTGTTGTGGAAGGAGTTATGATAGAGGTGGTTGGGTTTGGTTTGATTGGTTGAAATATTTTTGGGTAGATAGTGGAGGTATCAGCAAGGGATCTTTACATCTGTGTTGAGACGGGAAGCAAAAGACACCCCCATAGTAAGGCTCTATCCACATAATCTAAGTGATCAGCCAAACATGAGAACAACACGTCTATAGGTGGAGTTTGATGAGGACCTAATGGAAATCCCCATAAAATGTGTCTTAGAGATGGGGAATTGGCTAGCTTCAGCTTCCGTGGGTAAGAGAGCTGAAAGTAGGTCTGTAGGATTTTGGGTAGCTGATGGAGAATGCTCACTAAGAGGCAAAGGTATCTCAACTGGGTCTATGATGGGTGGAGGAGATGATGGGAGCTCCTCTATAAGTGGAGGAATGGATAGGTGCTCCTCTGTATGGGTGGAGGAGGTAATGGGTGCTCCTCTGTGGGTGGAGGAGGTAATGGGTGCTCCTCTATGGGTGGAGGAGGTAATGGGTGCTCCTCTATGGGTGGAGGAGGTGGGTAAAGGTTCTCTAAGTGGAGAAGCCGGGGTGAGATGGTCTCAATGTTAGTGGAAGACTCCTCCGTAGGTGATGAAGGAGATGAAAGATGTTCCTCTATGGGTGAAGGAACAGGGAGGTTGGTTCTGATGCGGAAGGAGGATTTCAAGCTAGGATTTCCTCTATGGAAGGAATATGAGGTAATTGGGGTGACAGTACATCATTAAAGATAGCGTGAACCTCACGGGTATGGGTATCGTGAGTTGAGGTCTCACCGGTTTGATCGAGATTTAAGGGGCATGGTTGGGAAATGGTTTCTTGAAGATGTGTAGGTTTTGGTTGGCAGGTGCATTAGGATTATCCATGGTTAACTCACCTTTCTCGAGCATTTCTTGGACAATATTTTTGAAAGTGATGCGATTTCCATCACTATGACCCTTTACTCAATGATAATTACATAAATCATGTTCTTTATACCATGTGGGCATGGGGTGAGCAGGGTCAAAACCAATGTGTGGTTTTATGGGTGGAAGAGTGATGGCTCCGGATTTGATAAGCTTTTCTAAGACATAAGAGTAAGGTTCCCCAATTGGGGTATATTTTATTGCTCTCATCTGAATTGAAAAGTTTGGACAGGTGAGAGATTAGATGAGGGTAGCCTTTGATTTGATGGATGTGTTGGGCTGGCCTTGAGTACCACTGTGTTAGTAGTGCCCTTAGCTTTTGAATAATTGGTTTGTGGTTTGGAAGAAGAAGAGGTATCATTCGACTTGAATGTTGAATTCTTATTGTGTAATTGGATTTTCTTCTCTTCGATGGCCTGAATCTCTAACTTTTGTGCCATAGTGAATGCTTCATCGAATGTTCAAAAGGTTTGGACCTGCAAGGTCGGTGAGATATGCCTAGCACAAGCTTGTGTGAAGAGCTCGATGAGTTCTATTTGTGGCAATTGGAAGGTAAGTTGGTTGATCAGGCTACGCCAGTGAGTGACAAAATCTATGATAGATTCATCCTCATACTGACGTGTGGAGTATAGATCGGTCATGGTAACCTTCTTGATGATATTGATAGAGAAATGATCTAAGAAGGCTTGGGCTACTTGATTGAATGAGAATATAGAGTGTCTAGGTAACCCACTATACCAATCTAATGTAGGTCTAGTGAGGGACATGGGAAAGGTTCTCAAGAGTAAGGCATCATCATGAGCGATCAGATAACACCCATGTTTGAATGACCACAAATGTTGTTGTGGGTCTTCTTTTCTATTGAAATGATTGAATTTAGGCATTTCCCAATGCATGGGTATGAGCGGATAGGAATGGATGGGTGAATGGGCTCGTTGCAAATCTCGTCGTAGGTGAGAGTGTTACGGGATCAGAAACCGATGCCTCCAATGTTTACATCTTGTCCAACATTAATTTAATTAGGTCATTGGTGGGTTGCGATGATTGGGTGCCTCCTATAGCATGAGAGGGTTGGTTTTGGGCATATAACAGGGGTGGCACTCTAGTGTATGGGGCTGCCATGTAGGTTGATTGAGAAGAAGGTAGTGAAACAGGGGGTATGTACCTAATGTATAATGGATGAAATGGGAGGTTATTGGTAGTATGTATATGGGGGTGGAAGGGTTGTGGTAACCCTAGTGGCAATAGGGGCTAATGATTATGGAATGGAAAGGACCACGTTCTGAAATGGGGTAGGGGTCACCAACACTAGAGGTGGTAATGTAGCTATGGGTATGTGTGAGACATTAGGGGCAGATGAGGTTGTGTTTGGGGTAGTTTTCGCGGGTATGGTGGATGTAGCGGGTGCCACGGAGGTAGCAGAATGTGGCAGTTATAGTGGGTATAGGACCTAGCTACAAAACAACTGGGGGTAAGGTAGATGCGGGTAGCACAGAGCCAAATGGGGCTGATGCGGGAGTGGGAGTGAGAGTCGGGGGATAGATATGGGCATGTCGTATATCAACTAACTTGAGGCATCTCGAGTGGACAAGTGGGAAAGGTAAAACTACAAGGCGGCAGGGTTTTGGTCAAGGAGTCATGCAAACTCCTCATCTCTAGTAGCGATAGTAATAGGTGGATGGGATCCATGGCTGGTGATAAAATGGAAGGTGGTGAAGGACTAGGTGGGAGTGGTTGAAAACTAACGTGAAATATGAGTGCACTTGCTTGTCTTCAAGTCAACACCATGTGAACCAAGATCTTGATCGAGTAGGGTGCTTCTCTCAGTAAATGACACAGAGAAATAGCAAACAGTGAATCTGGTGGAAAAAAGTGGATTAGGTACCAAATGGTGGTTGGAATGTGAAATAGGCTAACCGATGCCGGTTAGGGAAAACCAATGCCGATCTAGGGTAACCACTTGCCGGTCACTGTAGAAAATGGACAGTGAGTAAAAAAACAAGGCAGAAGGTGAAATCTGACAGGTATGCCAAATCTGATGATGTTTAAAATGTCAATGGGAATGATGGTAGTGACAGGGACTGTGAAAAGTGGAAGAAAGTGAAATAAAATGTCCTTTTGGGTAGGTTAACCAAAGGACCTGGAACCGACGTCGGTTGGGTATAACCGATGATGGTCAAAGGTAACCAACAATAAGGTTACTGTGAAATTGAAACAATGATGAAAAAAAAGTGGTTGTGAATTAAAATTTGATGTAGAATCAGACCCAGAATTTTGAGAATGATGATGATATGGCCCAGGCACACTCAGGTGAAGCTGAAATACACCAGCTTGTGATGAGGAGCATGCAAGGATGAACAAAAAAGTGAAGAACATGATCTCTCACCTCAAAACGCAAGCCAAGCAGAAACACTAAGAAAAATGTGATCCTAGGAGTGCCTTTTCTATTATGTTTGTTTAGCTTATGCTATTTAGGGACTGACACATGAATTGTGAAATAGATTTTTTTGGTGAGGATGGCTTCCTACAAAGAAGGAGATCTAAAAGGTGAGGTTTCAGGTATGTTATGGTGGGGGTGGGCTTCGCTCTGAAGTATGACTCGACAGAGCAATGAGTTGGGTGCCCACTATACCATGATCATGTGATCACCTACAGACTTCTTCCAGGTAGGATGTTGTTTAAGAATGTATGTATTTTGAATTTTTGTGAGGTTTGGTAAGACTCGGAGAAAGAGAAAAGGAAAGAAGTGTTTTTCTATGATTCGTTTGTCAACCATCAGTTGGGCATGACTTCTAGCGTATAGGTTGCCCTCAATTAATGTGAGCTAATGCGATAAATTAGAATGCAATGCACTTATTTTTAATCCCAAATCGAGATGTGAAATTGGATGACATAATAAGATGAAGAGGAAGAGGGATGCTCTTTCACTATGCGTAAAAACATGAAGAAATGGTTCTTTTTAATTACACCAAAATAAAAGTTTCCTTTAGAGCAAATAGAAAGAAGAGGTGGGTTACCAAGGAAGAAAATTAGTGTGTATGATTTTTAGAAGGGAAACAAACACACAAATTTTCCTAGGAATGAATGAAATGCAAGGAACCCTGGATGGGTCCCACCAGGTGTGCCAAAATGTTTCACCTGATTCTTAGATCGTTTCTTTGAAGTGTTGATGAAACAAATAAGGTAACGAGCGTAGGAGGAATACCTGTTCAAATGTTGGTTGATGGATTATTGCGCATGCGTATGACTTCGAATCCATATCTGATCATTAGAGCTTCCTTTTGGCTAGGAGGAACTACCTGTAATAAAAGTAAGACCACCAAAAGGAATTAAACAATATGGGCAGTGAACTACCTAGTGTATGCTAGATCCGGGAAGTGTGATACTTCCTAGATGGTTGTCGGTCCACTGTTTTAAACAATTTAATGTTGTAAACAAAGTAAATCCTATTGTAATTTGAAATGATTTAGGTATCTCACTTAAAACACAATAAGAAATGGATCTAATCTAATAGGCTAAGCTAGAATAGAATCCAAAGGTCAAATGATTGGTTATGGGTTATATAGGTTTAACAGAGGTCTCGGTAGATCACGGTGGATGAGGGTGGGATGAAATTTGGTGGGTAGGTCTATGTTCTAGGTTATATAGGAAAATACGAGACTGATGTCAGTTAAGGGTGACCAATGGCGGTTAGGTGTAATCGGTGTCGGTTACTATGGAAATCTGGAAATGCCACAGAACAAGCTTTAGGTCTCCTTTGTGATTACACAAAGGACTTTGGTTAGTCGGGATGAGGTATTGGGTGACTAGGGTAGGCTTTGGCAAGGTTTTAATGGGTATATGGAGGTGGAAATGTTGGATAAGGTCAATAGGTGGCTAGGTAAACAATAGATGATAAAATGATGATGAAATGAAATAAACTAGAAAAGTATGACATTATACTTACTTGGATTCCGGTCCTGAATGCCTGTGAGTGAGGGATGGAGGTGCTTGATGAGGGGTTTTGAAGGCTGTAAGTGATCACCAACTGAAGGAAAGCTTCTACATGGGTTACATGTACATTCCTCTTTACTTGGTTAGATCAGATCATGGTTGGGATGGTTGTGTAAGAAAATATGCTTGATCTCCTTCCTTGCATGCGCATTCACACTAGAATTTGCTCTCTAAAGATGTATTATCTCTCTGAGATGTGTTTTTCTCACCAACCTTTTGTTTTCAACTTCCAACCTTGAGAATAAGGTTTTTTTGGGGTTAAAAGGGTAACCAATGGCAGTTTCGGCTTAACCGGCGACGGTTAGGGGTAACCGAAGCATCGGTCAAGGTGGGATTTCCTAGGTTTACTAAACTAGGAAGATCCTCTTGATTTCCTCGGATTTCATGTCATTAACCCATGGATTAGACTGGGAGCCTCTTGTAAGCATGTGGGAATGTGGTTAGAGGGAATGTAGGCATTGATTTTTAGGGTTTGGGTAAGTCTTAGTTAGTTATGGCAACTTACTAAGAATAGGTCTTAGGTTGAGTTGGCTTGGTGAGGTGTCTAAGTGAACTGTATGTGTGGATATTATTTAAAATAAGATATTTAAATAATAAATATAGTGAGGATAATGAATTAATTTAATTAAATTAATATTAGTGGGGTGAAGGGGGCCATGGCTAGGTGAATGTGATGAAGGGTGTTTTTCGTTGAGGGACCAAAGGGGTGTGTGACATAATTTTGTCTACACAACCTCATAAAAGATAGTAGAGTGTGAAGAAAACATTTTAAAATAAAATGAAGGCCCCTCTCCACCGGAGAGTTCAATTCCACAAAGAGGCTACCCGATTCGAGTCACTTGAATGGCAGTCTTCAATGATAGGCCGATCACTTTCATCAATGGAGATCCCTCTCCTTATCTACTGATCTCCAACAGCTCTCTAGGATTTTCTTCCTTCTGATTTTAATTTTCCTAGCTCTAGAAATAATGTCCTAGTAGGATCCCTAGCAAAGAAAGATCTTCTTCCCTCTAGCTTTGCCAATATTAGTAACAAATCTGACTTTGACAGGTTTTAACACACCGGGTACTCATTACAACATCGATCAATAAGGAGTCACCACTAAGGATTTCCACCTTGGTTGTGCAAATGCACTAAATATGATCTGTCAAAGGTCTATCAATGCTAGAAACTAGAAATGGAAATATTCTAACCCTTCTTTAACCAGATTTATCAAATGAAAGCTAGTGCACTAGGTGTGAAGACTGATGGAACTGCACATAGCACTTGGAGCATAAAAGAAGTGTTTCACCAAGGTCTTGATTTTTAACCGAATTCCCAGAAGCGGCGCCACTTAGGTGTTGGTATCTAAATTGATTCTCCCTCAAAGTCTGAACACCATCACTGGTTTGACAGGAAACTTAGAGATATATTAGATCATGATGAGTCATTTTATAGTCGAGGATGAGATCTAACTGGCCCTTTGTCACTCAAATGTGGAGAAATGGATAGCACCCTCAAGAGGATTTGATCTATCCTCACTATTTTAGGTTGTGCCTTTCAACCAAGGTAAGAGAACCTATTTTGTAACCTCTGTTTATTGAAGAACAATGATAAATCCTTCTTTTGCATAAATTTTATAGAGAAGACCTTGGGAAAATAATGATCAACATACCAGATCTGACTCTCATGAGTTGTCACTTCTAGATCATGGAGATATTTTCACAAGGAAAAGGTTACTAAAGACATTTGAGACCCTGATTGTTGTTGCATGTTTTGGTAATAGAGATTATGCATTTGTATGCATATAGGACAAACATGGGTAGTATAGGTAGGATTGGTTATTTTTGAATGAATTTTTGGTGGGAGGTGGGGTAGGGAAAACTTGATTCACCAGATCCTTGAGGAACCTTACAAAATGGAAGGTTAAACCAATAAAATGCCACAAAACAACTAAAATGTTTCTTTAACTAGAATATGTGCTTCAATGGAGGCCCAGATTAGCACTCTTTCACACAATATTTTAGATTCTATCACGAAGGCTCAAGTTAGAAAATCCAACAAAGCATCAAGATCTAATTCAAATCATGCCTAAGGTACACCCAGAGGCTTATAGACAATCTCTGTCAACAGATGAAAGAAAAGTTATTTTAAATCGTTTATTCCAATCCCAAATGAAAGCTCTTCTGAGAAATGAAATTAAAGATGCCACTAAACTATCACAAGGATTGAGGCATGTGTGATTGAATAAGATTTAATACAATATTGCAATAGAAACAAGAAAAGCTACTTGCATACATTCATAAATAAAACAAACACATCTTGCTCAAGACAACACAAAATAACTCAAATTTGATTAATTCTATCAGCAGGGGAAAGTTTTTAGAATAGTCTCAGAGCTTTTCAATGGTTGTACACTTACAACCACCTTGACACAATAAAACTTAATACAAAAAGAGATAACCAGGTTTCTCAAATGGATTCTCAAAAGACAGGCTTTGTCAAATTTTCCTCTTGGGAATTTTCTTCGACCTCTAACACTCCAACCTCTACAAACCCTTTGCATGAAAAAATTCATGCCATTTATAACATTTACAATAGAGCCCCTTTCCCCCAAAAATCCAAACATTGAGTGCACCAATGCTCACCATGATCACAATTGTGATTTCCGAGATCAGATCTACAAAAAGTCACTAGGTGCTTGAGGGGGAAGATCTCTTCAAATATCTCCCGCTTCCAACTCCTTCCTCTAATAGATCACTCTTTCTTCAATTTTCCAACCACTTCCACCCCAAATCTGTCAAATTTGGCTCCTTGTGTGCTTGGGAGAAGAAAAATGGAAAATTCGATCGAGCTTGATAGTTAGACCATTTTAATGGCGAAAGACGTCTTCTAGATCTCCCCACCAAACTCAGATATCAACATTAACTCCCTTCTCTACCTGGTGTGTAGAAAAAACTAAGAAATCATGAAGACTCACACTTCTAGGTGTGTTTCAAAAAAATGAGGGGGAAAATTAGATTCAGACTCTCAGCTACCGTTGATTTTTACTTTGAATTTGGGTCGTCCACGTGGAAGATTCAAACTTTAAAAACAAACTCGGTGGATCCCTTTGACTTCTCACAATTGTTTGGAAAAATGGAAAAAAAAATCCATTTTACTCCGCACCTCCGCCTTCGGAAATGAGCATGACACGTTTCTTAAGGGGGGGGCCAGCGGAACCATGGCCAAATTCTACCATTTTCCTTCCTTTTTGGAAAAGGGAAAATTTTCCAAGTTTTCCCTGTAGCTTTTCCCTCGAGAAATGAACCTGACACGTGTCCCAATGTGGGTCCTAGTGGAACCGTACTTCCCTTTTTCATTTTCAAACCTTCTCTCCCCAAAGGAAGTTTTCCAAATTTCCCCCGAGAGTCCGTACCTCCGTCGTTGACTGGAGCAAGATTTGACTTTTCCCTCATCGGGCTTGTGGGCTGTTTTGAGATTTTAATCCTTTTGATGCCGAGAGGTAAAAATATAATTTTCCTCTAATGGTCCACTTCCCTTCCTCCTTGACTTTTCAAACCGCCACGTGTCACAATGGCGCATCTTGATATGATCCCCAAAAGTTGAGACCTTGAACAAGCGTGGGCTCACCACATGTCATTACGGCCCTCCTTAAAAACCTTAATGCTTTTAATAAATGATTTGGCGGGGGCACGCTTCCACTTTAGAATTTTACTCCATTTTTCCAAAGGGGCAAAACATCCAACTTACCTCAAGGCCCACATCTCCACCATTAGCTTTTCCACATGTCCTCCTGTGGGGTCAAAGTGAGACTTTTTCCCTGCCTCTTAAATTTTCTCCAATCAGATCCTGGGGGCCACAGGGGGTTTAAACCTTTTTCCAAAGTAGCCAAAAATAACAAGTTCAAAAACAAACCCATCGTGCCCCATCCAATCAAAAGAAGCCATGTAAGCACCAAAAGAACCAATCAGAATTGAGCGGAGCCATGGGACCAAATTTGTCTTTTTGCCAAAAAAATCAAAAAAGTGATAAGTTAAAGCATTCTCCCGCCATCCCATGACCAACTAAAAGAATACATGTCCCCTATCAATGCAAGGATGCAAATTTGACCAGGATAAACGCTCGTCAAATCTTAAAATACAGAAAAATGATCATTCGAGCTTGAAAATGAAAATTTCTCCAAGGACAAAGAATTTAGAAATGTTACAAGGCTCAAATATGTTTCTTAGATATACATCCATTCATTTTTATTCAAGTATTTAGGGCATAAATGACAAGGAAGAAAAATCCCGACTGTGGAGACCGAAAAATATGGGAGAACCCGAGTTTTTGGATGAATAGAGAACGGAGACCCAAATTATAGACCACTTCCAAAGGAACAAAGAAACAAGGAGCAAACCATGGACCCATGAGTGATCTACGACCCAAGAATAGATTAAAAATGGCAACAAAGATTAACCAAGTACAACACGGGAAAAAGAAAGTGACAGAGGCCGTAAATTGATAGATTTTAAAAGGCAAATTGGGGCGAGACTATTTTGAGCACCAACACCTTGGTAATGTGTAATCTTAACCATTGTATATTATTTACACATTAAAAATAATGATACCACATTATTACCTTTCCCATCTTTGATCAAGATATTTGGTTATCTTTTAATGTGTTTTGGACTCACGTTGGGTGAGGTGTGACAGCTTTTAATGGAAAAATGAAAAATGCTAACTACTCTTTGTGTTTTCTCTCATTGTAGAAAAACTATACCATATATTAGTGTTAATGTTTTTTAATTAATGGTAAATGGTTTTTAAGGGGACCATACCCAAAATTACAAAACGGCTCAAAATCCAACATATACAGAGTAAGCATAGTTTTTATATAAGTGGGCACCACACCCCAACAAAAAAGCCTTAGAGAGCTATAATTAACATTAAAGATCAAGCTAGGGAAAACTGCCAACAAGAAGCCCAACAATAACCAAAAAACAACATAATAACAGACTCGAAACCACACAATTATAGCATCGAGACAAAAAAACCAAAGAACACCCAAGACCTATATGAGAAACTTGTTAAAAACATTTTGAGCATCCATAAACACCTTAAAGAGATTGAGGGAAGTTTTCTAGGCAGGGTCTTTTTATCTCAATGCAATAGCCTTCTTCTTGAGTTTTCCTTCCTTCCACATGTCCTCGGGTATGCCACTAATGTCACATATTTGTTTTACTTGAGTTTGGATGAAATCAAGTAAAGCTTTGTTCATGGAGAGTTGATTGATATGCTTGTTTACCACTTGTTGCATTCTCTCCTCTAGGGAACTCTCCTTCTTAGTAAGAGTTTCAATCTTCTCCTTAAGTTTTGAAAGAGTTGTAGATCCCAAGTCCTCCTTACTACCTTCATTGAGCAAAAAATCAACATTGTCTTCAATTCCCTTGATCGTATCTACCTACTACTTCAATTGGGCTCTTAAGTCAATGTTTACTTGGGGTTCAAGGGAAGATTGGATAATATGAAGGATATTTTCAGCCACAACTATGTCTTTTCCCTTAGAGATACTATGCAACACCTTTTTGGTAGGAGGGGGTTAGAGGAGGAAGCATGGAAACTAGGATTCTTTATTCTGACCTTGAGCTGTTGTGGAGGGGGGGCTAAAGGGGGAGGGTTATTGGCCACAACATCATGGAAATATTGATGTAGTAGGAAAATAACCCCTGGTGAAGGGGAAGGCCACGTAGGTGAGCCTGAACATCAAGGACAAATTTCTCAAGTGAATGGAGAATATAATAAGAGAGACTAACCTTAGGAGTGCACCTGAAATGATTTAGAAGGACCAAATGATGGAGCGGAAGGGTTGAAAAACATCCCTCTAAGGTGATATACCTTACAACCATCTTATCAACTTCTCCATAAGGGGGATAGAAGAACACAACAAACTAGATTTTCTAATTTTCAAAGCTTTATCCCCCTCCACAAATCATTTCTCTTCAGTGTCCTTATCAAAAATGGTTCTGAGAACTTAATCCCATCCATCCCTAACCCAGTAATGAAATAAATCAAGCTCTCGGTGATGGTAAACTCTTTACCTTTAAAGGTAATCACTTTGTCCTTCCATTTATGGGAAAAGGTGAGAGAGATGTGTCTATCATGCCCTTTAATCCTCTACATAAATTTTGTGAAGCCATCCACATCAAGGGCCTTCTATAATTCTTGATTCTACTTCAAGAAAGGTTGTAAATTGGCTCCACATTAGAAGGGGTCCTCCCATTTTAAAGATAAAATTCACATGCAAGGCTTGAGCAACCTATACATAGCAAAAATCATCTTTCCAACAGCATGAATGTTTTATCATGAGAAAAAACACCAAAATAGGGGACCCGCAGAGCTTCCGAAAACTAAAAACAAGTGTCGAGCTTCTTAACAACTCGACTAGCAATGTTGAGATATAAAAATCAAAGAACAATGATCATTTGTAAAGAGATAATTCTCAAATCCAGCAAAGTACACAACATCTTTTCTCCACATGTGTCAAATCCTCTAGCAAGACTTATTTGAATGGACAGGTGGCCTTGGATTCCTTGTAAATGATAGCTCTTGTTATGTGTGATATTTCCCCATAATTATACCAAATTTTACATTGATTAATTATGACACCATCATTAGCTAGTGCATCAGCAACATTATTTTCTTCTCTATAATTATGGCGAATATCAGTGTTGTTGAACTCTTTACATAAGATCTTGGCCTCATTGATGAAAGTTTTTATAGTCCAGCTGGGGGTTTTGGTACCAGTGATATTTTTTATAATGTTCAGAGAGTCACCCTTAATAATCAAATTCCTTACCTTGATGTCCCTAGCTTATGAGTCCCCAAAGAGTAGAGGCCCTCAACATAATGATTAGATACTACAAATTTGGTGTTAAATTATAAGAAGAAAAATTGACCATAAAAATATAACACAAATTTTGTGTCATCTTACAAATAAACACTATTATATTGGTGTTAAATTATAGGATGATACTAAATAGGTATTATATTACAAAAATATATAAAAACACAAAATAAATTGGTTTCCTAACGTTAAATTTATAGGATGATACAAAATTGGTGTTATATTATAAAATATATATACAAACACCAAAAATTTTGGTCTCTTTATGTTAAATGTTTTAAATTCTTGTAGTGGATTCATTTGACTCAGTTCATATTAGTACGAGGGGCATGAAGTACTTTACTCCTTCACTCGAGACCTAGTTTTAGTTGTATTTTCAAATATCTTGGGGGCATGGGCATCCTCTCTCCATATACATTTTAGTTCATTACGGGTTCTAGTCAATTGTGTGGCACATGGGAAGGGCATGGGAGCACTCATTCTATTTTCTATTATGTTTCTTTATTTACAAAATTGTCATACATTCATCTGCAGCAGTGTGTTCTATAGGGTTACGAAAAATATCGAAGGGGATAAGTTATTTGTAAGCGGCTCTTTCTTTCCTCTTACATTTAAAGGGAAATATGTTAGTGTTATTAAATGGCTTTGATACACAATCTTCTTCCTTCACAAGGTGCTTTTGATACCTCATTCTTCTTTTGTTTTTTTACTTTACTCCATGTTGGGTTGTATGCACCCAATACTCTAGTTTCTCCTCAACACAATTGGGGATTGATCACCCTCAATCCTTCAACAAGTTCAACATTATAAATCTCCTAAGTACAATCAAAGCATGATATATTCTTCCTCTACAAAATAAATAGGTTTATTCCTTCCGCATTTTTCTATCTCTTTATTTTCACTTTATACAAATGCAAGTTTTACATAGTACACTTTACACATGAGTTAGAGTTCAATTTTCTATTATGGACATTGCCTACATTATGTGTTACAGGTTTCATCATGAAGCATGCCAACACAAAGCATGGTGGTACAAATAAAAATAATTTCCAAGAAAATACAAATTATGTCTACACACTCATGTATCTTTTCTTTTAAGCATGTAATTTTCATTTCATACTTAAAGGGACAAATTTAGACACTCAAATTTAGTAGGTTACCCTTTGGCACTACTAGTTTAACAATGTACTCTTGTTAAGATAGGTATACTTAATACATCACAAGGTCTCTTATCTATCTTGCTTAGTCATATTAGCTAATATGTCGACAGAGATGTTTATAGTTAAACACATGATATCCATAGATAAACTCCAATTAACAATATGTAAACTTTAGTTTCATATTTCTCATCCATGCATGAAACCATATAGTTTGATCAAGAATTTTTATTCATTCATGGATGACTTGTATGGTTTTTAACCCACATATCATCCATCATTACTTTCGGTTTCATAATCTTCATTGGGTATTTACTCCCTCTAAGTTGTAATTTCTTCAATAATTTACCTTTCTAACCATATATAAGAAAGTATAAACACTTTCATTTGAACATCTAGAAATCATATGGCATTGAATTGATATACTCTCTTACAACACTCAAAAAATCCACTCAAAATTCCCTAAACATCATAAAATCATATGTACATTCATTAAAGAAACAATCACTATAGGTATGAAGCATCATACCAAGTCAAGAAGTCTGGTTATATCATTTGCAAGCACTCAAATATCCCTTCTCCAAGTATTTCAATAAGATTCAAACTCGTTTGAGAATTTTCAAAGAGGTTCCAGGTTGTCAAACCATAGTTGAATTCATTTAGATACCACATTCTAGGTGGATATGATGTGTAGTTTTAGGACTCTCCTAAGTAGTACCAACATCAGTGTACACAAGGGTGTTGTAACCTAACTGATGTTTGTTTTGCAGGGGTTTCCCACCCATGGATAGGGTTTGAGATATTATTCAAAAAAATTATAAGGCTTCAAAACATGACCAACAATTAAGTTTTGAAAGTAACAAACATCTCTAGGTAGATAACACTCCCATCAAGTTATAGAACCAAATTCGTAACAAGTCTAAAAACATATACTAGGTGTAAAACAACACAGATAGCCTTGGTAAAGTTGTATTTTCCTACACCATCTCATTTTTTAGCTAAAATTTTAGTGTTGAGGTATTATCAAGTCTAAATTTTCTAGTTCCAACAATCTGCACATTCAAAACTTCCCAGATCCATTAATAATCCTCTAATTTCACTCATTATTTTGTGCTTTTAATCTTATAACATATCATCTAATCATGAACATGTTGTTCTGATATTATACAATTAATGTTGTAAGTTCTTTAATCACAATAACCCCTTGTATCTACCATTTACATCCTTAGTGTACTTAAATCACTAATCTTATTATATTCGATAATAAAAAGGGTATAAACAACAACCATATCTTTATAACTATCTAACTTATGTCTTGGGCCTCATATTGGATACCTTTGACCATAACAACTTGTTGATTGTGAATTAACATAACACATTGATCCAAGATGGATTGGATATCATTAAAAGCACACAACCGACGGTAACCTGACACATACCACATGCAAAAGAGAATGGGTTCCCAAGAAGGGAATATCCATAGTAGTAAAACCAATTGGAAGAGGTGTATTAACATGTCCAAGTTTGGATTTAGTATCCAATATTACTTGTATTTTATCAAATATGTATGATAAGTATGATCATGAAAAGAGTTATACTATGAATTGATAATATGGGTAAGATCCAAACCACTAGGGGTGAGAGAGGATTTCATTTTAAAATGATTAATCTAGTAATTTTTGTGTCCTACAGAGATAAGCTAAGAATTTTTGAAATCAAAGGGATCAAGAGTCACTTCATGTCAATGATTATTTTACGTATCCAATTTTTCATCATTACTATCCGCATTATCCATCTTTTTAATTTGACTTGATTAGTAATAGAAAATCAAGAATATCCTGTTATGTTGTCTTTATGTTGCCACTATTGCGTGCTTGTGTACTCTTGAATTGAATTGTATGGCCATGTGTAATTTTTATTATTCCATCCTTTTTTTCTTATCTTTCTCCTTTTGTAATTTTCTTGTGTGATGTGTATTGTTTCCTTTTCTTTTTGCACAATAATATGTTGTGGCTCTTATACTAATATAGACTTATTTAGATGAAAGTCCTCTTGGGAGTAGATTGCCCTTATGTGATAGAATAAATGGTATCATTTAGTATTTTATTGTGCTCATTTCATATATATGTGATATCCTTATGTACCCATATACATCTCCGTGACTTAGATGGTCATGTAGGAGATGACCCGCATAGAGAAACAATACCTATATGAGGCTAATAAACTAGTATGTTCTTCAAAGGAATCTCATGGGTGATTAAAATATATGCATAGTGATGCCTCAAAGGATGATAGAGAGATTTATCAAAGTATCATGTATCAAAAGAAATAATTTCCTTAAGCTCAATTTGTTGTAGCTTTCGATGTAAAGTATAACAATCGGTGTCACAATGTTTGTTGATTCCATGATAATTGCAAAATAGTTTTCCTTTGGTTTTTTCAAACATATAGAGGGGATAAAATTAATTATGTATAAAATTGATTAATCACTTATCGAGTATCTCATATAATTTTTTGTATCTTCTCGATGTAAATCATAACAATCATTGCATGATGTAAGTTGATTTCATCATAATTATAAAATAGTTTTCCTTTGAATTTTCAATCCTATTGAGGGGATAAGAATGAGTAGGTAACAAAGTGATTATTCACTTATCAAGTAGTTCATATATAATATCATGTTGTATATCATTATTTTTAACGCAAAGAGGTTCTTTATGATGTGATTGATTTTGTATTCAAGATTGATTTCTTGGAACATACAATTTGTTGCCTCTATGTAGGACTTTCACTTCACTTTAACGGGAATATGTATCATGCATATCATTTATATCACATTTATTTTCTTTGTTCTAGTATGTAAGTTGGTTGTGATGTGTAGGGACATGATTGACATGTGCATATAAGGGATTCCTTAGATATGGTATATCATCCTTAAGAGATCTCATCTTGGTACTCATAACTTTAATATTCACTTAAAATCATGTTGTAATGTTTGAATAAATTCTATTATAGTGGTATGAAATATGTCATTTTCATGTCCATTTATAGAATAAATGACCCATAGTAAATGGCCTAAAAGGGTCTTTTGAATTATTATCCTTAACAATGTAGTTACATGTGATATAGCTATGAGGAATAAATCAATGCCAACTATCAATATGTCATATAACATAGAAAATAAAGACAAAAAATGGATTCTTGAGATAGATAAGATTAATCCAAAAGTGAACAAAGGTAGGCCTAAAAGTCACTTACATCAAAATGCAACAATCATCAAATTAATAAAATGACCATTTATAAAAATAGAAGATGGATTTGATAAAAAAAAAAAATAAGAAGTATTTTAGTATCTCAATATGAGGAACAAAAACCTCAAAGGAATTTTAAAATAATTATATGTTTTTCCAATTATGCTCTTGTTAGCAAAGTAGTAAATTTAAAATTATAAAAAATTGTGCTAAAAATAAAAATAAAAAAAAAAAAAATCGTTTAATTTATCAAGATAAATAAAAACCGCAAAGAAATTTAAAAATATATTTGTTAATTTAGATATATGTGACAAAGGTTCTTTTTGCCCAAAAAGGAACCTAAGAAAGATGCCCTAAGAGGAAAACCATGCATGAAACCCTAAGGTAAATTTTTAAAACCATATTAAGGGCATGAGATAGATATAAATCATAACCAAATATGATTTAAAAACTTGTAAAATTTATAAATATGAAACCCTAAGTAAAGAAAAGGTTGTGTGCGATCAAATGTTGGGTTCACTAAATGTTTACAACATAAAAAAACTAAGCAAGATTTATTATGTGAAGATGTAATGTATATTACAAGTTCTAATATTTTGAATAAATTAATAAAACCCAATCATACAATTTATAATAAAGCTTCTAATACTTGCAACTATTATCAAATGATATAACAATTGCTCAAAAAATAAGAAAGGAAATTTATTTAGCTATGCGAGAGTGTTATACAAGTGATCTAGATATATAAAATATGTGAAAAGGTTACTATAATTTTGAAAATGTTTCATATTTGAATCTAGAACTAGGAAATTCTCATGCATAGGACCATATAACTCGGTTTGGGGCATAATACAGTTTTCACATCTTTTGTATGGTTTTAGACCTATGCATAATGGGGCCCTACAACTTCATTTACCTAGAAATGAGTTTTGGTGTCTACTACTAGGGTTTTCTCAACTTCAACACTACCTATAATGACCCATAATGAATATAAATTCTATGAAACTACAAAAAACTTCATTAAAACATTAGATAATAAAATGATAAATCCATGTGTGGGCAAGGCTAGAGTACCCTTGATGGTAAACCCCTTCAAAACCAATCCAAGTGTTTTACCGCATCCCCTCGAGTGGGATGAAGCATCATGTAGTTATCCTAGTGTTGGTGCAAGTATCATATGCAATCTAAGCCAACCCCCTTTATACACCCTCATGTCTCTTGACATAATGATAACAGGATAAGTATAGAGTAGAAAATGTACCCGTACGACAAAAATGTGATGTGGTGTGCTTCATATGTTTAGACTAGTTATCTTTGTCCCTTGAAGACCTTTGGAAATGTGTAAAGTGACTTGCTCTTACAAATACATGGCTCTATGACCTATAAATTCTTATTGATGGAGAAAGGTAGACTCCTGAACCTAGTTTGAGTGCTTCATACCTATGCAGTGGCTACTCTAAAGGAGGTGTAACTTTTTTTGAATATTTAGGAGAGCCTTGAGCTATTTAGAGTAGATACTTGCAATGTATTCTTCTAGGAATTTCAAGTGATTTATAAATAGTAGTTGACTTACTTATAAAGGATTTCATAGGTTAAAAAATTGCATGATGGATGACGTAGGAAGAATAACTAACTTGTAAGGTTTACAAATTAGAAAACAAGTCATTAAATGAGAGGTTTTGAGACCATACATGTCATCCAAGATAAAGTTATGGTCCAAACTTGTGTTGTATGGTCCTAGACATGCAATTAGTGAGGAAAGAGAAAGATTCCATAATTTTGTTTATAGATGGATTACCACTTTGGATAATTAATATTTCCTATATGAATTGCATAGCAATGTGTAAATATGAGAAAGTCAAAAAAGAAATAAATATATTTTAATCAAGCTTAACATGAGATCATTTGTCTAAGTGTAGGAATAAACCCAAACTCATCAATGCAAAAGAAATAAATTACCAAATTTGAGTGTTTACAATAATTAAGGCTTGCAATAAAAATAAAGTATAATATATTTGGGTAATGTAATATTGTAAATTAACTCAATTATTCAAGTATCACACCCTATGTGCCTTAGATCGTCCTACCCCTTTACTATCCTCTTATGACCACCTTCACACCTATTTGTATAACCTACATATCTATATATTTACATCTTTTCCTAAGTGTCTACTCCACTCCTACTTATTTTTCCCTTAGGACACTCATGTTAGTAGTCATACATAGATTACATAGACCATAGTTGATGTTGTATGGCACGAATCTCTATTAACCAACTACATCAACCACCATTGATGTCTTCAATTAGGATATTTTGTTACTTCTTGTTTGACCCATTAATTTATTTTTTTGTTGAGGTTACCTAGGAGAGGGCCCTAACCATTTGTGGCATCTCCAACCCACACCAACCATGGAACCATCTAAGGATGGAATTTTAATCTCGAGATATCCCACAGATTAAACTACATTATCATGGTGCCCTATCACCGGGGGTATCCAAAACAGTTGTATTCCACCTTAACATGAAGCTGAGATTTGAACCTTGGACGTCCCTATTACTAGGAGACCCAAGAAATGTTACACCACTACTCGTTGGATCTATTTGACCCATTATAAATAGTCATCATTGAATTCATTTATTCATATATTAAATCATCACATATTGGTATGTTTGTTCTCACCAAGATTCTCTTAAATATATTAAAGGTTTAAGGTTTAATATAGCTTACACTTCATGGTTTATCTTGGAGTGTTGGGTTATTAATAAACATGAGAATAAGAGTTGCACTAGCAAGGTTTTTTGCCTCTAGAGTCCCCAAATGTTTTCTACTTAGTTATTTTTCCTATTTCTCTTGTGATCTACCCACAACATCTCTCTCACAAGGATCTCCTAACCATGAAGATTAATGCACCAATTTTGTCTTCACAAAGGTAATTATCTCTAACCTACCTTTTCCTTTATGCATGTTCTAGTTTGATTGAAATATTGCTGATGTAGTATGTACATAGACTAGAATGGAGTAGTATATTTTTCTATTACATTATTATTGTATATCTACCACTTGGCTTATAAGATAAATCTATCTCTTTGGTATGCACTTTGATTTTATCTTTATTCTTACAATATAAGGTCCTTGCAAGACTCCATCCCTTATCCTAGACTAGCCATTAGAATCATACACATTTGATAGAGTTTGGATTATTGTATTCCATATATTTGAATCATTCACTACTTGGTTACTAACTTGGCTTGTGTGTTGGCGGTAGAATGATCTTCTACTTATATATTGATCTATCTCATTAAATAGAAAGGTGATAATCATATTGACTTCACATCATCCTCTATCTCTCCTTTTGCATCATATGTATCTTTTTCATCATAATTGTTATATTCTTCTTTTTCTTCACATGCATCTTCTTCCTCATTATCAACATCAACATTATTATTTTCCTCTTCTTCCACATCATCCTTTTTTACTCCTTCTCGTACTTATCAACAATTTTCTCCATAACATGCACCATATCTTTCATATCTATGCATAACTTTATGATATATTCTTGATCCATGACTCACACAAAAATTATGGTTTCGTAAACACTTGTATCCATGAGATCTGATTTCTTACCCAAGATATGAGAATTAAAAATGTAGACAAGTAGCTTTGAATTTCTCCTTTGATTAGAAAATGTTGGCATAGATTTTGGATTTGAATATAAAAATCCAGATAACACAACATTAATTTTTGCAAGATTTTGAAAATTTAAAGAAATCAAACAAAATCTGAAAATTGTGGCATGTGGAGTGAATTTGTGAAAACACCAAAACTACAATAACTTCCTCAAAATAGATCACAAAAATATGAAATTGGAACTATAGTTTCCTTGTATAATAATGCAACTTTAATTAAGAATTTATAGAAAAATAACAATGGTTTATGAGCTATTGGAAAATATTTAAAATTAATATTTCTACCCATATTTTCCCATGTTAAATTTCTAACAATACATGGTAAGATCTTCACATATAATAATGGAATAATCCAAACAATATTCATAATACAGTCAATATCAACACAACACAAGAGATATCTAAGGCCCATGATGCAATAATATGTACTATAGTCATAAATATAATAAAGTACCCTTAAGATAGCACAATATGTAGTGCCCACTAGTTTTGCTCCCTTTTTTACGTTGACTTCATGTGTTATTCATGATTGAGAAATTGGAATTAGTATAATCAAGACTATTTGATTTGAATAATTATGATTTTATCATAAAATTAATACTTAGTCTCTAACTCGTCCTTGGAAGGATAATGTGTGATGCTTACGATATTAATTCATTATTTTTATTATTATTGTTTGGTTTAATTATGATGTCAGCGATATGTTAATATGATATTTGTGTGGATTATATTCTGAATATCCATTATTTTTGTCTCTTTATCCTATATATGTTAACCTCTTTTGGCATATTATTGCATTTAGCCATGAGGATAATTCATGGGCATTATTATTATCATTTAATTATGATGGTTTAGCATATGGGCTTTGATGGATTTGTAGAGTTGCATGCATCTTGTAACAAATTGTGAATCATGCCATGGTTGAATTGTCATGATTTCTAACATCTTGTATAATAGATGGATGAATTTGTAACTATTTGGTTAGTTACATATGTATGGTGTAATTGCTTTAGATGTGTGTGATTTTTTCATTTAGCATATTTTATCGAGCATGTATGATGTTTACAATTGAGTGTGTAGGTGACAGTTCATGCCACATGAGAATATGGGACTCAAGGGGTTACACCTCTAAGATTGCACAATAGGTTATTTGGGTCAAATCCTCACATATTGATTGATCTGCTTTGTCTTGCTTGTTTGTGGATTGGATCGAAATAATAAATCCATCATCCTTGTATGTGTTTTTTTCATTTGGCTTGGTCACCTTGGTTTGTTGTCTCCTTTTGATCTTTTTGGTATTAATTATTCTAATAATGTGTTTAAACCAATTTTATGGGTTAAGTGGTCTCCACTTGGATTAGGGATGATTTATTTAGTTTTATTCTAGTTTAAGAAGGTTTGGGCCACCTAATCATGAAATAGGTGGGCCCCACCACCTCTCTAAGTGTGCCACTTTTCCCAAATCCCGAATTTGGGCTAAAAGTGGAATTTTAAAGGGGTGTTTTACTTGTTGGGGGTCACTCTTACACCAAAATGGACCCCTTAGACCCTACCTATGGGTAGGGGACTCTTTCCAAGGTTCAAAAGGGATTTTCCCTCCCATTTTAACCTCTCTTATCCCCATCTTCATTTATGATTTTTTTGTGAGCCACTTAGGAAATGGAAGAGGATTTTAGTTTGTTTTATTTTTTATTTTTGTGAGATTCTTTTCTATTAATACTCCTCTTACGCTTGATAAGGACATACATTGACATGGATTTGAGAAGGGGATGGGTGACACATGTCACCATCCCATAGGTTGGAATCTTTTAGCTCCTCCTTACTTAACCCTCCATTTTGAAGGAGGTGGGGGACTTCTTGGTTGATTTTCATTTTAGAGATTTTGGGGAATCTTGGAGGATAAAGGAGCTTGAAAGGCTTGGTTTTCATTTGGAATTGGTCTTTATTAGTGATGCAAGAAAATCAACTTGACAAGTAAAATGTATCTAATTTTGATGTAAATCATCTTAAGAAAATTGAAATAGGGTGATGTATGCGTTGGTAGGTCTCTATGTCTCTCCAAATTTAAATGTTGGCTTTCATTTGGTTTCTCACCAAAACCAAGTTTGAATTTCTCAAACAAGGAAGTAAACAATTTTGTATAGTTTTATTGTGATAGGTTGTTCTATATGGTTTGTTTTGGTGTCTTGGATATAGAAACATGTCTCTCAAACTTCTTAAATCCAACTTGAGGAAATTATGGCCTAACATTAAGTGTTATGTTTCTCTCATTCTTTCACTTACTTGAACTTCTTGAGAAAATGATCAAAAATGTAAACCTATAAAAAGATAAAAACATGTGGTTGAAGGTGAGCTAGTTAGGTATTCTCATTTTTACGTGAATAGATTGTATTCACGAGTAAGGAGGAAAACTCTATTTTTATGAGACTATATGTAAGAATACAAACATAAAAGGCATGATTAAGAATAGAATTTTGTTTATTTTTTGTGTACTTGAAATATCCTGATACATTTGGTTTAAATAGTGATTTGTAATGTGTTTTTACTTGTGTTATAGTTTAGAAAGAATATTTCAATGGTATTTTGGTTTTGGACTTGCACAGATTGTGAAAACAAAGAAAACTCTATTTTTAAGAAGTAAAGTTCATTATTTCATGAAAATTCTAATTCATTTCTCAAAAAAATGCTTATGAAGGAATTGTAAAAAGGCACAAACCTACAAAGTGATAATTTTAAGATTGGTGAAGGAAGGATTTGTGTGTAGCCTAACCTTGGAGCACCTACGAGGCTTGAAGATAATGAAAAAACCTATTTTTGAGAGTTAAATTCTACTATTTCTTAATATTCTTTCATACTTCCTCACCAAAAGCTACTCAGGAATGTGTTAGGGGTCTAGACAGACCTATTAGTAAGATTTGAGGATTTAAATTTATAACATTTGTTTTTAAGAAGATTTGTACCCTTCTTGGGTTATTCTTAAACCCTAGGTAGGGTTTAGAGTATAACTTGGATTTGGAGGAGTTAAATAGTGATATCTTGGACAAAATTCTTAAGAAACCTTCGACCATTTATTTGAAATAGATTTTTGAGGTTTTTGTTTTTGCATATTTCGGAGAGAGAAAATCTTGAAAATCCTATTTATAGAGTAGAAGACCTTAAAAGAGGTTTAATTGGAAAATTGAAATTAACAAATTTAAGGGTTTTATTGGGAGTTAGAACTTAAAAATTGTGAGGAGCACAAGGAACCAAATGGGTATCTCAAGCATGTTTTATTTTTCTTGAACTTCTAGTGGTTTATCTCCAACTACAAGACTTGTATGTTTAAAGGACTACTAGCCAAGAAGGAATTTTGTTAGAAAACAATGTTGGTTGACCAATTAGCAATTGAATCATATCTCTTTGCATCAATTAGCTTGTGAGGTGGGCCTCACAACTCTTATCTTCGTTAATAGTGGCAATGAATCTTATTTTTTGGATTTGTTTGTGTTTAGGTGTAGACATGCACGTGGTTTTTATGTTGTGTTTGAATTTTTTTTGTTTTCTCCATCCATCTCCCTTAGGGATGGATTTTGGAGTGTTGGGGAAGAGGGAAGAATCCCTCTTGCTCCCACATGGCTTGATGGGAAATCCATGTTGGGATTTATATTATCCTCCCTTCATTTGGTTGATGTGGGAGATGGCTTCCATATGGTTTGGAACCCATCTCCCTTCCTTGCAAGGAGGAGGCATGGAGTAATATGGTCTATGGGAGAAATAAGGAGTTTGGGAGGCTTGTGATCTTTTGGAAAAGTTGAGAATGGGTATTGTGCCCCTCTTCCCCTCTTGAGAATCATGGAGCTTCTTTTATGAAAATTGGTGTTAGATTGTGTGGTTATGTGTTTTTCCCCTATTAAGAAGCATGGAGATTCATGTGCATAGTATTGGCTTAAAATTTGTTTCCTTGAGTAAATGTTTTATGTGTCTTCCTTCTCTTTTCCCTTGTGCATCTTAGAGGTATGATTCCTCTCTCTCCCATGGGATTAGATGGAGGCTAGCATGTCCTCCATACTTAGAGATGGCATGTAATGATGCCATTTGGTTGGGTGGACAACCAAGCCACTTATCTTGCATTTTGGAGTCCTACTACTTGAATATGGAGCATGATTCTAGAGTCTTTCTTAGAGTTGCAACTTGCTTAGAGATATGGTGTTCTCAATCATAGTTTTGACATGGTGTTCCAATTATAGGGAGGATTATCCACTAGCATTGTATAGTTGTAGTTTTATTATAAATTGTAAGGAAAGAAGGAATGTAAAATGGTTTATATTAGATTGTATAATGACATGGTTATTCCTTTAAAAATTGTGTTTATGAAAGGAAGAGCTTAATAGGTTTCCTTCTTGTTTTGGAGAGGATTGAAACCATGTTTATAAAGATTGTTTTGATAATAAAGAAAGGGATGATGTTGATATTTTTAATAATTTGTATTGGATCTAGTTGCATTTCTTACATTTTAAGTTCAATGTAAAACTTGCCTCTTGAATTGGGAATGAGGTAAAATGATGGAGACTAATCCTTTTCATTTTGATTCACAAAGGAAATCTTTTTGTTTTGTTGTAAAAGAAAACATTATTTTGGATGATCTATTGAGCCCCTTTTTCATGCTTGTTAAATTATGTTTGGCTATTCAAATGTGTTGGTAAAACACCTTTGTAGAAAACTTATGAATCATGCAAGGTGTTTTTAATAGTTAAGTGAGTGATATACTTTTTAGAAGGATAAAGAAAGAAAGTGAAAAATTTGTTGTGATATTACAATGGATTTCAAAAGGGTTTAACTTGAGACTGATCGTTTCCTCCATATTCTTTTAATTTCTCTATTGTTTCCAAGAAATCAGTTTACTCATTAAAATGGCTTCTTACTCTTGTTGTTATCTCATTACTTGCTCCCAAGAAAATTATCACTTCCATAGTGAAGATAGGGTTTGAGAATAATTTACATACATATAGTTGCCTTCATATGCATTTTATTTAAGTATGTTGTAGAGGATTTATTGTATGAAATTATTTCTCCTTATAAGCTTCCTATCTTTCAAAAATATCTTGGAAGTTAGGATTAGTTTCATAGTAACACTTTGAGTAACATGTAAATATTTACCTCAATATTTAGTTAACAAATGTATGTATGTATGTATGTATTCGTATATGCATGCGTATATGTATGCCTATATGTATGTGTATATGTGTATGTGTATATGTATATGTATATGTATACATACATACCTACATACATGTAAACAAATTATTAGTTTGGATAAAATGGAAATATTTTATACATGTGGTGTTACGTATATTAAACTATTAAGAAACCATGTATATAAATATATCACACACACACACCCACATATATAAGTATATTTATTCATTAGCAAAGAAATTAAAATATATATTAAAAAAATCAAGGGGTCGCGGTTTGGCCGCGACCCCAACTATCATGTTATGGAATTGTTTTAGGGCTCGGCCCCACACCAAATGTAATCCCCCTCCTTCTTTGTTCTCTTCCTGCAACCACCATGGGATACATTCCCTT
This sequence comes from Taxus wallichiana var. yunnanensis, assembly GCA_018340775.1. NCBI lineage: Eukaryota > Viridiplantae > Streptophyta > Pinopsida > Cupressales > Taxaceae > Taxus > Taxus wallichiana. The sequence continues at coordinate 556,412,194 of CM031239.1, read as the reverse complement.
TGCTTTGTGTATGACCATTGCATGGATTTTCTTCACAACTCACCTATTGCACCCCTTACGAACCTCCTACGAACTGTCTCGCCATGTGTGTGTGTGTCCAGTACATACATATACACACATATATATGTATATATATATGGATATATACTAAAATTTAAACATGTGCATTTCTCCTTAAAAACCCTAATAAGAGTATTCCATATAATAGATGGAGTAAATAAATTAAGTAAAATCATTGTGCCTCCATCAAAGAGTGTTCCATAACTTGCAAGATAAGCAAAGAAGAAGAAGAAGAAATGAAAGAAGAGAAATGAATATGTAATAGAGAAGTAGAGAAATTAGGGATTTTAGGAAGATCAATGGTGGAGATAGTTTTGATCCAAAGGCTCAAAATTAAGCCTAGGTTTTACCACTTGTGTAAGAAGCTTATAAAGTTGAATTATATATTTAAACAAGTGGGTTTATTTGTTTTTGGTTTTAGGTGATTGAAAAAATTATTTTATAATTAACTTAATTTTTTTGGTACAAAGGGGCATGGGTCCATTTGGATGGGCCAAATGGGACCCAAGCCAAATTGAATTAACACAAACTATACCTAAATAATTTTTCTATCTTTCTAAACTATTCCCTTGGAGGAGAAGACACAATAATCTTATAATGCCTAACTAAACCTAGTGACCCTTTTTGGTGCAATGAAAAGATGGCAATGTAAAAACATCTTGAATCAGTGTGAATGATATTGGTATTGAACTTAATTAATTTTTTGTGTAAATAATAGCTTGGTTTTTATCCTAAGTAAATCACCATATTTGAAAATTTTATAGCACGAATGGAAACCTAGTTTGTGTAGTATGTCACGCCGGTGCTTGATATATCCTCATGGAACAATAGCACAATGAGACTTAGCTAGTGACTTAAGTTGCGTAGACCGATATGTGGCCATCTCGATACGTCCTTGGATTAATTTTTAACAAATCACAATGAAAATTAAATTATAACCTTTGTTGGGTATGACTAGAAACCTTTGTGGAAGGAGTGAGAGTTATAACTCAAGTGACATCAATGGAAATCTCAATGTTATGGTTTACTAGTATCCCTAACTAACATATTTCACACACAAGTTAAATTATAGACTATCTTATCCATCACTATTGAGTTATTAGTTGGAAGTGTGGAGGTTAAAACGGTTCAAGAGCCTTAATGAAAAGATTTAATTTTATGATTAGTTTCATTATTCGTAACCAAGCTTACAAGACTTGGAGTCATTTAAAAATGTAAGGGATCTTAGTACCTTTCACAAATGGAACTAAAATTACTCTTTTCGTCGTTATTTAGATTAGCGGGGTATCTTAACATTGGTCTAATCATGTAATACTTAATTAATGTTAAACAAAAAAATGTCCAATTTTTACCAGTCATTTGGATGTATATTTTGGGTCATGAAATTTATGGGCACGAAAAATAACATACAATACTCTTTAAGGAAGGGATAACTCCACAAGATCTCCCGATATAAAAATGTCATTTCAAGATGGATAACTCCAATATCCTTTTACCAAATAGAAGAATATTCACATAAATGACATCCAACATAATAAGATTCATATTTTTATATAAATATACATTATTCTTAAGTGGGTACCACCTAATACCAAAGTAAGCCAACTCATTACCCAATATAATTGAACCCAATATATTCTTACCATATAATCGACCGAGGGAATATGTGCCATATGTCAATGTCTTCATCAACTCATATACGTTATAATATCATATCCCTAAGTACATAACACTAAGTTTATTTTTCATTAGATTTTTCAATTTCATTTTTTTTCAATAATCTAGATATATCATTATTCTCATCATAAGATGACATTAAATTACACATGTTTTCTTACAAATTTTACATAGAGAAAATGGCACATTTTAGTTACACCTTTTAACACCAAGCACGTGTTGGACATAATTTAATTTTTTTGTTATTGATTTCAAATGGTTTCCATGTGGCATAGTAGTAAAATGAGGTGTGTGTCATGATGTGTTACATTAGTAAGTATTGCTTTTGTGAAGTTTCATAGTGTCTAGGTGAAGTAGCATGTTCTTGATGCATGGTACAATCAAGAAGGTATTGTATGTGAGCTCCGAGGTTATATGAAGGTGTTATATGGTATAGTAGATGTAGAGTGAGGTGGTATAGATTTCAATAATCTTAAAGGATGGAGAATAACTCGGCTCCATGAAGCATGTGTTAAAGCAAGATAATATAAGCTTAATCCTAGACCTAGTGCAAAGGTGTATGGTATTGTATGGTGAATTACATGCATGTTTGAGCTTTTAAATCAATTATAGAGCATGAGGATCATGTATATTATGTTTTTAGATACTCACAAGTGTCTGAGAGTGCAGGTTTGAGGTGAAGGCATGTTTTATAGGTCTACACTAGACCTATTCTCAAACCCTATGTGGCCAAATGAGATAGCTTGGAGAGATTTGAGCATGGACATGGAAATGTAAGCTTTGGAAAAGGTGGAGCAGGTTATTATTAAGTTATGGACCAAGTTTTAGGTGTTGGTTTGCAAGTTTAAGCATGTTATGAGATTTTTTCCCTTACCGAGTTCAAGGAGGTGAGATTTTGAGCTCGAAGCTGACTTTCTTATGTTCGCTAGATAATTTTTTATTTTCATGAGATGTTGATATTTTGGTGAAATTTGAAGAGGTATCTTAATAATAATTTACAATTGTAATGAGCTCTTTTTATCATTATAGTTTTATGAACCATTGTTAACACCAAAATTACTTTGTTATGACTTCAAAACTCTAGTTTGAGAGTGACTTGAGAGAAAATGGTTGAACAGGCCTAGAATTGATTCCTTTTTTAAATGTGATTATCTTATGATGTAGATAAATCCTCCAAAAAAATCTGTATTTTATAGGTCTGGGTTGTGTGTGGACCCCACTTAAAAATTCATATTTCTGGAGTTTTTAGTTTTTGAGAAAGTTTTCCATTAAACCCAATGTTTAATTTAGCATTTATGGAATCTCAGGATTTTTAATTCATTCCCATGATATTTTAATATCATTATTGAGCCTTTAGGATGAAAAGTGTGCCCTATCTTTGAAGACTAGTTTTGGGGATGAAATGGCAGCTTGGGGATTACGCTTGTAGAGGTTTTTAGGAATTTATTTTCTAATTCGTGGCCATATGAGTACTTTTAATGTAGCTGAGATCAAGATATTTCCATTGATATATAACACTTTCATAGTTGAGGTCATTTGATGTGGTATTGAGCCTCATCTTTGAGGTCTAGGGTTTGGTGCACAAGAACAAGCATGTTCTTGAGATGGTTTCATGACATGAGGTGATGATGCAGAGATTTATAGGTATGGTGGATGTATGATGAGGTATTTGATGATGTTCCTAAAGTGATTCAAGGCTTTGGTGATGGTCATGTAGGCACAAAGTGGTTTGGTTTTGGTGAGAAGGATTTTGGTGCAATTAGGCCTATTGGAGACCTAATGGAGAGATTTGGGTATGATGGTGATATGAATGACCTATATGGTCTTTTATATGGTTTCCTCATAATTATTTAATTATTTTTGGTGATATATACTATATGAAGGCCAACCTACATGATGTGGGTGCATAATACAGTATATAAGCTAGTTGAGAAGGCTCATTTATGTGTGTCAGAAGGATGAGTGTATATCAAATTTTGGAAAGATGTATGAGTAGGATATAAGGTAAGATTTTAAGACTATGAGGCCTTGATAATGATGGATTTTTCTTCTAGGATTTTGATCTAAAAATGCTGAGCTTGAATAATGTCATCCATACATGACCTAGTTGGAGAAGAAGACCTAGTTTGTGTGAATGAGGATGAGCAAGCTAGAGAGCTGATTGAGGATGTGTTACAGATATTAGTGACCATGTTGAGATGGTAGAGATGAAATTCATGATGTTATAATTTTTTTCTACAACTAGAGAGATAAGCCACTTGATCTAATCATGCCTACTGAAGAAGCCATAGAGTGAAGAAGACAAGAACAATGTTTGAGAGGGTTTTGAAGAGAGATCTAAAAGAGTGATCACAATCAGTTGCTGAGGAGCATGTTTTAGAATTGGTCTTCAAATTTAGGTGAATGAGTTGGTGTTTGGTCATCTTAGGGGGTTGTAGCCTCCTTGTAGAGTGGTTGCTCTAATAAATAGGGGTTGGTTCTCCTTGTGGGGTTGGTGTCCTCGTAACTAGGGATTAGTGCCTCACTAAACAAATATCTTATGATGTGTAATATTCATGAGAGTAATTTGTATTAAGTACTATATGTAGAGGTTTAGTGGGTTTTATTCCTCTTGAGTTTTTCCCACTTTAAATTGGGTGTTCATGTGTTCTCTCTTGTTTTATGTACTTGTGAATGGTTATTACACACTTAATAAGCTAATATTGATTATGTACGTTGAATGGATTCTTTCAATGACGTATGTAAGTTAAGGTAAATGAAGTAAAAGTTTTTCAATGACTGATTCAACCCCCCTCTCAGTTAGTGTTCTTCCAACAACATGATTATCGCAAGTACCAAATATATTTATTCTATCCTTTTAACCTAGAGTTTCAAAGTATTATATTAAAAGAGGGCATCTATAAACACCTAAAAATTTTCTTCCACACTTTAACAACACCAATTTTGACATAATTTGACACATTTGGACAATAACATATATTCTCCTCTTGATCACACTTTCCCTCTGTTTATATTCTCAATAACATATAGTCTCCTCTTGACCACACTTTCCCTCTGTCTATATTCTCATTCACTATCTTAAGCACCTCTACTTTGTGATAATGTGGGATAAGATCAAGTAATGATAAAATATGAATGTATAAAGTGAGTAATGTTGTGAGAGTGAGGAACTAAGCATGAGCCAAAACATAACCCATATTTGAATGTATATAAGAAATAACTTTACAAGAGGTGTATAAATAGGAAATAGAGAAGTGTAATTGTCACCTAAAAAGGTAGAGAAGTGTAAATTTCATTTATACCAATGATACCTAAGCAATAAAAATACTTGTGTATGAAAAACCATGCAATGGGATGAAATCCTACACCAACACCCCCTTAAGCATAGCTTAGTTGGGTAAAATATTTGGGTCCTGATAACAAGTCTCGGTGAAATACCAAACGGCAGTCTTCTAAGTGGTGTTAATGTATAGTCTTCTTGCTTAAGAATCATCTATATAATGAAATACTTAGAGGCATGATGTAAGTAAAAGTGTGTGATTTTGTGACTACACATGGAAAATTCCTTAGATGAATTTGTTACTTGCTTGACTAGGGGGAAAGATAAGATTATACGAATGGGAACTCTAAAGCCTTCTAAGCCGCATGCCATATCTATAAGATAGGAAAAATAAAAGACTTCAAATAACAAGGATAAGAATAAAATAAACATGAGAATGAGAAAAATATGAATAAAAAGTAGCAATTGAGACCTTATCTTTTGAATCCAAACCTAATAAAGAGAGGGTCAAATGTGCCTATTGTAGAAAACTTGAACATGATGAACATAAGTGCACACATAAAAAAATTGATCACTTGACACATTTTAGAGAATAATACGATCAGGTTTCCCAATTTAGACACACACAATTCACTAATTCATAAGCTTACAAAGGTAAAAGACAACAATAAGGGGAAATCTAATGGAAAATACTTATAGTAGTTACATCTAAACCTACCACATGGGATCTTGACTCGAGTGCTTCACACCACATGGCTTCATCACAAGTTACCTTCACTTCCTCATATCCATGTTCAATGTCGATTATTTTGATGGGTGATCACACCTTTAATAAGGTATCTAGGAGAGGGTTTATTGACATAGGTGATGAGACATTTCAAGATGTTCTTTTTTTACCTTCCTTTTTAGCTTATCTCTTATGATTATATCAGATCACACACCATGGTTCAAAAAATTGGGTAGAGTTCACTCCCAATTTTGTGGTTATTAAGGAGTTGCATAGTTATTACGGTGTGGTAGTGGGGAGAACATATCACCACTCATAGGTTTATCTCTTCTCACACTTTGATCCTAATGATGAGTCCTCTGTAGATGAGGAGAGATATTCTATTTTAACTCCTAACACTTCACTTCCAGGTCATATTGTACTCAATAAGTATTGATAATAATTATGAGGATTTAGATTTACCTAGGTAGATACATGTTGATTATTTTTCTAGTACACATGATGAGAGTATTTATGATGAGGATTCATATTTTAGTCCATGTAAAGAGAGTAGCAATGAGGAATCACCTCCTTCCTCTCCTAGTCATGTTCATAAGATAATTACACTCATCATAACTTTTCTCGATTCTATTATTTTCATGCATCGATATTGATGAATATCCTCAATATTCTCCATCATTAGTTCTAATTCCTCTTGTCTCTTGGAATTATGGAACACTTCCTTATGATATTCTAACTTCTTGTTTGATTTAGGCTTGATTGATAGTACAAGATGTATATTATTTAGTTGGTGATCCATCGATGATAGGCACACATAGTCACGATTCTGTGGGTAAAATCCTACACCAAAGCATGCCCCTTAAGCATATATTAGGTGGGTAAAATATTTGGGTCCCGATAACAAGTCTAGTGAAGTACCAAAGTACAAAGAAAATCTTTCATACAAAGGATAAAAGAGGAAAAATCGCAAAAAAAACTCATCCATAAAAAAGAGAAAAGAGAATTACATATAAATAATATATTGGTAGATAACCCTAGAAATAAAGATAGAAATAAGAGATGAGAGGACTAAGCAACCCCCTATAATATGAGGCCTCATGAAGTTCAATAGATCCCACATATGCAAAATATTGTTGTTAGAAGAGGAATCAAAGAAGATTGAATCCCAATTAGGAATTCCATATGCTACAAAGAAAATATTATAGCTTGGAGGTAGAGGAAAAGTGAACATTTGGAACATCCTGGAACTGTGACTATGTATGCCTATCATCCGATGGATCACCAACTAAATAATCTACATCTTGTACTATCAATCAAGCCTGAATTAGACAAGAAGTTATAATATCATAAGGAAGTGTTCCATAATTCTAAGAGATAAGAGGAAGTGGACCTAATGATGGATAATATTGACGACATTCATCAATACCTAATGCATGAAAATAATAGAAGTGAGAAAAGTTATGATGAGTGTAATTAGCCTATGAACTTGACTAGGAGAGGAAGGAGGTGATTCCTCATTGCTACTCTCTTTACATAGACTGAAATATGAATCCTCATCATAAATAATCTCATCATGTGTACTAGAAAAATAATCAACATGTATCTACCTAGGTAAATCTAAATCCTCATAATTATTATCAATACATATTGAGTACAATATGACTGGAAGTGAAGTGTTAGGAGTAAAAATTGAATATCTCTCCTCATCTGTAGAGGACTCATCATTAGGATCAAAGTGTGAGAAGAGATAAACCTAGGACTAGTGATATGTTCTCCCCACTACCACACTATAATAACTATGCAACTTCTTAATAACCTCAAAATTTGGAGTGAACTCTACCCACTTTTCTTGAACCATGGTGTGTGATCTGATATACTCATAGGAGATAAGCTAAAAAGGAAGGTACAAAAAGAAAATATTGAAATGTCTCATCACCTATGTCAATAAACCCCCTCCTAGATAACTTATTAAAGGTGTGATCACCCATCAAAATAATTGACGTCGAACATGGATATAAGGAAGTGAAGGTAACTTGTGATGAAGCCATGTGGTGTGAAGTACTCGAGTCAAGATCCCATGTGGTAGGTTGAGATGTAACTACTATAATTATTTTTCCATTATATTTCACCTTAGTGTTGTCTTTTATCTTTATAAGCTTATGAATTAGTGAATTGTGTGTGTCTAAATTGGGAATCTGGTAGTATTATTCTCTAAAATGTGTGTCGGTGATCAATTTTTTTATGTGTGCACTTATGTTCATCATGTCCAAGTTTGTTACAATAGGCACATTTGACCCTCTCTTTCTTAGGTTTGGATTTAAAATAGAAGGTATCAATTATTACTTTTCATTCATATTATTCTCATTCTCATGTTTATTTTATTCTTATCCTTGTTATTTGAAGTCTTTTATTTTTCCTATCTTATAGATATGGCATGTGGCTTAGAAGACTTTAAAGTTCCCATTTGTATAATATTATCTTTCCCCTAGTCAAGGAAGTAACAAATTCATCTAAGGAATTTTCCATGTGTAGTCACAAAATCACGCACTTTTACTTACATCATGCCTCAGAGTATTTCATTATATAGATGATTCTTAAGCAAGAAGACTATACATTAACACCACTTATTTTACTCTTTCATTTCTTTTATTGTTCCCACACTTTTTACTTTAATTTTGGATACTAAACGACATGTGACCTAGCTCTGTATTGACCATTACATCTTCCAAGCATCCTAGACACTACCGCCCATTAGGGACAGGAGCACCCCATGTGTTACTATCCCCTTTGGGTGATTTTTTCCCTTTCCCTCATTTTCTTTATTTTGAATTTCCACATCATTTGGTCTCTTTTCTAGAGTCTCTTTTATCACTTGGGGTTGGCTTTTCAGTTGTTAATATCAAAATTCAAATAAGGTAATAATATATCTGTACATGACTTAATTACCATTATTAAGGGGAAAGACAATTTGGAAATAGTAGTTACTTATTTAATATTTAGGCAAAGAGAAAAATTTAAAGATTACATTTGGGATACATCATTCATTGCATAGGAAGAGACATTTTTGAATCCTGTTATCACTAAATCATCTGCACCCTCTCGAATGTCCGAATGTGAACAGGGACATTTGGTGTGATTGGGAAACATGGGATCACCTCTCAAGTTTTGGGACTTGGGCTCGGGTGAACCTCTAGAGAAGGTTGGCTTCCTCTTCCTAAACTAAGAGTTATACTAATCCTAGTGTAAAAATGGTTATCTAGTCCTATGCTAACATTTTCATGGGTTTTAGGGAAAGAGATCTGTAAGAAATGAAACTATACTAGGGATGGTGATGCACCAAATACAAGGGTGTTGTCGATTCAAGAAGGGTTGATTTGAAGAGGGTGTGTGCATATCAAGTCAAATTTGCCTACTGCAACTTAGAGAGGGTACACAGAATACCACAAACTAAGAAGAGTGTGTTCCTTTGTTAAACTTGATCGACAAATGATCTATTAGTATTCTAATGAAGAAGGATAAACTTGATAAGGGTGAAAAAGAACCAAAAATCAACTGCATGCAATACTCCACCACTTGATAAGCACATAACTCCAAGAATCTGTAATAGAAACTTAAACTTACACAGTGTGCCTGCAAGCATGAGAAAGGCACAAATAAGTATAGAAGGATGAAAGGACAAAGATTAGTCACAAAACACGCACTTTTATTACTTAAAACATGTACAATTTATCATACATTCAAAAGAGGCAATAGTTGTCATTACAATCTTGAAAGGAGGCTTGAAAGTTCCCTCAACATACAAGAAAAACTTGCAAAAGAAGGAGGTTTCTTTAAAAGTATACACTTGTCTCAGAAGTCTAACTTGTCCAACCTAGTGGAATGAGCTTCCAACTTACATTTATAGAAGAATTATGTGAGAAAGAAGAGTAAAATTAATAAATTCCTTCCTAAATTCAAGGTACATGATGGTTCATTTATTACAAAGTTAGTTGAACCACTTGAGAAGCTTCCATCATGTGTCATTAATTACATGTTGACCTAATCTTCTTAATTAATTAAAGGAATATTTAAATAAAATATTTTAATAATAATAATAAATATTATCATTAAAATATTTAAATAAAAATATTAATTTAATTACTATTAGGTGGGCCCCCTAAAAAATTGCTTTGCATTGAAGACGGGGATCTATGAGAATAATCCAAAAAATAGCCCAACTTGGTGGTTGGCTCACCGAGCCAACTCACCGAGTTGGGGTCGAGATCCTCTTTCCATTGCATGGGCTCACTACCGCCACGACCATCATCAAGTTCCTCCCATGTACTCATGATCACCGAATGCTTCCCATTCTTGATGAGCTCCATTCTCTCTCGACTCGGCGAGCTTCACATGAATTTTATCAAGTTCCACACATTGAGCAGAGTTGCCCATGTCACGACCTATATCCACCATGCTCTCTAGCAGAGCCATCAAGCAATTTCCTTGATTGATTGTGACTCGATTGCAGAGCTATTCCTTAAATCCAACCGAGCTACCTTAGTCATGAGCACAACATGAGTATTCACATGAGCTCAAACTCCTTGCATCGAATGGTTTACATGGTTTTAACTCGGTTATGACTCCCATTCGGTGTGAAATTCTCATTCACTCCACTAATGTCCCTTCAAATTTTCACTCTGCATGAAGCTTGAATGCATTCAACTTACAAGATTTACACACAAATAGAGTCCGTATACTTCCTACCTCATCTTATTTCATTGTTCAACCGTAGAGTTAATTCTTCAAACCCTGACCGAGCTCCTCCATTGCTAAGCCATTCTATCCATTGTCACACCTGAATTGGAATGATCAAGTTCCCTAATACACTTGTTTATTATGACCATCCACTTCGCTCCTCACATGCAATGGCTCGATCTAGATTTACCTCTAAACGACTCGTCCTTATGCATGAAGCCATATCTATTTAACTCACCATGACGTGTCACTAAATGAGATGTATCCCTCTACTTGACATGACCACACCATTTAAAGGCTCACCCAATGTTGAATGACTTAGCTTCCACATTAACCTTGAGATATTTTATGGCTCGGAACAACTCCTGGCCGCTTCTCCCACCATCGAGCTCGACCTTCCAAAAAAAGTTGTCTATTTTTCTTCCTTAAGCATGTGGGTATGTTGATGCCGAGTTCCTCACCTCCACTTGGACCGAGCTCCCTATTGGATCGATTCATCAATCCCTCATGTTGTTTGAATTAGCAAGCTCTAAAAATCCTAAAATTCTCTTCCCATCACTCGCATCCACATTCGAGCTCATCTCTTCGATCTAAAAATGGTGATGAATTCTTCACAGTCTCCCTACACATCTTGACTTAGTCTCCCACTAACTCGGGGAAATTCCACAGAAAACTTAGGCCATCAGAGCTCACGTTGGGCATGTCATGATTATCTTACTTCCAGTTAGATGAATGACCTAGTCATCTTCCTACTCTTCCCCCATGCTTCGTATTGATGATCTTGACATTACCTCTTCTGAAATTGGTATTATGTTGTGTTTTTTCCCCATGATTCGCTACACCTACTTGATCATTGTTATATCTCCATGTGTTAGCCAATTGCTTCGCATCAAACCTGGTCATGTAATGGCATGTTTTCTTAGCGAAATTTGACCCCTTGTATACCATCATTATTTTCCCCATTCAACCATGCTTGAATGAATCTCCGTGTTGTGGAACATTCTTCTCACTTTCCATTGTCAAAGTCCCACTTTTTCATTTGATCTCTAATCTTCACCAGCTTGAACCTCCTCATGCTCTACAACTTAGTTTAATTTCCATTTAGTTACTCGAACTAGTCACTGCTCGGCTCATCTCGGTCCCTACTCGATGCCAACTCGAGTTCTCTCTTCATGTGGGCTTGATACGCCATCAAAATGCCAGCCCCTCTGCTTAATTCTGAGCTCAAACTAAGTGTCGAGATAATTCATCCAATAACAATTCAATCTTCTAGGTTGAGCATCCAAGCCACCACCAAAACATCTTCAAACTCCATGTCTCGAGGAGGTGTTCGATTATCACAATTTCTACCTATTGTGCAAGCATTAGTTTGATTTCATCTTATCCCATTTACTATTTCAGCCCACTTAACGTCACTAAACAACACCATCTCCTCTGTGCAAGCACCAAGCTTCTCCATTAAATTCCATAACATCACCTCTCGCTCTATCTAAAGATATAGATCCCCAAAATTCTTTGAAACAATTTGACTCGTGTCTAACTTGTTAGGCTTGAACTGCTTGACCAAGACCGTAAATAGCCAATTCACTCTTCCACTAAGTTATTTGTTATCTCTATGGCTCAATGAACTGATTCAATCTATCCCATGAGCTCATATACAGAGATGATTTGGATCATCATCCAACTATGCCTCAACCCTAAATTGTGGCTTTATCGTGATCAGTTTGTATCAACACCTCACGGTTATCTCCATGTGAGCTCAACACATAATCTCCCAGGCTGACTGCTGCTCTCCATCGAGCTTTCAAAATTTACATCAACACTATGAACCCCAAGTGATTTAATCATCAAGCTCGAGATCATCAACCAACCCCATAGAATCATACACCAAAACCCAAACACCGAGTCCATACCATATTCTTCCTCTCTGCAATGAGTTCCAAACTCAGTCGAAATGACACTGTGCACTTTACAACCCCGAAGAACCATTTACTTTCTTTTCCTAGTGATCCATGTGTATGAATACATTACCACCTTGACTCAGTGTCAACTCCTTGCCTGTGATCAACCTACGAGCTTCTCACATGATTTTTTATTTGAGCTCACTGTCGATTCATTCCTACGATTTGATTGATATCCTATTCTAACGAGTTATATGCTAAGTTTTATTTGTGAACACCATACTATCAACTCAAACAAACCTCAATTCCATGGCTCACTTGAGCCTCACACTCAATAACTCAAGAAATTTTCCCAAGCTCGCTCGAGTCGTGTGCATGATGTCCTTCAATGTGTATTACTCTAACTTAGTCACACCTTGAACCACCGATCAGTTGGATTGTGTAATGATTCATACATTGATTCGGTACCATATAATCACATATTTATTTCCTTTGTAACAACTATCTTAGTATAGGTATGCTAATGAGCCCCCAAGCTTGACTCACCATAGCTTTGAGCTAGCTCCCCCGAACCATTAATGCACTTATATGTTGATTTTTGCTCAACCGTCTTTATGTAGAGAGTTTTCTTTACTTCTTGAAATAATGTAAGCTCTCCAAGATGTCAAATTAACCCATATCACATTCATTTATCTCAAACGAGTTATGTTTGAAGATCCTTCTTCCCACATATTATGCAAGCTCAATTGAGCAACTTTGTTGGGCTATCCAGAGAGTTATTCGAGTTTGATTTGCCCATACGGGGAATCATTGTGTGCTTTCAACCTTCTTCCTTTACATTAGGATTATTGAGATCTCCTCAGTTCTAAGGCATCATGAAGGTATATAAGAACTCCAGAAAATTTTATACACCAACTTTGACAATTTTATCTTGTAGACCCTTGTTGTTTATTTTTACTCAAGAGGAAAAAATGAACAACATTTTTGAAAAATTATGATTCCAAAACCTTAAGTCATCCATTGGTCATGGAGTCAATATTGGAATCCTTAAAGAGATTTGATCTTTTTGATACATCCTGGAATCCCCTTGTAAAAATCCCATCTTAGACCTCCTGGAATTCTAGGCATGAGGTAAACCGAATCTATTGAATGTTTGACATCATGAACATTGTAGAATTTTGAATGAAGCAGATTTTGAATTAGGGATATCATGAAACTCTTATTGAAAATTGAATTTTTCCTTCTTTTGAATACTTCTACCTCTGACACACTATGTGGAACAATGAAAAAACACACACACACCACAATTTAAAATCATACATGCTTCAAAAAAACATGTAGATTGTGTAATACACTTCTACTAAAATGAAACCTAATCCTTCTCTATGCTAACTGGAGGTACAGGTGAGCTAAATGAACCCTAAAACTGGTTGTGCAAAATAGCTTCCTTTCCTCACAATGATCAGCCATGCAGATGATTTGACAATGGACATGGCTGAGATTGAGAGTGAAAAACTGAAACAACCCAATTATCCACTTGGTTTGCCAAGGAATCAACTAGAAAGAGAAAGAATGTCTCTTTTAGTTGCTCTACATTTGGCCTATAGAGGCATTGTAACTGATCCTCAGAATTTTGAAAATCATCTTCACCTTCTAAAATGAATGTGACTGGTTTTGGCTTCAATGAAGCCAAATACCTTATGGGACATGGTCTAACCCATTGAATATTCCTGCTTCTCTAAACTTCAATTTTAACAAGAAAGTCTTGTTGAAGACATCCTTGAAAAATATGGTTATTCATGACCTGATTTCCCTCTTGTTTCCCATTTAAAAACAACTAATATTTCACCCAAACAGATGGTACCAAAGTGACATATCCTTCGTTTGAAATGGAATTTGAAAATTCAAACCCTCCTATTTTCAGATTTTGAAGATTGTTAGGGAAGAAAAATCTTCAAGAATAATTTCCTCTATCACAAACTCATTAACCAAAACAGTTTCATAAGTAAAAATAAGAAGCTCTCCATGACATAATCTTCATTCAATGCTTCTAGATCAGTCCTAGCTTCACTCGTGTGTTTATTTTCCTCTTCGTTCCATGAGGGATGTGGAAGATCCAATTCCTCCAATCTTGGTTCAAGAAGGTAGTTATGAGAAACAAGTTGTTGTTGAGAATTTCCCTTCATGATGTTACGCACTTTGTGTTAGAAAAGAAGTGATGGATTAGCAAATTTGTCGAGTTCCATAGGCTCGTGTCCATCAAAATATTCTTCCAAATCTAATAGATAATTTGTTTCTTCATCCTCCAACTATGTCAAGGGTTCTTTTTCAATCTGGATATCCTCCAAACTAGAACTTCCTTCACCTTGATATTCCTCATTCTTGAACATGAAATTAGAAAGATCAAATTCATCCAAAAAATAGATTTTTCATAATGTAGAGAGGGAAAAGATTTAAAATTCTCTCGCATGACTTCATATGTATTAATTATTGTGGAGTATACCTTAGTCTCGTGAAACTCATTGTGACTAATTGTAACATCTAATGATGGCCTTGAAAAGTTATTTACAACCCTCCGGAAGAATTGCAAGTTCTTGATATGCATGGAAATTAGGATCATTGCACTCACTAGAACTACCTTGTACGCTTGAGAGATTTTCTCCTTTAACTTACTCTTCTCTGGAAAATTTATATTTGGCTCTTGCTCATTTACAACTAGTTTTACCACTTGCGGTAGTTCAACCTCCTCTTAAGATATAGAACCAATATGGATACTACATTCGAGCATGGTAGATCTTTGATCTTCATCCTTGATTATGGATTTTTTTGGTAAAAACCTATTTTGTTTCGTATGTTTCTATCTCCAACCTTTGTAGAAGGTTTAGTTTCAGAATGAAGTTTGCTTGATGTTAAGTTTTACAGCCCATTCCTTCAGATTCTTTGCATGCTCTCCTTTGCTAGTCTCCTCGACCATATACTCCTCCCTTTTTCTCATTTCTTGATGATACTCCTCCCAAAATGGATTTGGGACTACAAGAGGAGGGGTAGGTTGGGATTCAAATGATTCCCTCACTATTTGATGAAGTGGGAGAGATTCAACTTCTTTTCTTGATGGCCCTTATAGAAAATATGGAACTTTAGAAGAAAAAGACATGAAAGATTCATGATGGGATGGAGGAATAGATGATGAAGTAGTGAATTCCACCACATGGGTAGCAACTAGAAGGTTAGGACCATGGGGCTCAAGTTGAAACTGCATGGATGGAAAAACAAGAAGAGGGTTTATAGATTGTAATGCAGGGACCTCCCATTGACAAGATTGACTAAAATTACATTTTTGAGCATCCCTCTTCTTGATCCATTCTCCAACTTGATTCATTGTCTTGATTATGAATTGAAGCTTTTTGAAGTATTAATATCACATGGAATAGGTTCAGTCCATGGGTATGGAATGTTGAATCCAATCTGATCTTCCTTTTCATTTCATTGATCCTTATTTGCACCATGTTATACTCCAAATCTCGAACCTTCTTCTGCAAGTGGTCTTCTTTAGGTGTAGGATAGATTCCAAAATCTGCATGCCATTTTTCTTCATTAGCCCCCATTTGGTGGATGACCAAATTGATCTGCATCTTGCTCATGTGGACATGCATGCTCAAACTAATATTCATCATGAAACCGGTCTGGAGGTGGATTATAATGGCCTGAAGATTGAAAGAATCATCATTGTTGCAAGTGGGAATCCCACTGTGGAAATGAAGACATGATTGCACCGCTTCATGAATGAGAAAAATGGAAAGATGTCAAAGAAAAATAGATGGAAATGGGTAAAACTGAAGGTCTGCAACATAGAGAGTGGGTTACTTTAATCAATTGAGTCATCAATTGTGCTTGGGTATACATCCTAAGGCTGAAATTTCACTAAGAGCACAACAACTTAATGAAATGAAGTGAGCACAATACACATTAAAATAATGAAAGATGTGACTCTACTCCCACTGGGCATGCCAAAAATTGTTGTTGCCAAATTACTGCACCCTCCAAATGGCTAGAATGTGAATAGAATGTTCGGTGTGATTGGGAAACATGGGATCACCTCTCAAGTTGTGGGACTTGGGCTCGAGGTGAACCTCCAAAGAAGGCCGGCTTCCTCTTCCTAAACTAAGTGATGTACTACTCCTAGTGTAATAAAATGGTTATCTAGTCCTATGCTAACATTTTCATGGGTTTTAGGGAAAGATATTTTCAAGAAATGAAATTATACTAGGGATGGTGATGCACCAAATAAGGGTGTTTCCAGACTCATGAAGGGTTAATTTAAAGAGGGTGTGTGCACCACAAGTCAACTTTACCTACTACAACTTAGAGAGGGTACATAATACCACAGACTAGGAAGCATGTGTTCCCTTTGTTAAACTTGATCAGAAAAATGATCTATCAGTCTTCTAGTGAAGAAGGATGAACTTGAGAAGGGTGAACAAGCACCACAACTCAACCGCATGTAATACTCCACCACTTGATAAGCACGAACTCCAAGAACCTACATAGAAACTTAAACTTACATAGTGTACCTGCAAGCATGAGAAAGGCACAAAGAAGTATAGAAGGATGAAAGGACAAAGATTAGTCACAAAACACACACTTTTATTACTTCAACAACATGCATAATGCATCATACATTCAAAAGAGGCAATAGTTTCCATTACAGTCTTGAAAGGAGGCTTGAAATTTCCCTCAACATACAAGAACAACTTGCAAAAGAAGGAGGTTTCTTGAAAACTATACACTTGTCTCAGAAGTCTAACTTGTCCAACTTATTGGAATGAGCTTCCAACTTACATTTATAGAAGAATTTTATGAGAAAGAAGAGGAAAAGTAATAAATTCCTTCCTAAATTGAAGGTACATGATGGTTCATTTATTACAAATTTAGTTGAACCACTTGAGAAGCTTCCATCATGTGTCATTAATTACCCATTGACCTAATCTTCTTAATTAATTAAAGGAATATTTAAATAAAATATTTTAATAATAATAATAAATATTATTATTAAAATATTTAAATAAAAATATTAATTTAATTACTATTAGGTGGGCCCCCCTGAAAAACCAGTTTGCATTGAAAAGGGGGGGAGTCCATGAGAATAAGCCAAAAAATAGCCCAACTCGGTGGTTGGCTCACCGAGCCAACTCACCGGAGTTGGGGTTAGCTCCACTTTCCATTACACGGGATTACTACCATTGTGACGACCATCTCTCAGAGTTCCTCCCGTCTACTCGTCATCACCAAATTCTTCCCATTCTTTCCGAGCTCCATTCCCTTCGACTTACGATCTTCACATGAATTTTACCAAGTTCCACGCATTGAGTAGAGCCACCCACGTCGCGAGCTATATCCACCATGCTCTCGGTGGAGCCATCGAATGAGTTCCTTGATTGATATTGCCTCAATTGTGAGCTATATCTTAAATCCAACCAAGATACCTTAGTCATGAGCCCAACATGAGCATTCACATGAGCTCGAACTCCTTGCATCAAATGGTTTACATGGTTCCAACTCGGTCATGATTCCTATTCAACGTGAACTTATCATTCACTTCACTGATGTCCCTTAAATGTTCCACTCTACATGAAGCTTGAATGCATTCAACTTACAAGATTTACACACAAATAGAGCCCTTATACTTCTACCTTGACTTATTTCATTGTTCGGTCATCGAGTTAATTCTTCAAACCCCGACTAATCTCCTCCATTATCGAGCCATTCTATGCATCTTCACAGCCAAATTGGAATGATCGAGTTCCCTAATACACTCATTTATTACAACCATCCATCGAGCTCCTCACATTTAATGGCTCGATCTATCTTTATCTCCAAATGAATTGTCTTTACACATAAAGCCATATCCATTCAACTCAAATCACGATGTTTCACTAAATTATATGCCTCCCTCTACTTGACATGACCACACCATTTAAAGGCTCACCCAATTTTGAATGACTTGTCTTCTACATTAACCTCAAGATATTTTATGGCTTGGCCAACTTGGTTGCTTCTCCCACCATCAGAGCTTGACCTTCCAAAACAAGCTCTTTGTTTTTCTTCCTTAAGCATGTGGGTACATTGACACCGAGCTCCTTAGCCTCCACTGACTAAGCTCCCTCTTGCATCGAGTCACCAATCCCTCATGTTGTTCGAATTAGCAAGCTCTGAAAATCCTGAAACACTCTTCCCATCATTACGTCTACATTCGGGTGCATCTCTCTCGATCTAAAAATGGTGATGAATTCTTTATAGGCCCTACACGTCTCAAATTAGTCTCCCACTTTGACTTAGAAATTCAACAAACAACTCGAAACATCAGATCTCACATTGGGTATGTCATAATTATTTTACTTCCAGTTAGATGAATGACCTAGTCATCTTCCTACTCTTCCACCATGCTTCGTATTGATGAGCTTGACATTACCTCCTCTAAAATTGGTCTTATGTCATGTTGTTTCCCCATGACTCGCTACACCCACTTGAACATTGTTACATCTCCACGCATTAGCTAGATGCTTCAGCATCAAACCTGGTCCTATAATGACACATTTGCTTGGTGAAATTTTACCCTTGGCATACCATCATTATTTTTCCCATTCGGCAACACTCATATGAATCTCCATGTCGTGGAACATTCTTCTCGGCTTGTCATCGTCAAATTCCCACTTGGTCATTTGATCACTAATCTCCACCAACTTAAATCTCCTCATGCTTCGCAACTCATTTTACTTTCCATTTAGTTACTATGAGCTAGTCACCTTCTTGCCTCATCTTTGTCCTAGCCGATGCCAACTCTGAGTTCTCTCTTCATGTGGGCTCAACTTGCCATCGTAATGTCGGACCCCTCTACTGAACTTTGAGCTCAAATGAAGGGCCGGTTAATACATCCAAGGATGAGCTGAGCTCCTAGCTTGAGCATCCAAGCCACCACTGAAACATCTTCAAACTCCATGCCTCGGGGAGGTATTAGACTATCATGAGCTCTACCTCTGTGTGAGAGCATTAGTTTAGTTTCATCTTAGCTCATTTACCTAGTCAGCCTACTTGACATCACCAAACAACACCATCTCCTCTATGCAAGCACCAAGCTTCTCCATTAAATTCCATAGGATCAGCCTCTCGCTCTGCAAAAGATATGAATCGTCGAAATGCATTGAAACAATTCAATTGTCTCCAACTCATTGGGCTTGAACGGCTTGACTGGGATTATAAATATCCAATTCACTCTTCCACTTAGTTATTCGTTATCTTTATGGCTCAGTGAATTAATTCAATATATCCTGTGAGCTCATATACAGAGATGATTTGGATCATCAGCCAACTATTCCTCAACCCTAAACTATGGCTTGATCATGATCAGTTTGTATCAACATCTCACGGATATCTCCATGCGAGCTTAGCACATAATCTCCCAGTGACCTGCAAGCTCCATCAAGCTTTCAACATCTACATCAACACTATGAACTCCAGCAATTTAATCATCAATCTCAAGCTCATTGACCAACCCCATCGACTCATACACCACTACCCAAACACTTAGCCCATACCGTGTTCTTCCTCTCTGTAACGAGTTCCACACTCAGCTCGGCAATGACATTATGCAATTTGTAACCCTGAAAAGCCATTCACTTGCTTTTCCTAGTGATCCATGTGCACAAATAACTTACCACCTTGATTCAATGGAAACTCCTTGCTTATGATCAATCTATGAGATTCTCATAGATTTCTGAGTCGATCTCATCGTTGATTCATTCCTACGATTTTACCGAGATCCTGTTCTAACAAGTTATATGCTAAGTTCTATTTGTGAACACCATACTATCAACTCGGAAAAACCTCAATTCCATGGCTCGCTCAATCCTCACACTCAATAACTCACCAAATTTTCTAGAGCTCACTCGAGCCATGTGCATGATGTCCTTCAATGCGTATTACTCTGACTTAGACACATCTTGAACCACTGATCAGATTGGATTGTGCAATGAGTCATGTATTGATTTGGCATCATCTAATCCCATCTTTTTTTCCTTTGTAACAACTCACCTAGTATAGGTATACTAATGGGCCCCCAAGCCACTATGATTTTTTACTCATCATAGCTTTGAGCTAGCTCCCCAACCATTAATGCACTTATATGTTGATTTTGGCTCAAGCTGGGCTATGTGGGGAGTTGTCTCTACTTATCAAAACAATGTAATCTTTCCAAGATGTCAAAATAACCTATATAACATTCATTTAGCTTAACCAAGTTATGTTTGAATATCCTTCTTCCCATATGTTATGCAAGCTCAATTGAGCAACCCATCAAAGCTATCTAGAGAGTTGTTTGAGTTTGAGTCCCCCATATAGAGCATCATTATGTGCTTTCAACCTTCTTCCTTTACATCATAGGATTATTGATATCTCCTCGGTTCTAAGGCATCATGAAGGTATAGAAGAACTCTGGAAAAATTTATACACCAACTTTGAAAATTTTAGCCTGTAGACCCTCATTGTTCATTTTCACTCGGGAAGCAAAAATGAACAACAATTCCATCTCACACATTCATCTTGGAGGAAAAACAGGTTGTAGCTTGTTATCTTGGTGTGACTGACACAAGAGAAACCAAGATTCAAGGGACATAATTCTAATCTCACACACACATAAGAACTACACGAGTTTAAAATGTAGTCCAGATCACTCAATGACAATCACATTGGGGTGACCGTCGAGGTAATTCTGACTTAATCATATTCAATATTTGTTCCATCTAATGTTTTCTTGAGATTTATGTAGGTAGATAGGTTTTGTTTTGTGATAATAGGTGTAATATAGGAACCCTATGACAAATCCATAGTGGTAGATAATGAAAAGAAGAAACAAATTTTAGATCCTAAAAAATGTTGGTGTGTGGGATCTTATATGTCCTCCACACACATATGGAGGGTCATCTCACATGGGTTAGGTTTAGGGTTAGGTTTAGGGTTTTTTGTGTGTCATGCACTAGGGTTACTCAGCACCCTATATGTATCCCTTCATTTGACATTTATGAGTATGCCAAGACACTCCGCTATCTTTTCTCTATGTGCAAGCTTTGTTACTGATGCAAGTTCTTCCATTGATTGATAGATTCCTCCTTGTGATTACGATGGAGCTATTACGTTTCCTTTGGAGTACAACTTCATCGCGGTGTACAACTTTTGATATATTATTGCCAACTCTTTCATGGTATCAGAGCATAGATCGGGTAAACGTGCATTTGTCATTTGAGTTGTGATTACTCTTGGTTTCATTTTTTTACTCCTCGTGTAAGTTTTTTCGATCATTATATTATGGAATTTTTTGCTAACGTATTTAAAAGTTGTTCTTGGAAGTTGTGTCATTTTGTGCATTTTTCGTACATGTGCAGGCATCTCCTTGAGTTTTCAGGGGTTTTACAACTACATTTAGCTAGCTGTGGATAAATTTAGCAGATCCACTAAAATAGAGTTTATTTTCTAGTTTTTTAATATTAATTAAACTGGAAATTTTTAGATCTTTGTTTTGCTTGTCTTCTATGTTTTCATTTTTTTTTGTAGAGATACAGGTTTAAAAATCTCTATATCATTTGAAGTTTGGTGTTTTGGTTCACTGCTCTCCACCAAGCTCGTGTTTAAACCCACAAACTCTTAACGTATTTTCCTTCTCTCGCTAGTGTTTTCTTTGTTGTGCCCGAATCATTTTTCACTGTGTTTAGTTTTGGCTCAACCCCAGAGATTTCTAAACCCTCATGAGCCTACAAGACTGCCTCCTCCCCTCTTGGTTGTGTTGTTTCCTTCATTCTCCTACTCGTCTTTGAAGCTTTCCCCAAGCCTTTTCCCTCGGCCCTTGGCTTCCTCCTGGCCTGAGTTGTTCCCTCTACCGAGTTCTTCTGCAAGTTCGAGTTCAAACCCCCGTCTGTGTTTGCTTCTGCTCCGGCCGAATCTCAACGGCTCAACCCACATACCATGTACCTCTCTACCGAGCCCATCCACCTTGGCCCACTCTCCAATGGCTTCAAACCACAAAGCTAGGTAGAGATATCACTTTTCTCCCAACTCGGGATCCAAAAACTTCAGGATTCCCTCAACTGTCACGCCACTCAACCCGGGATCCTCCCAACCGTTTCCACCGAGCTAAGTGCCTTTTTGGTAAGTTTGTTACAATTTATTTATGGCAAGTTTTTTTAAAACAAAATTTGGTGGGAAATCTTTAAAATGGGAAAAATTTTAAAGAGGTGATCTTTTTGGGGATATTTTAAAGGGAGTATTTAAAATATTTAATTAGGATTTAATTAAATCTTAATTAGTTTTTATTATTATTTGAAATTAATTAGATTTAATTATATTAAATCTAGTTTTATTAATTTCAAATCTAACCTTATTTTTCGATTAGTAAATAATTTTTAAAATTGTCTTTTAAATTAACATTTTTATCATTTTTTTAATCCAAAAGCTCTAAAATTAGCTAAACTGGACATTTCTAAACGATAATTTTTTAAAAGTTTTATTGTCGATTTTTTTACTAATCATGCACTCAAGTGTGCAAAGTGACACACTAAACACATATTTGCCTTCCGAGTGCTTTTTTGGCGTTCTAAAGATCTTTCAGACTCTTCTTGAGTTCATTTAAAACATTATAATTTACCCTTATTATTACTTGACTAGTGAGTGCATCCGCCATAGTTTGCAGCAAGGGGGTATCCTTTGCGATGTGAGATGCTTTTTCTCACAACCAAGATTTGATTTCACTTCCTAGTTTTTTGTAATTTTGATTGTGTACGGTGTCACTTTGTTGCACTCCATGAAACACGATTGTGGTCTCCTCTCTTGCGCGTTATTATGTTGATTGCAAGGTGAGTTACCAAGTGTTTTAAGACGCATGCTCGGACCCAATTGTATTCAATGCACTAAACTATAAAGTGCCAAAAGTAAGGGGTTATTATATTGTCTTGGGTGGTTGTGATTCTTGTGTTTCTTTTCTACATTCTTTCTCTCTCTTCACTATGGATGCACTTTCAATTCCTTTTCTTACATTGTTCAACTTCTTTGAATGGAGATCAAAAATAATTATGAAACTAAGGGGTAAAGGGTTATTCCGCATCACCATGGGAACTGAGACTAACTAGATGACGACCCTGAAAAATCTAAGTGGTTAAACCGTAGTGATGAAGCTTTAGGTCTTCTTTGCATGTCTGTTTCTCCTGACTTGCTCTTCCACATTGAGTCGTCCAAAACACCTAATTCTATGTGGAAAACATTAGATGGAATGTTTGGAAAACAAGATGACATGAGAGCGCATGAGTTGGAAAATGAACTACTAGGGTTAAATCCTAGTGATTTTGAAAACCTACAAGCATTCTTCTCTAATTTTTTCCACACTAGATTTTTGTTAAAGGAATGTCAAGTAGAGAAGAAATATTCTCAACTAATCTTGTTGATTCTCTCTAAGTTAGGTCCTGAATATTTTGTCTTTGTGTCAACTTTTTACGCTACAAAATCTGCCTTGGGCAAGGATTGGAATATGCCCTCCTTTGATTATTTTTCATCCCAACTCATTCAAGAACAGGAAAAACTCATTCAAATGGGGTCTCTCAAGTCCAAGTCACATGCCCTTATAGTGAGTACTAGTAAGGAAAAGAAGACTAAAAATAAGAAAGAAAGAAACGACCAACCTAAGAAGGAAACCAAGACCAAAACTAAATTTAACACAAACACTTGAACTTCTAATCCTAGAGCACAGAAATACAAGTATTTGTGTTCCTATTGCAAAGAAGCCTAGGTCATAAAGAGCATATGTGTATGAGAAAAAAAATTGATCACCTTACTCATTTACTTCAGAAAATCAAATAGGTGTTCTTAAATCTATCAAACAAAATGCTCAAAGGCCAAGTCTTCTACTGCGCAAAAGGTTCTAAATCTGATAAGAAGAAAGGAAAGGCCCTTGTAGCTAAAGTTTCTCCTTCATCAACATGGATTATAGATTATGATTCCTCGCACCACATGGATTCTTCACATGTTGAGTTCTACAACATCGAGCCTTGTGGTATGTCCTAAATCATGATGGGTAATGAAACGACAGTGTTAGTTTCTGATAGTGGATCGGTAGAGATGGATGGGGGAACATTCAACCAAGTGTTGAGTGTTTTTAATTTCTCTACCGATCTCCTATCGGTTTACCAAATTACTCACCTTGGTGAAGGAATGCAATGGAATTTGGTCATAACTCGGTGATTATTCATGAGGTTAACAATGACACTACAAAGTAGGGCTTGAGGGAAACGAGGATCATCATTCACGGTTGTATACCTTTTCCCACTTTACTTATGATTCTATGCCCACTGCCTTGCTCACTCATGCAAATGAGGTTAGTAAGTTATGGAATGAGGGTTTCAACATCTAAATTATCACTACCTTGAACAATTGATCCAAAATGAAATGGTCAATGGGTTACCCTAATGTCAAGTTTTCTAAGGGTCTTTGTGAGGGTTGTACCCTTGGAAAGCATCCTGAAAATAACTTTGACAAAGGAAAATCCTGAGAGCTACTCATCCTTTGGATCTTGTTCACAATGATATTTCTGGTCCATTTCTATCTCCTTCGTTTACTAGAGCTCTTTATGTGCTGACCTTCATTGATGACTATTCACGATATACTTGGGTATATTTTCTTAAGCTTAAGTCTGAAGTCTTTGAACATTTTCAAGACTTTAAGGCTCTTGTTGAGAAACAGGTGGAACGGTCTATTAAGGTTCTTCAAACCAACAATGGAGGTGAATATGTAAACAATAGGTTCATGGATTTCTATACTTCTAAAGGGATCTCCTTACAACGATACAATTGCTTATAGCCCTTCGTAGAATGGAGTAGCAGAAAGAAAGAACTATAATCTTAAGAGATGGCCACTTGTATGATTCACTCAAGTCTCTTCCTCTGCAGTATTGGGTTAAAGCAGTGAATTTTGCTAATTACATTCATAACCATGTTCCACATAAGGTAGTAAGAGGGATGACACCCTTTGAAGCATGGTTTGGATGTAAAACTGATGTTGAGCACTTTCAAGTCTTCGGATCCAAGGCTATGGCTCTAATTCTCAAGAAGAAACGCAAGACATTGGAATCACAATCCAAACCTTGTATCTTTGTAGGGTATCCTGATGGTGTGAAGGGATATCGATTGTTGAATCCTACTTCTCATGAGCTTTATATTGAGAGAAGTGTTAAGTTTGATGAGTCTTCTTCAACTTCCACTTCTCTACCTATTGAGGTTCTTCAACTTGCTAATTCGGATTCTGACTCATCATATGATGATGTTGTTGAGCGTGCTTCTCTTCCTGATCCTCCCAACCATCAGAACCTTGAGTCTTCTAATTCTGATAATAGTGATGACGAGGACTATGTCCCTTCTCACTCAAGTAATGAATCTTCCAACTCAGAGCCTAATCCTCCTGGTCCTCTTTGGGCTAGGAAAACTCTACAAAATTCTAGATATTTAGTTAGAGATACTTCAGATATGAGACATACTCACTCATATTTCATTGGACCCCACTCTTTCTTCACATCTGCCTCTAATCCATAGTCTTTTCAAGATGCTTTTGGTATTCCTGAGTTGGATTCTGCCATGGATGAGTAGTATTCCTCTCTCATGAAGAACAATACTTGGGATCTCATCCCTCTTCCAAAAGGAAGAAAAATCATTTGGTGTAAGTGGGTGTTCAACAAAGTATGGAGTAGATGGAGATGTTAAAAATTTTAAAGTGTGATTAGTAGCTAAGGGTTTCTCCTAGATAGTTGGGGTTGATTATACTGAAACCTTTTCTCCGGTTGTGAAGATGACTTCTATTCAACTGACCCTTGCCATTGCCATAGAAAACAAATGGAAAGTCCATCAAATGGATGTTAAGAGTGCCTTCCTTCATGGTGACCTAGAGGAAGAGATCTATATGGAACAACCTCCGGGTTATGTCCATGATCCCTCCCTCGTTTGTAAGTTAAAGAAGTCTCTTTATGGCCTTAAACAAGCCCCTCGGGCTTGGTATGCCAAGATGGACTCCTTTTTACTTACATCAAGGTTTACTAGGTGTCATTCTAATCCAAATGTTTATATTCTATGGCAAGATGACTCCATACTCATTCTTGTTCTCTATGTTGATGACTTGTTGATCACAGGAAGCTCTTCCTCTATCATTGATTCTGTGAAGATCACCTTGGCCAACAAGTTTTCCATGACTAACTTAGGTCTGCTTCATTACTTTCTTGGGATCTAGATTTCACAATCGACTCAGAATTTTGATTTCACAACCTAAGTATGCTCTTGACTTGCTTGCTCATTTTCAGATGTCCGATTGCAAGTCTTCTCCTACTCCTTTTCTTTCTCGGGGTTAAGTTGGTTTCTGATTGCTCTACTCCCTTGGTTGATGGTACCCTTTATCGACAGTTGGTGGGGAGCTTGATTTACTTGACTCACACTCAACCGGATTTATCTTATGTTGTTGGGATCATGTCTAGATTCATGCAGGAGCCACATGAGTTGCATTGGAAAGCAGCTAAGTGGATCCTTCATTATGTTCGTGGCACCTATACTGATGGCATTCACTATTTTGGAGGGGTGGATATTGACTTGATTGGGTTCACAGATTTTGATTGGGCCGGTGACTTAGATCATTGGAAATCTACCTCTGCTACAATTTCTCTCTTGGTTTGGGTCCTATAAGTTGGTCTAGCAAGAAGCAGAATGCAATTGCGATATCTTCTATAGAGGTAGAATACAGAGGAGTAGTTAACGCTACCACAAAGGTTATTTGGCTATAGGGTATTCTGACAGAGTTTGGCATCCACTTTCGGGCCCTACCATTATCTATTGTGATAACACGAGCACTATCTCAATTTGCAGAAATCTAGTTCAGCATTAGCGGATGAAGCACATTGAGATCCATATACACTTCATATAAGAGCTTATTCATGATGGTATCATCGACATTTAATACATTCGAAAGCTTTTTTAGATTGTAGATATATTCACCAAGCCCTTCACTGAAGTGAAGTTTCTTCACTTACGATCTCTTCTTGGGGTGAGGTCTTATGCAACTGCTCATCTTCTTTGGGCTATATAGTCCTTCTCTTCTTCTTCTTCTAAGAAGATGTTGTTTGTACATGGGCACCTTATCAAGCCTTTAGTTTTCAGGCCCATTGACACATCTTTCTTAGTTGTTTAGGAGTGTCTTCTTGTTCTGTCTAACTCATCATAGCCACTACCCCAGCTTCGATGAAGGGGGGTGTTGGTGTGTGGGATCCTATATGTCCTCCACACACATATGGAGGGTCATCTCACATGGGTTAGGTTTAGGTTTTTCTTGTGTGTCATGCACTAGGGTTACTCAAAGACCATATATGTATCCCTTCATTTGACATTTATGAGTATGCCAAGACACTCGATGTCTTTTCTCTATATGCAAGCTTTGTTCTATTATGCAAGTTCTTTCATTGATTGATCAATTCCTCCTTTTTATTACGCTGGAGCTATTACGTTTCCTTTGGAGTGCAACTTCATCGTGGTGCATAGTTTACGATACGATTATCTCCAACTCTTTCAAAAAGACCAAAAGTAGAGTTTCTATAAGGACATTAGTGCCTAAATTAGACACTAGCATTTGGGCGGTCCTGTCCTCCTATGGGTGCTCCTATTGGAAGAAGTTTGAGATCTCATTTTTTCAAATAGATCCCGCATAGTCTAGATCCAAAATGTTTCCGTGAATTTCCAGTCCATAATAAACCTAGATCTCTCGATACAATCTAAGTTACTCTTATCTCTTATCTTGCATAATTACTTATACTTCTCATACTAGATCTTGTTTATTATTGTTATATTCATTTAATCTCAATAATCATATAATATTTTATTTAATCACTCTATGGATTTAAGGTAAATCCTAGTGGCATGAAAGGTAAAAACAAAAATTTGAATAGTTAGGACCCAACTTGGAAAAAATATAAAGAATGAATTGTTCATGAATTGCAACAACACAAATTGTAAAATACTTTTACGCTAGCCCATTTTTATTCAAATTTTTCAATTATGTTATCTATAGTTATATCTCATTCATGTTTTCTTAAATACACATCTCATTTGTTCACATAACGGTCATATTATTCCATAGAATTAGGCTAACCCCTCACATAGTATAATCCCAATTTTTAAAGTACTCACACATACATCCCAAACTAAAGCATCCAGAGAATGGGCCATAGTATCTGTAAGATATGTCCCTTCCCATCCAATTTGGTCCCTTTCCTTCCAACGACACTTTTCTTAATTCAAATTCCTTTAGGACACTTCTATTTATTCTTATCCGAGTTTTGTATATCTAGAACACATATGTATGCTAGCTATTTGTCCATTATCAAAGAGGATATCATGCACACTTGACACCCAAAGATCATAATGAGCATACACTAAGAAAAATCACAAGAAAATCCATTCCAAGACTCCCTTGAGCTCCATATACTCTACATACTCTTTCTAGGGAAATCATCCACTCAGATCTGCAAATACAAGGAACATATCATCACTCTAAGTCAAGTTAGGGCAAAAGGTCCAAGTATAATCTCATTGTTGCAAGATCATGCTTATCTACTTGGTTATATACATTTTATAAATCACATACTAGGTGAGAAATACATAACATTTGATCATCGACACTAAAATTTTCCTCCGTAATTTCTATTTCATTAATGTATGTATTAGGAATAGGATGTTGTTAAGTGTAATTAGTAGTATGCGTCGATAGAAGATAACGGTGCCATCGATGGTGCCGCCAATAATGTAGAGTATGGTAATAGTCAAATTACAATAGGAATGTTGTAAAAAGTAAATATTTGTCGTAAGTGGTCCAGTAATGTTAAAATGTCAAAGTTGGGATAAGTAGAGAAGTAGGGTCTATATGATTAGGAATTAGAAATATTATATTGGTAATAAGGACAAGGAGTGAGGTCATAAATATTTTGTGTATTTTATTTGTAAAAAGTCTAAAAATGTGGAACCCATGTGAAATGATAAGGTTTATCTTATCTTAAAAGATAAGCTTACATGTACAGATAAGAGTTAAGGTATGGAATATGATTCATCGAGTGTATTTCTTATCCTATCTTAGAGATAAGATGGATAAGCACAGGAAGTTCTATAAATAAAGAGGCCACCCCCCTCATTTAGCATAGAAAGAAGTAGTGAGAAATATTGTATGAAGTGTGTAAAGGAAGCCATTAGTTTAAAGGTGTGTTGAAGAAGCCATTAAGAGGTGTAATTGTAAAGTTTCTTCCATAGTATTGGTGGAAGGCAAGTGAAGTCAATAACACTTGAAGTACCTCATGGGTGAGATTGTAACAATTTCATGTTAATATTATAATTTACTTTGATATTTCAGATTTGTCATCATTCCATCTTATCATAGTCGATGGTATTCTTGTGTTACATTTGTTGCTTTGTTTCTAGATTACATCCACCAAACTAAAGGTTGTGCATTAGTAAATAATCATAGCACGAGGAGTTCCTAGTGAAGAATTATCATAGTGCCGGATTGTTGATGACAGATCCCTCTTTGGAGTAGTGGTGATGTAAACAGTTCACGAGGGATCCCAACCCCACCTAATGTTTGTTTTGTAGAATTTCTTAGCTATCTAGGGTTTTAAAGGAGTAATCGGTTACACATGAGCATTACAAAATTTCAGGGGTCTAGATTCTAGACATGAGCATATCAAAGGACAATACACATACCCAAAAATTATTAGGAGCAAAGGATTTGAAGGGATATGAGTATATGGAAAGGGACATAACATGGGTATGCTTTTTCCCTATCATCCGCTTTGGTCCATGTAGTTCAAAACACGGATGTAACAATGAGGCTCTATCGGGTCATTTCCGACCTCTTTTAGTCATCATACCAGCCCAGATCATCATACGAGAGAAGAATATCAGCTAAGCCATCTTCTCTATCCTATTTTCAAGTGTTTTATTTTATTATCTAATGTTATTCATCATTATTTATCATTTCTTAGTGGTTATTCCTAATATTATTGTAATTAGCCTTGAAAACTAATTGATTTGTATAATCTATCATTAGATTCTACCCCTAGAGATAATTAACCAATTTAGTTTAAATCATTTGGTGAACCTAATTTCATTCACCCATAGGATCTAATCAACTTTTGCATCCCTCTTCTAAGGTTATGGAAAATCCTTCTTCTTTTACCCCTACCCGTATCTATTCCCAAGCTTCCATTCAATCTGAATATATACATATTGTCACTCAATTCCCTCTTTGGTTCAATCCTCCCCTTGTTTCTTCTACTGTTTATTTTGTGACTAATTAAAATACTAAGAAACCCATATGAGGCCCTACACCACTCCCCCACCTATTACCACATAACCATCTCAACCCACTAAATCATCCAAAGGTTATGATATCATTGATCAATTAAAGGTTTTCCTACTAAGATATCTCTTTTTGATCTCCTTTAATAGGCTCTTTCTTTTCACCACACATTATAAGAATTATTATGCTCTATTCAATTACAAAACAATAATCCTCTTAAATATTTTTCATCTATCATGGAATATTTTAAGCTCATGAATAAAGCCATTACATTCATTGATGAGGATATTCCAATCACCACTACTAATGATCCTTCTCCTCCTCTTTTGATTATGGCTTACATCCAAAATTTTCTCATCAAGTATGTACTCATTGACAATGGATCTACTTTGAACATATGTCCCTTATCATTATTAACATAATTGAACATCCTTGATTCAACCATCAAAAATATACCCTTACTTGTGTGAGGCTATGACACTACCACTCAAACATCTATAGGTACACTCACCTTGGACTTATAGGTGGGGCCCCACACTCCCCACTCTTTTTCACATTATAGATGCTCCACTTCAATTCAATATTCTTCTTAGTTACCCCTACATCCATCCCATGTGTGTAGTCCCATCCATGGTACATCATTGTCTTAAATTTACTCATGATGGGCATGAGCATACTATTCGATCTGACCACTGAACCATTCAAATATTGTAATATTAACCATGTTACTTCCATAGTTATACCACCATTGCAATCAATTCCCCTCATCATATCAATAATTATGTTATTAGGGAATCAAGCACCATTAATAACCCACCATCATCTCCACCCATATCTTCCTCCATTCCATCTTCTACTCCTATTCCAAATCTTCTACATAATTTTGTTCTACACTTTCAGATTCAAATTGATGATTCGGATGATGATGATTTTGGTTCTATTGAGCTTACCCATGAAACTTATGTAACTTATATTTCAACCTTATTGATGAGGATGAATCCATATTTCATTCTCTTTATATCGTAACCATCCTGGTGAATATCATATCCATCCTACTACTTTATTTATTACTACCAATGTCATGGTTCCTTTTCACAATGTTGTTCATGCTCTTGATCCTATTCCTAATTTTCACTCTATCACCATTCCAACACACCAAGATACCCCACAAGATCTTCTACCCATTATTTTATATCAAGGCTTGCTTACTTGCCCCACCAAACAACATTTCTTTGTTGAGAAATGATGTCAACATCTAGAGACACCCTTATGTGATTACCATTGCTTATTTGGTCATATGAATAACAACTATTAAACCCTATTGCAAAAAAAAATCCCTCAAGGCCAATGAAATCATCATAATATTTCTAGATTCTAACTTCCTACATACATCATCTACTTCTCTAGATGTACAAATAACACCACAGCGGCAACATGCACTCGATACATTCATTTTCTTGCTCTATATTCAGGGCCAATAATGGAAATATGTGCCTTTCAATCCTACTAATGACAATAATGTGTGCACATATACAACCCTAAAGTAATTATGACTTAATCTAGTAGACATTAATCCTCTTCCATAACTAGCTAATGATTACCAAGGCTACATCATGTTACTAATTTCTTTTGGTCCAAGAATCCTTTCCATAAAGGTGTGGATTTCTCTTGATACCCAACCTAATCCAATTATGATTTTCCACTCTTGGTTATGAAATCTCAAAGGTAGAATTAGAAACTATAATTCTACTATCACCTACCCTCTACATAGGCACACAGTCACCATTCGTAATGATTTATTCCTTGACTCATGCCTAACATGACACATTGGACTCAACACATTGCCAAACATGGTAAACCTGACATCGATGAGGAATATATCATGGCCATGTAAACCTTGTGTATGAAAATATTCTTTTATGGTAACCACAAACCTCTCACCTATTATGTAGCTAACCCAGACCCTATAGGCTTTGATCTAGACTTTGATGATACTCTTGATTAATTTCTATGCTACTCACATTTGGGGGCATCCAATATCCCCATCGCTTCTCAATGACACACTTTTTTATAGGTTTAACTTGATTCTTGAGGGAGTGGTTACATACCCAAACCTTACTTTACACATACATGCTGTGGGGGAACCTTTCTTTCTCACCCCTACTTACACACTCTCCAATTCATCAAAAACATTAAAAATCTAAATATTTCTCCATGGGGGATTTTGGATCACCCTTCCTTCTCTTCAGAGAATAGGTTTTCATATATGCCCTCGGTGGGCTAAAAATCTAAAAACATTCAAATATGATAAAGATCTAAAAATATTCAAATATGCTAAAAATTCAAAAACATTTGCATTGCTCTTGTTTGGTTGTTTCTATTGCATGCTTATACTTTTCATGTTGCACTTTACTTATCATGTTAGCTTGATACATAGTATGTTATATCATTTTCTTTACACATGTGCATTCATGTGGTACATTGAGTTAAAATTAAGCTACATAGAGATTATTACATGATGCATGATGCTTGACATTGTTCTTTACCAATTTTTCTATGCCAACTGGAGGCATCCACTTTACACTTTCTTACACATAGGTGTTATCATTCCAATATTTACTACTTTATTTCCTCTTACCCCATGTACTTGATACATACATGGTGCCTTACTCTTTATTACTCTAACATTCTAATGGTTGTTTCATGTGTAGTATTTTTTCGCATCTCACTTCCAAACTAAGATCATTTTCATCTCTGGCTTGTTTCTTGTTTTACATGCTTGATCTATACTTTCCCTTTTGTTTTTATAATGTCCTATGATTACTTTTTTATTGCTTGTTGTCCTTTAGTGCCTTGATTTCCTTATGACACCATGGTGGTGTCCCATGTATGTGGCATATTTTTTTCATGATTGTTCTACTTGTGTGTCTTTGCATGCTTTTTCTTACATCTACTACATTGTTTTTCTATTGCTTATCACTAACACTTTGCTAGATTTTCTATTATACTATTATGTATGTGCCATGGTATACACCATGTACACTCCCAATTTTTCCCTGTAGGAATCCTACAACACATGTACATATCAACTACATGGCATCTTGTTTGGTCCACATTCACATTACTCTATCTCACGCACACCAAACAAGGGGAAACCATAAGATGATATTTCATGCTCACAACAGCTCCCAACCAGGAAATAAGATAACAAGTACAAAATTAGATATTATAAAGGCTGAGAAAATGATTAAAAAATACTTGGGTCAAGAAATACAAAAGGACCGAACTATATAGTAGATACCGTATTATATGGACTATATAACCCATTCTATACACTTCCATCCTAGGGGAAGATTCGATAATTTTCTTAGTTGGTATAGTTTCTTAGTAACATCTACATGATTTTTACTTAGGTTTAATCAAATAATTAATGGTATACATTAGATTTTGGTGGCACCAAGGGTACGTGTAAGCTAGCATTTCCCTAGTACATTGTGTCATCATTTGAAAATCAATTATGTTCGTGTTCATCTATAGTTGCACTTATCTGTGGGTTTTAGGAAGTATCGAGGTGACTGTTATCCTTGTAGGATAGACTTCCCATTGCTCATATCTTCACCATGTGGGGTGCATTTTCACTTCTTTATATTCTCTTCAAATAATTCCACTTGGGGATTGATCATCCCCAAGTCCTTCCAACTAACTCCCACATAAAGTTTAGCAAATATGCATGGAAATAGTAACAAGAGTACTCTCTCCCCCTCTCTCGCAAAATAAATCATTTGTGCACTTTCATTTATTTTGATTTTCTACTTTACATATTGTTATTTTCATACTAAGTTCAAGTTTTCATGTTAAAGTTATATTTCCTATATTATGGACATTGACTGCACTCTTTTCTCTACAAGTATGCATCCTAGAAAAACAAAACACAACCAAAACAAAGACGAGTCCTAACACAATTACAATGTGTTCCAAGTGAAGAAAAAAAGTGCCTACACACTCAAGTAACCTTTCCTTTAAACACACAATTTTCAATTTTGTACTTAAAGGAAGGAATGTAGACATTCATTTTGGTAATCCATGTCTTGCAACAACACAAATTGTATAATGCTTTTGTACTAGCCCAAACTTGTCTAACTTGGTCATTATACTATCCCTAGTTATATCCCATTCATTCTTGCTTACACACAACTCATTTTTTCACATAACGATCATATTAGTCCATAGAATCATGTTAAACCCTCACACAATACAATCCCAATTTTCAAATCACTCACACATGCATCCTAGACCAAAGTTCCCATAATGGGTCATAACTTCTATACATTAAGGCCCTTCCCATTGAAATTTGTCATTTTCCCTCCAATGACACTTTTCTTAATTCAAATTCCTTTAGGACACTTATATTCGGCCTTATCTAAGTTTTCCAGATCCATAACACATATATAAGCTAATTATTCATCCATTATCAAAGAGGAGATCATGTACACTTGACACCCAAAGATCCTAATGAGCATACACTAAGAGAAATCACAAGCAAAGCCATTCTAAGACTCCCTTGAGTTCCATATACTCTACATACTCTTTCTAGGGCAGTCATCCACTCAGTGCAGTAAATACAAGGAACATATCATCACTCTAAGTCAAGCTAGGGAAAAGGTGCAAGTACAATCTCATTATTACAAGATCATGGTTATCTATTTAGTTACATACATTCTAGAGATCACATGCTAGGTGAGAATGATGTGAGGTTTGAGCCCTCTTCGGAGTAGTGGCGATGTCGATGATACACGAGGGTGCCCACAACCCACCTAACATTTATTTTTCATGACTTATTGGCTATCTAGGGTTTTTAAGGAGTAAGCAGGTTGCACAATGAGCATCACACAATTTCGGGGGTCTAGAGTCCCGACATGAGAATATCAATAAAAATACATAGACCCAAAAAGTATTAGGAATAGAGTATTTTAAGGGATAATAGCATATGGAAAGGAACATAACGAGTGCGCTTTGGCCCATGTCATTCATTGTGATCCATGTAATAGTTCAAAAATAGTTTCGGTGGTGAGGCTTTGTTAGGTCATTTCCATCCTATTTTAGTCATCGACCAACCCGGATCATCATACGAGATCATGATACCATCTAATTCATCTTCTCTCTCCTATTTTATAGTGATTTGTTTCATTACCTACTATTATTCATCATTGTTTATCATTATTTTGTGGTTATTCTTAATCTTGTTGTAATTAGCCTTGGAAACTAATTGATTAGGATAATCAACCATTTGTTACTACCCCTTAAAGAGAAATAATCAATTTAGGATAAATCACACTCATCATATCATAGGGGTGTGGAAAGGTTGTCCAACTTAAATTGTTATTCCCTTTTTAATGTCTCTTTTGATTAATAAATCACAATTAGATTCAAACAAAGGAGAGTATAAAAATCATCATCGCATGGACTTAAGATTTTGCACACATCCAAAAGTATATTACAAGCATAGGTGAAGGGTTCCTAGAAGTTCTGAGACATACACAATGCATACTATCACTAAACCTGAATTACTTCGATTCTTATAGATTTTTAGATCGTGTGTTGACAAAATCCAAACAGCTTATCAACCATTATTTTAGAATAGAGCACTTTATTAATTATTTGAAAATAATTTCTAGGACCTATTGAATCTTCGGTGAATTAAAAATAGTCAAAACCAACTAAGAAACTCATTCTTTTATTATTTTGTCATTTCTAAATCAAGTAATCACAACATCTATTATTGGTTTTAATTTTAAAATATTTTATTTATTTTCATTTATTCCATAGTCTTTATCTCTTAGATGACAACTACTAGACAGTGTATTAGTGTGACGGGGATCCTTTATAGGTCTCATTTTATTGTTTATCTCAAACATAGGTGTGTAATAATCATTAGGAGTACAACCATGGTCGTCATCACATGAAATCAAAACATCGCTAATAGTAATTTTTAATACATCAAATATTATTATTGTAATCACGTAAAAGCATTTGGTGAAACATGATCATAATTATAAATGTATGGTATTGAAGAATCACTAGAAACATTAGAGTGCATATTCATCCATTTTTAGTTTCAGCAAAGCTAACATTATTATGTTCAACCATTGATCTATTATTTGCAACATGTAAATATACAATTGAGGAACTAAGGTGATCTCAAGGATAAGAGGTAATAAAGATATTTGAAGCTACGTTATATGCATGATCTTGATTTAAATAATCACTACACTTATATAAATAGAAAGATTTTTCATTCCAATAATCATTCTCATCCATGGGTACATAGTCCATAGGAAAGGTGACAATATCTATTACACAAGCCATAATAGGATAATTAAGGTTTTGCAAAATAAAGAAATTAAAACCCTAGGATTATAATGAATATAATTGTAAATTCTAATACTAGTGAAAAGGGTATCATGAAACCCTAAAAATCAACCATGTGTCAAACCCCAAGAGGAGAATGAAATGAAACCTTAATAATTCAAAGGAAACCCTACAAATGGTGTTCAAAATAGAAAGGGTTCACCAAAATGTGTGAGCTAAATTATGC
Source organism: Taxus wallichiana var. yunnanensis (assembly GCA_018340775.1). NCBI lineage: Eukaryota > Viridiplantae > Streptophyta > Pinopsida > Cupressales > Taxaceae > Taxus > Taxus wallichiana. The sequence goes on along the minus strand of CM031239.1, from coordinate 556,374,812 downwards.
ATAAGGCATAATTATGATTAAAACTATGTGTAAATTCATATTCGAATAATAAATAGTTAAATAATTATAAATTATTACTTAAAATGATAGATTACATTTGGTATAGATAAACACGATAATGGGTAAATCATTAGTTTCTTGATTCTCACTATTTGTGGATCAAGGGGACCACAAAATATCAAATAATGACTAATATACCATATATAAGAGTTCTAAATTTTTGTAGGATGGTCAATGATGCCCAAGAGATGTTTGGAAAAGCCAAAATACTTTCGGGTTTGAATGTTTCTACTACAAATGGATTCAAGTTTGAACTCGTCTTTGCTTTAAAAATCAATTTTTGCTTATCAACATGTCTTAAAACTTTTAGTGTGTAAGTGTGAGGCAAATGTAATGTCTTCTCTTTTGTGGAAACCCTCACAAAATCTTCTTATTTGCAGAAAATGGACCAACATTTGGGATGGATTAGCCTCACCATGTCTCATGATGTGATGAACATTTATTACATACCCATACTCTAGAAAGGAACAATTCGTGTGTGGTTCTCTCACCTATGTGAATTTGTGTAAGATCACATGAATAAGGAATACAAGTATATACATAATTTCTTTTAGGCCTAACTTACTACAAATTGCACAAATTTGAATAATAGATTACTTCATATTTGAAACACTTAAAATTACTCCTTAAGAGAACATTTGTATCGAATTCACTGGGAATTTCCTTAGCCTCCTTCTACTATTAAAGTGTTCTCACTGTCTTGTTTATATAACATTAAAATTCAAATTAAATACCTCTTGGTATCCAAACTAACTTAAAATAATTCAAACAGATTGAAAAGGACGACATAGATAACCTTACCCTACAAAACTAGATCAAAATATGATAAATGATAGGTTCGTGGTCCTTAAACAAATTCAGGATTGAATTTTTCCGGGTTTTGGACCCATCCTAAAACGATTGAAAATAGATGACAATGCATTTATGTCATCAACTATAGTTAATAGGATATATATGTATAAAACACAACAGAGCATTGTTAAAAAAAGATTTATACTAAATCCAAGTATCCAAAGAATGCTTCAAATATGTTTATATTCTTGATTTTATGAACTAAATGTCTCAATTGATTACTTATTCATTCCCTTCTATTTTTACAAATGCACCTATGTATATATAGACTTCTCACATTTAAATTAAAACCTTAATGGTGAGAAATTCAACACACGATGAGAGGGTAAACCGATAAAGGACACATAAACCTCGGGGTCCTAAAAGGTAATCAAATGGGTCCACATGAAATACACCCCTTAATTATACACTCTCATTTATGAGGTTACTAGAATCGTACATTCATGATTTCTAAGAGACCATCAACAACACGGAGGGGAAAAGGAGGTAGAATAGAAAGAAGGAGAAAAACAAGACACATACCACACATGATAAAGAAGACCAAATATCAATGATCCACCAATAAAATACTAACGTAAACTCATAATTAAAAACACATAATACTCTAAAATAATTATTTTTTAATAATAATTGTCGTGGACTAAATTTAATTAAATTCAAATCTTCAAAAAACAAAAAACAAAACATAGGTATATCCACAATATATAACAAAGAATGAATATTGGGTTTTTTAACAGATCGGCTCAAAACAACGTCCCTGGAAAAAATGGCTCAAGTGAGCCAGTTGTTAAGGAACAAACCCATGGCCAACAATGACTCAAGGAGCCAGTTATAAATAACTCATTTTTCCCCTTACCTAAGTTCTCAAGCACACCCAAGGCGGCCTTGATTCTCATGGAACTAAAAATTCCATCTGAAATTCCTCGACTCTTCTAAGTTTGCAATTGGTTTTATCAACTAGTCCACAGGGCCCATTCAAAAGGGCCTGAAGTCCTTCTCGCCACTCATGGGATCACAGTCCCACCCGAAGCATGGACTTTGATGAGGAGGAATATAGTATAGAATATGTCAGATGAAGGAAAATTGAATTACAGGATTTTCTAAAGCATAATAATGCTCAATTTCTACATAATCAATTCAATGTTTTAGATGGCCTAGAGGTAGGTGATATGGCACTTGACCAATGTTTACCATGAATTTCATGTCATGGAATGTGCGGGGTCTTACAGAAAACAACCGCAAGTATGTTGTGTGAGAAGCTTGTAAAAAAATTCAAAGATGTTTTGTGTTTGTAGGAAGTGAAAGTTATAGGTTTTCAGTTCGATGGTTTGTAAATCCATCTAGCCTGATAGCCTAGAATTCTATAATAATCATGATGCAGGGTGTGGGGGTTTGATATCCCTTTTCTCTCCTAAATAGCAGCCCTTATTTATGGAGAATTGGGTTTGACCCCACCAATCGTGCCATCTGGGCCTTATTTAATATTGACGGTCGCCCTTTTGGCTTTATCAATATTTATGCCTCTAATGATGTGGCTAAAAGGGTTGATCTTTGGTGGTGGATTGCTAATTCCATTCCCGATCCAAAACCGAGGGTTTTAGACTTAAGGAACAAATTAACAATTGTGCCAGATGAATTGAAAAACAACTATCTCTGAAAAGAGATGTAAATTACTCAAAGACTTCAAATACATCAGTTATCTCTACTAGGAGATGTCTATCCCTTTTCAGGTTACATATGCATTTATAATAATTTTAGAAATATGAAAGGGCACCTAGAGGAATGTGGAAGGTCACCGGTCTTGAGGGAGATGAGGTGTTTCATCTTCCAAGACTTACATGTGCACTAATTTTGTGAAACATACTATTTTTAGAATTTACTATTTTTAGATAGCACTACAAAAATCACAATTTGGGCCCCTTAAACATGGATTTCAGGGTCAAACATTTCCGAACAAAGTTCACACCTTTTCATCACATTCTACACATTCCAAGATTTCCATTTCCTTTTGAATGGAGTCAATCAGAGGTATGGTGCAAAAGTTATGGTCTCTGGAAGTTGCGCCACTATAATTGCTGCCTGGATCATTCCTCCCTCCTTCAGAAGCAATGGTCCCCATTGCATTAAGATGCCCCATCAAATGTGGAAATTGCTTCTTTACCTGGTATGCAGTGAGCCACTCACCTTGGTGACTGAGATTTCCTTTCTTTATCACACGATAGAGTTGAATAGGTTGTCCTCTAGTGGTCTTAGTCAAATTGTCCACAATCTGATCTTCTTCAGCTGGGGAAAGACTTGCTAGATTGAGCTCGGAGATGTCCAATTGTTCTGCTATGACTGAAGTATCCAACAAAGGTGGATGGTATGGCTTGAGGAGGTCCACATTGAAGATGGGGTGTAGACCAAGGTAGGGTGGAAGATTCAACTCGAAAGCATTTTCCCCTACTTGCTTAGTGAGAGTGTAAGGACCATACCAGAGAGGTCGAATCTTTCTATGTGGACCTGCAAGCCATTCCTTCTGAAGCCACAACCAAACCTTATCACCAACCTGAAATGATGTGGAACCCTATGTTTATCATGGCGATTCTTATACTTTTTATTCATTTTCTGTAAAATGTCATGGACCTAGTGTTGAATGTGTTGGATCTATTCAACAAACCTTGTCACCTTTTCTGCTTCACTTTTTCCATGAGGTGTGAATTCCATGGTAGGAATTGGGATGCATACATTGATGGGAGCCATAGGTTGGAATCCGTAACAAGCTTGAAATGGACTGTGTTTAGTGGAGTTGTGCAGGGCTCAATTGTATCCATGTTGTATGTATGGCAGGGCCTCGTCCCATGTGTAGGAGTGCTTGGAGTGGTACATATGAAGCATGTGAAAAATTAGGTGATTCACCACTTCTATTTTCCCATCAGTCTGTGGGTGAAAGGATGTGGACTTCATCAACTTTGTATCTAGCATTCCCCATAAGGTGGACCAGAAGATGCTCAGGAACCTGCTATCCCTATCAGAAACAATAGACTTGGGGAGCCCAAAGTTGATCCATACATGACTGAAATAAAGTTTAGCAGTATCTTCAACAGAAATATTTTTCTTACAGGAAACCATTACAGCCATTTTAGAAAATCGATCAACTACAACAAAAACACCATCATTCCCATGTTTCAAAGTTGGCAAACCTGAGAGGAAGTCCATCGAGACAAATGCCCAAGGCTTGGTTGGTTCTTGAAATGGTGTGTACAATCCCTATTTCTTGTTAGTTGGCTTAGCAATTACACAAGGAGTGCAGGACTTAATATACTTCACCACATCAGTCCTTAGATTAGGCCAGTAGAAATGCTTCTGAAGTACTGCCAATGTCTTGTCCACACCAAAGTGCCCTGCGGTCCTGCTGAAGTGTGCTTCCCAGATCATCTTCTATTGTTCACTTGCTGGAACACAGATGTGTCCCATATGGTAGAGGAGATTATCCTGTAGATAGAAATCAGAGACATGTTTTCCTTCATGGAGGGCCTGATATGTGTCTGAAAACTCAGGGTCCTTCTCATACAAACTGCACCAACTTGAAGTCTCATGTCCACAGAGATCAAGAATAGTTGTGAGGGCTGCAATTGGAGGGCGGCTTAGGCAATCTGCTGCTGAATTGGCACTTCCCTTCTTATGCTTTATTATCAGGTGAAACTGTTGTAGGTATGTGGCCCATTTCTGGTGTCTCTCATTCCTCAACTTGCTCTATGTCTGAAGGAACTCCAAAGGCCTATGGTCAGTGTGGATTACTTGTCTCCTTCCCCAGAATGTAGTGTTTCCACTGCTTACATGCCTAGATGATGGCATAAAGCTCCTTGTCATATGTTGGGTACTTCCTGACTGTGTCATTGAATGTTTCACTATGGTATGCAACAAGGTGGCCATGTTGCATGATAATAGCTCCCAAGGCATACTCAAATGTGTCTGTCATCAGTTTGAATGGATGATGTAGATCAGGAAGGGAAAGGATAGGGGCCGAGCATAACCTTTCTTTCATCCCTTCAAATGCTTTCTGACTGTGCTTCCCCCATTGGAATTTAGCCTTGTTCCCTCCTTTAGTCACCTGATTGAGTGCCCAGAAATATGTGAGAAACCCAAGACAAACCGGTGATAGAAATTGGCAAGGCCCAGGAAGCTATGAAGCTCTGTAAGATTCTTTGGGGTAGGCCACCTCTGAATAACTTGAATTTTCTCTGGGTCAACATGGACTCCTTCCTCATCCACGACGTAACCCAAGTACTAGACCTTTTTCATCCCAAATGTGCACTTATCCATATTTGCATACAGTTTATGCTTCCTGAGGGTCTGAAGTACTTCTCAAACATGTTGCAGATGCCTCTCCTAGGTTTGGCTATAAATGAGTATATCATCTAGGTAGACCACCATGAAGGAATTGGTGTAGGGCCGTAGGATGTCATCCATCATCTGCATGAATGTTGCAGGTGCATTAGTTAGTCCAAAAGGCATGACCAACCATTCGAATAGGCCTTCACAAGACTTAAATGTAGTTTTCCAAACATCGGTGGGCTCGATAGGGATCTGGTGATAGCCAGATTTGAGATCAATTTTGGTGAAAAATTTACACCGTGGAGCTGGTCCAGCAAATCATCAATCCTTGGGAGGGGGTAGCGATTCTTCACAGTGATTTTGTTCAAAGCTCGATAGTCTATGCAAAGTCTCCATGTTCCATCCTTCTTTGGCGCTAAGAAAACTAGACTTCCACAAGGTGAAGAGCTTGGCCTAATATGTCCCTTTTGAATCAATTCTTGGAGCTGCCTCTTGATCTCCTCATTTTCAAGTACTAACCTATTGTACATAGGGTTGTTAGGTAAAGAATACCCCAAGACCAAATCAATAACATGTTTTACCTGACACTGAAATGGCACTCCTTTAGGTGTCTGGAATATATCATCATACTCAGTTATGATTTGGTTGAGCTGCTTCTGTTGTTGCATTGAGCACATGTTCATGGAGGCTGTAATAAATTTGTTTGTAGGTTTTTTCCTAATCATCAAGACGACAAATTGTTTGGTTTTTCCCACTAACTTCTTACATTGTTTGGTGCTTATGAGGGAGATAATGACCTCAAGTATCTGATAATTTTGACTCCCAATGGTAATGGTGACCCTTCTAGGTCGTGACTCATAGATGCCATGTCTATCCCACATAAATGGTTGGCCTAGGAGCACATCACAAACATCTAATGGAGCAACATCACACATGACTTCATCATGGAAGGGCTTGATGGCATATAGAAGGAGGAATTGTTGTGTGACTTGGAGGTCTCTTCCTAGGTTTAACCACCCAATACTATATGGCTGGGGATGTGGCTTCACAGGGAGGTTCAGGCTCTTTACAACATCAACAGAAATTAAATTCTTTTGACTTCCACTATCAAGGATAAAATGCAGTGGCTTACCTTTTACCCAGAGCTTGGAGTGGAAGAGCCTTTCCTTCTCATCCATATTCTTGACTTTTGAGGTGGCAATGATCACATCTGGCTCAACATCTATAATTTCATCCTCTTCATCCTTGACCTCGGGGTCTAAATGCTGGTGCAGAGAGTGTTGAAGAAGATGACTCGGCGAGTAAGGACTTGATGGCTCAACATTCTTCCTTGGAGTGGTGATTTGTTTTGTGGAGGTCACACCACTTCCTTGTCTTCTCCTTCGCATCTTATTTCCTTGTGACTCCTTTTGTTTCCAACCTTGGCCTCGGTCCGCCTTCTTTATCATTTTTCCCCCTCGCGGGTTGGTTCTTGGCAGTCCTCCTTTTATGATTTTGTTCAATCTTGACTGAAAACTTGTATGCCTCACCAAGGGTTTGAAACTGAAAGAAGTCCATGTCCTCTCGGATGCTCCATTGTAGGCCACTGCGATATTTTAGAATCTTGTGTTGTTACTATGTCTTGAATGCCCAATCTTGCAGACAGAGAATGAAATTTGTCAGTATAATCTTGAACCGACTGGTCCTTACCTTGACGGAGTTGCTGCCACTATATGTACAAATCATCATAGGCCCCAACAGGGTAATATTCTTCCTTTATGGCATCCACGAAATCATTCCATGTGGGTTCCTCTACGATTCCTAGCTCATCCCTTTTGAGCCCATTCTTATACATGCCCCACCAATTTTTAACAGCAAGAGACGATTTCAATAGAGAAAATGTTATCTTTTCCTTATCAATAAATTGATTGATAGAAAAATATGAGGTCAATTGGTCCAACCAGTTCTCTACTGCATCATAATTGATCTTACCCTCAAAAATAGGAATGTCAAAATTTACTTGCACCTTGAATGGAGTCGGGCACCAAAGGACTAATTTACAGATGAGGAGGCATGATTTCCTACTTGTAGTTGTTGCAGAATCTGGGTAAATTGTTGTAGCATCTAATCCTTTTTCTCCCTAAGAGCTTCATTCACCATATTTTTGAGAGGATCATCCATCCTAGTTTTGTCCGCCATTGGAGGTCGCCTGCAGCGAATAGGAAAGTATTCTGAAGGATCGTGTGTGGACCACCCAAGCTTTTTGTATTCCAACCTCATTCTAGGGATCATACACTCTCAAGACGACTTAGCTCTGATACCACTGATCCAAAACCAAGGGGTTTCAAACTTAAGGAACAGATTAACAATTGTGCCAGATGAATTGAAAAACAACTATCTCTGAAAAGAGATGTAAATTACTCAAAGACTTCAAATACATCAGTTATCTCTGCCAGGAGATGTCTATCCCTTTTCGGGTTACATATGCATTTATAATAATTTTAGAAATACGAAAGGGCACCTAGAGGAATGTGGAAGGTCACCGGTCTCAAGGGAGATGAGGTGTTTCATCTTCCAAGACTTACATGTGCACTAATTTTGTGAAACATACTATTTTTAGAATTTACTATTTTTAGACAAAGACTACAAAAATCACAATTTGGGCCCCTTAAACATGGATTTCAGGGGTCAAATATTGCCAAACAAATTTTACACCTTTTCATCACATTCTACGCATTCCAAGCTTTCTGTTGCCTTTTGAATGGAGTCAATCGGAGGTACGGTGCAAAATTTATGGTCTCTGGAAGTTGCGCCACTATAATTGTTGCCTTGATCAATTCCCCATGCCTATTGGGTCATTTTTGGTGACTTTAAGATGGTGGATCTTCCCTATGATAAGTATAAGCATCTTCCCATGTGTTGGACAACTTGAAAAATAGAAGTGTCATTCTATATGCGTAAAACAATTTGGGTTTTATGAGCTTGGTCATTTATATAGCTTTCCATTTAGGAGAAGCTTGAATCCAAATGAATGTGGGATAAAGGTTAAAGTAGATTTAGACTTGTTAAGCTTGCTTAGAAGAATTAACAAGTGATTAACAAGTCATGGGAGTTGGAGATGAATTAATTAACTAACTAGGATTAATTAATAGGCTAGAATAAGCTTTTAAAGCTATTTGGAGGTGATTTAGGAGGAATTTGATATGATTTGAAGCATTTGAAAGTGGGATTTAGCCAATAAAAGGGTTTATTGATTAAATGCATTGTTAAAAGGCTTAATTAACTAATGATAGTTAATTAATTGATTCAAAGAGGATTATAACTAACGAAGTGTCGTTAATTGGCATCCAGAATGTGATAAAGGCTAGTTAATTAATGAAGTGTCGTTAATTGACCAAAATAGAGGGAAACGTTAGTTAATTAGCGGAAAATCACTAATTATAACAGAAATGATAAGAAAGAGGGTAGTTAGTACAATCTTAGTATTAAAACTACATAAGCAGATTTTAGGTGTCTACATTTTCCCCTCTTTGAGGTGGCGTAAGTGATGCCACTTCAAAGATAGTAGACAAGTATAAAAAAGTAAATTTTGAAGAAAATTTAGTAGAATGAAGGATATAAAAGAAACTAACACTAAGTACCTTCTAAACTAAATTAATTTACTAAGTACATCATGATTAAAGCTTAATGGAATCTAGATAATAAATTAATAACATCATCTAATCACAACTATTCCTACTAGAATGTATGATTTATTTTAAAAACTATGAACCTATGAAGATCATAAGCAATCAAATTTGTTGTTGCTTGAAGATGATGAAATAATATCACTAAAATGGCTACAAGGCCATGTTTAGATCTTCCTTTACTAATCAAGCATGAAGAATGGATGCAAAGATGAGCCTTCTATTCCATTAATGGAGAAAGGCTCTTAATCATATGTTTTATATGAAATATTATCAAAAGTATGTTATAAGGTGTGAAGCTAGAGCACAGTACTTTATATAGATTTCCATTTGGGAGAATATTGAATCCTAATGAATGTGTGATAAAGGATAAAGTATATTTAGACCTATTAAGCTTTCTTAGAAGAATTAACAAGTGATTAGCAACTCATGGGAGTTGGAGATGACTTAATTAACTAACTAGGATTAATTAATAGGCTAAGCTAAGATGTTTTGGCTATTTGGAGGTGATTTAGGAGGAATTTGATATGATTTGAAGCATTTGAAAGTGGGATTTAGCCAATAAAAGGGTTTATTGATTAAATGTATTGTTAAAAAGGCTTAATTAACTAATGATAGTTAATTAATTGATTCACAAATGATTATAACTAAAAAAGTATTATTAATTGGCATCTGGAATGTGGTAAAGGCTACTTAAATAATGAAGTTTCATTAATTGAACAAAATAGAGGGAACCATTAGTTAATTAGCAAAAAATCACTAATTATAATGGAAATGATAGGAAAGAGGATAGTTAGTACAATCTTAGTATTAAAACTGTGTAAGTGGATTTTAGGTGTCTACATTTAATCCAAAAACGGGGAGGTAAATTTTCACTTTTTAATCGTCTTCATGGAACTGGGAACTCAACATCAATTTTATGGATTTTAAAACTCCAAAATTGATTAATTCACTTGATTTAATTATGCACCTCAATTTGATTTTTAGTCACAACATTAAAATGTGCATACGTTTACACTTTTTGGATTATGGATACTGAAATCACACTTAAATCCATTTTCCCATTTTAATTGATGAATTGCTTAGATAAATTAATAAAAAACCATAGCTGATTTTATCTTATCAAAATATTCATCCAAGTAAAATAAAAAATTCACAAAACAGAAAATTAACAATGGAGTTCACTCATAAGCTACGTCTCCGGATTCACGAGAAAGTGAATCGATCTATTAAGTCCAATGAAGTACAATTTATCACCTTTAATAATGAAAATAGACCTTTATACCTACATTTAGAGCTTCAAACAATTTTGTAGACTCTAATTTCTTGTCATACTTCGTCCACAAATTCACATGTGGCTCTACAGGCTCTCAAGTGTCCTTTTTGTGCAAATGCAATCAAAAATCACCTACACTAGAAAATATGTAAAACTTCATGGAAAACTAATCACATATTCTAATTACTCTTGGAATTTTGAACATTTTTCATTTTTACGCTATGGCCTAATTCGTCTCTTCAAAGTGCTCCAAAACTTAGGATCTTCAAAACTACTCCATGGTTGTCTTAACACGGACCTACAACTTTTGTTGTTTAAATAATAGTGAGCTCTTTATCCTATCCAATGAGCCACCCAGTCTCAATGATGAGTCACGTTAGCTATTTCTCGTGAGTTCGGGGTTTGAATCCCACCTCAATATTTTACGGAGCTTTTGTGCATGGGAAAATCCCACATTTGTAGCAGGATGGGCCATTGATGGGTTTAAGTATAGGCGGATAGGACTATGTTATCATGGCCTCAACCACATCTCGATCCCTTTTGTTTGGCCATGTAACTATGGTGAGCTAGTAGAGGTTGGTTTCATCGACCCTCCGGGATATGACCAAGGTGACTATGCATCAATCCTCTTCGATATGGTCGTCTACATTGAATGTTTATCATGTTCCATATGTTGTGTCATGATTTGTGGAAAATGGGTGCTAAGCTATAAGGTAATATGGCTGAGCTCCTCATTTTGGATACACAAGTATCGTTGAACCTTGAAATTGTTAGATAAAGGGATTCACCGAGTCATATGCAAATCGAACAATGTTCTCACCAAGGTAATAGTGATATGCCCAAACAATATGGAAACAAAGTGATTAACTCGGTGGGGATTTGATCACCCCATCGAGCTATTAATAGCTTTCTCGACCTATGAAATGTAGCAATATAGTCCAATAATGCACAATTCAACTCTCCAATATAATAATCCCACATGGGAAATGTTAGAGAGATATATGGCATATATAATCAAAAATTCGATAATGGCAATATGAAATAAATGCGACAAAGGCACCCCTCCTACAAAAGAGTGTGTCGAACCTGGTTGAGGGTCCCCAGCATGCAAATAGTAGGACCACCAAATTTTTTGTGCGTCAAATACTAGAAGCAATCTAAACACAAAATTTAACCTTTTTCACCTTTTTTCCAATTGCCACATGTCAATGCATAACTCACCAGTTGACCATCTTGGACCGTTTTCAAACCAAATCTTTGACCTGTGATAAATTTTACATCCAGACTCTGTTTATGGAGTTATGCATACCATCAGAAAGGACTCAGACTGCTCTACAGCATGGTCTTAGTTTAGGGAGGTTTAGGAAACTTCCAATGTGAAAAATTCCTCTGGATCACTCCTCCCAACTGGGAATGCTTTGTCCACAAAAAAAATTATCAACACACAAAACATGTTATCTTATCATGAATCAAACAATCACATACAGGAACCAGAAAAAGTATTATAGGTTAATTAAATGCAAATACTTTATTAGCTAGTCATAAATAATCAATCAAATGATAACACCCATTCTCGTAATACAAAGTATTTATGAAAAATTATAGCACTCATGAATTCTTGCAAGTGATTAATTGGGAAATCAGTGTGATATGTCAAACATGGAGCTATCCCAAAGTGTGGGACATTGAAAAATGGGATAGCTCTCTCGGAGAAGGCCAACTTCCTTTCCTAACCTAGTGTCAAATACTCCAAATTTCGAGAGAATGGCTAATCCAACCCTACTCTAATATTTTCCAAGGGGACAAGGATAGAAGTATTACATGAAAAATAAACCTACTCTAAGGGAAGATGATGCACTAAGGAGTGTTGAAAAACCTACACTGCATGAGAATGAAAACTACTAAATTGTGGAGGGTGGTCAAGCATGACAGATCTAAACACCTGCTACAAACTCACTTACCAATAAACACAACACCATTGAGACTTTACAATGGCAACAACCTTTAATTGTGATAAAATATCAAATAAGATGCAATAAAACACAAATGAGGGTTGAAACATCCACATGTTTGATTTTATTGCTCCAATAAGTTGATATAATACATTACATTTAAGGGCTAGAGGAACAATCTTGCATTACAATGTTCAATGGGGAGGCTTGAAACTCCATAGATTTCTCATAGATAAGAAATAAGGGATGGGAAATTGAAGGTATCTAACCTTTTGAAAAGGGCCCCTCCTTACAATTTACGAGAAGAAGATTTTTAGAGATGACAGAGGAAGAGTCCCGAAAATTGATCAATCACCCACAAATTCATCATTTCTCCTATAACCCAGATGGTAAAACCTACCAAATTCCATACTCCTTATACATTTCCTTGTGATTAAAGAAATGGACACCATTATTGCATTTGGGTATGGCCTCCATATCCTAAAATTTCATCATGTTTTTTTTTCACATAACTCATTAATTAACCATTTTTATCATCCCATGTTGTAGAGCTCCAAAATACCTTTCCATTGACTATAAATTTGTAAAAAATGGATGAGTATAAGGGAAGTTATCATCATTTTTACACACGGTGCTTCTCTAAGCTCATCCTCCACCTACCCTCCTGATCTCCAAAATCTGAAATTTCCATTGGATACTACTCAATCCCCTTTCCAATAAGTACATATTTGTTGTATTTGGCTAAGGGAGGAAAACAAATATTCAAATTTTTTGGTTAGGGCTATGATTTGGCTCTCTGACAACCACCCACCGAGCTAAGAAATTCAATGTAACTCACTTCCTTCCATGCCACCAAGCTAGTCTTGGCTCGTGGCAAATGTTCCACCTATCCACTTCACTATTATGAGCTAGCTTAGCATCCAATGCAAACTTGGTGGGATTTCAAATATTCAACGGGCACATTTTTGGAGTTTTTGTAGATGGGGTTTGGAGTTTTGACACCCCTAACTTGGCAATCACCCCAACTTTTCCTTATTTGAAATCCCGAATTCAACTTGCCCTCACCAGCTTTAGGTTTTGGGTTTTTGTGAGTTTGGAAAATCTGGCTCGCCATTTTAGACTTTTTCCTATCGAGCCCAAAATTTGAACTCCTCGAATGCCACACCATCCTTGAAACGACAAGCGAGTTGACTCCCAAAGCTCTCATTTCAGAATTTGGGATTTTACACTTTTAGATCATTCTCCCTAGCCACTTTAGATTTATGGCTCGTCATTCCCAAAGCTAGATTTTATGAAACCATGAACGCACAAAACTTCCAAAGTCTCGAATTTTTAGACTTTGAGATTTTTCATTTTTCTTGGCTCACTCGCCACAATGAGCCTTATCTATTTGTTTCCACATCATGCCATCATGATTGTTGGGATCCCACTTTGAAACCCCTTTGTCTTGCTTCCTCCTATGAGTCAATGTTAAGCCTTTCATTTTCCAACCCCGAGATTCCTCCTAGCCACACTTTTGTGACTCACTTAGTGCCTCAACTCGCTGAGTCAATCATCCACCTCGACCCCACCGCAATGGCCAAGTTATCATTCCCTTTGCAATTTGGTGTTTTATTTTGAGCTATATATGAAGCCCCCACACCTTTCTAGTGAGAGTTATGTTTTCATTTAATTTTTCTTGCTTCGTGTTGGAGGTGGGCCCACGGGGGCTCATTTTCTCCTTAAGACCAATCTAAGTATTTTCAAAACCTAGAAGAGGAAAAAATTCCTCAATTTATTTCACACCTCCCAAAACCACCCAAGTGTTCCTGGGAAACATGATTTTCACCTGTAATTCCTGGATTGGCCCGTGAAGTCCTTTCCTGGTCTTTGAGGTCCTATTAGGTCCATGTTGTCCATTTTTCTCGGGGAAATGGATAAAAATTTGGTGACTCAAGAGGACATCTTCCCGTAAGATGTTTTATACCAAGAGCTTTGATATGTCTATAGGGTACAGAGTCCTAAGTGATACCTACAACCGATCTCGGACCTAGAAATTTTCCCTGAAACCGCTTTAAAACTCGCTGACCTAAAAAATCCACTTCTCACACTCCCAATATTTATAAGAAAACTTTGAAGTTAGAATTGTGAGAGTGTAAAATTGTCTGAAACTTGGATTTTCACCTTTCCTCTCTACAATCTTGATTTTCAAGACTAAAAATGAACTTCTAATCCCGTCCGAAACTTGATTTCATTGATTGTGAGCACACCACGAGTTAGGAATAAAACATCGAGTTGGCTTTGGACATCATGGAACTCTATTAAGATTTGATCTTTATTTTTCTAAATGTTTCTCGAGAACACCGATGAAGGCTACTTTCTGATTTGGCAAAGGTCTTAGAAGCTCAAACCATGACTAATCCTTAGAGACTAAAAATGATACTTATAGGAATTTTTCCTTGACCGAACTTTAGTTACTCTACATTTGAGATCTCTTGAAATGTGCAACTATTTCCTATGACATTGAACTCCTGTTAAAACATTTCCTTTAGGAGGCACACTAAATTGTGTAATGATACAACCTAGAGCAAAAAAACTCGTGCCAAAATCACTTAGGTAAACTAAAACATAATCTACAACAAGAAAATGTGTATCAGTACTTAGAGGAATTTAAATGTCCTAAGCTAATGTGTACAAGGATGATAATTTTTCTATCAATAGTAGTGTTATCCAAAATTCACCCCTCAAGGTAAATTTGATAACATGCATCAAATTCTCAAGTCCCAGGCAAATAGATTGAGTCACGGAAAAATTTCATGTTTCTAGGGTCCCCTCATATTTTTCTAACTCCCCTGTCCAAGTAGAAGAGAGCAAGTTCTGAGGAAAGGTAAGAAAAATTGCAAAAAACAGGCTCGGGCCAGAAAAAATCATGAAAAATGGCTAAGTCCTAGTCCTCGCGATAGTCGGGACATGAGGGACATCTGGGCGCGAACCGGCCGAAAGGCTATCAGGCGGTCTGCGTAGCATTTGGAATGCGCGGGAAAAAGTACGCGAACCTGCCGAACCGGGTGAAATGAGTCAAGGCAGCCCGAAACAGTTTGGAATGCGCGGGACAAAAGTACGCGAACCGGCCGAACCGAGCAAAATGAGTCAAGGCAGCCCGAAACAGTCTGGGACGCGCGGGACAAAAGTACGCGAACCGGCCGGTTCGGCCGAAACAGGAACTTCAGCACTGGGACATTTGGGACAAAGGGACGCGTGGGATGTGAAAAGCCGAAGCGGCCGAAGGAGAAGAAGAAAAGTCAACATTCGGTCCGGAAACTTCAAACGGCCATAACTTTTGACTCCGAGCTCCGATTTTCACAAAATTGGACTTTCTGGAACGAGCACGACGTCCTCTACGCCACAAAAACTGGATTTCTTATTTTTGATGAGGGTAGATATATTTAAATAAAAGAAACATATTCGGCTCGTCAGTCAATACTCATTCCCATCAGATGACAGAAAACGCCTGCCAGACCCAAAATAGCTGCCCGCACTCAGAAGGCCATAACTTTTGCATTTCTCAACGAAATCGCATAAAATTGGTACCGTTGGAATTTTGGTTCTGAGATCGATGCACAACAATCAAGAAATTCCAGATTTGATTAGAAATTGATTGATATTTTTAAGAAAACGTGGCCGGGTTCGAATGCAGTGTTTTATTTGTAGCTGGAGTGCAATTAAGAGGCATGGTCATCATTCTTTCTCTGCCGCAAAGACATGGGACAAGATGGGAGCCTTTTGCAAGTAATGTATAACCATTTCACTCAATTTAATGCCTCTTATAGGTGGTTGAAGGACAGATTTTGGGATTTCCATTTTCCCTTCTCTTCTCCTTCTCATTTTCTATATAAATTGGAGTGTTGGGCTCATTGTAAGGCAGAGAGTTTTTGGGTAGCAAAGCTCGCCAAAATTGCTTTGTGAATCTAATGTGTTGCAGGCCCTTGTAGTGGACTCCTTGCATGGTGATCTAGGCCCTTATCTTGTAATAGACTGAACTGTGCATACCAGGAAGCAATAAAATACAAGTTTGTGGATGTATCTTCCCCTGCTGTGTTTTCTTGCATTCTTCTTGCCCCTTTTATCTTTCTACAAGAATATTGTGTCTATTATTATGTTCTTACAGGAATTCATTATCATTGTGTGTGCTTGGAATATTGTTGTGAATGCATTTTGCTAGATTATGGAGAACTGTTATCACCTCTTCTAGTGTGCACTTTGCCTCTGTATTTCACACATTTGGAGACTACTCTCACACCCTCCTTTTACGGAGTATCACCACATTAGTGTAGGCTTTCATTTTATGCATTCTCTCTCCTGGTCCCTTGAAATTTAGATTAGAACCAGTTAGCTTATCCTGCATTAGAGTAGATTGTGGCAGGTAGTTTAGGAGCAAGAACCAGCTTTCTCTGGAGGTCTATCTCAAGTAGCAAGTCCCACAACTTGGAGATAGTACCCATGTTATCCAATCACACCGTGAGTTCAAGTATATGCATAGGGGTGTTGTGATTCGGTGATAACAGTTTTGGCATGCCCGGTGGGACTTAGAGGTCTTTAATTTCATTGCAACAAGATTGATGTGCACTTGTTGTGAGTTCCAGCTTTGAAGGAGCTTTAAAATCACACATCTGGCGACTCCAAAAGAGGCATAATCCGCTGGTTTCAGCAGTCCAAGCCTGGCAAATTTATGAGAAGAATACAGACCAGATCAAGAACTAGGGAGGAAGGATTGTTTGTTTATCTACATCTATCTCCAGGCAGAGAAAGAAGGGGAAGAAGAGCTCAAAGATCTACGTCTCCACCTAATAGAACTTTGTCTACACCTCCACCTGGTAGACCTTTTCTCGCATCAACAAGGGTTCTCAGGCCAATCAGAATGGCGCAACCACTAAATCCCTTTGTCAATTTCACTGGCAGCAGCCCACTTACCCTCAATGCACAGAATCCAGTTCTAATTGCAGCATTGAAGAACATTCCATTTTTCACTGGAGAAAATCATACCACTCCTGGTGATCATGTCAAATACATTGCTAACATCTATGCAATCCATGAGATAAATGAAATGGATGTGGTCACAAATTCATTGGCATCATCATTCAAAGGGAAGGCATTGCAATGGTTTAGGAGCCTTGAAGCTGGTTCTATCACAAATTGGAATCAGTTATGCATAGTTCTCCATGAGCAGTTTGGAGAAAAGGGAGACAACTTGTCTCTTCTAGAACAATTGACAACTATCAAGAGAGCCCCCAACGAGCAGCTGACTGACTTCAACTTCAGATTTCAAAGGTCTTGGGATAGGATTCCAGTGGCAGTCAGGCCAACAGCAGAAGGTGCTTTTCTATACTATCTTAAAGCTTTGAATTCTGATATTTCTATGTTAATTCAATCTATGGGAGGCACAACCTTACCTGCTGCTTATAGTATTGCCATTAGAGCTGAAAACTGTCTTATTCAAGCTGGTAAACTGGCTCCTAGGCCCCCAATGCCATTATATCCAAGTTTAGAGAGCCCAAGTACTAGCCAAGCACCTGTCTTAGCTCCTATTCCCACCCCTAGAAATCAAAGTTCAAATGAAGCTTCTACTTCATCCTCTAGTGCTTCAAATGAACTCCAAGAGGTCATGAAACAATTGCAAAATTTGGGAAATGAACTGGTTACTATCAAAAGATAGCAAGCACAAAGTGCTAGACCGTATCAGCCTCAAGCTCAGCCTAACAGGCAACCATATCAACCTCAAAGACCACCCAATCCAGCTGCAAATCAAAATCAAGCAAGGCCTCCCGCTAATAGACCATTTCAGCCCTATAACCCCAATGTTGCATCTGCATCCAGAGCTTTGGTGCCAGTCCAAAATAACATGGCCCAAGAATATGATTGGTGTTTCCCGTGCAGTCAGCCACATAACCAATCAATGTGCTTTAACGGTGCATTAAATCAGGCTCTTATGGTGCAAACCATTGGTGGGTCACAAGAGTCCAGCCACGAAGAAGACCAACAGCAAGGGGCACCTCAGCAAGGGACATCTCCGAATGAAACTACTCTTGTCAATTGGCAGGCTGAAGATTTCTGTGGTATGAATCAAATACCCTCTCAAAGTGTTGCAGCCAACACAAGGTCAAAGAGGAGAAATTTGGGAGAGGAACAGCCATTGGCGTCGAGTAATCCACAACCTTCTACCACTCCACAAGCCGCTGGCAAACAAAATATAGTTCCAAACATGCAAGGAGCATCCAAACCAGCTCCTAAACCAACTCAGACACCAGCTGCTGCTACCCATGTGCAAGGAATAATGTGCGGCCAAGGGACAAGAGAGGGATACTTCATCTCCATTCAACATCATTGATCGATGAGAAAGACAAATGTAAACATATCAATGTGGGAATCACTATCTATCCCGTGATAAAGAGATTTGCTACAAGCTGCCATGAAGGATCGGGTCAAATTCAAATCAACAGGTCCAAATGCAAGAGAAGGTACTCACAAATGTTGCCCAGCCTGAAGGAAATCATGGAGGACAGCAAGGTAAAATGTTGAAGCCCCCTCCATTTTATGTTTCATTGATCATAGGAGACAAATTGGTCCACAATTGCATGATTGATTCCGGGGCAAGCAGCTCAGTCATGCCAAAACAGATAGCTGATCAGCTAGGACTCCAATATGAAGTCATCTCCAAGGGTGTAGTGCAATTAGATGGGACAGCAGTGACAACGGTTGGAGTAATCAAAGGTTTGAGCCTCACACTGCACGCATGTCCCAATGTAATAGTGTTACAAGATGTGTCAGTCATAGACCTGCCACCACTCTTTGCATTGTGCTTGTCAAGAGACTTCACTGCTAATATTGGAGGCTATCTTTCGGCGGATTGGTCACACATGTTGTTCAGAACAAGATATGGAACCAAAGCCACAATCAGGTCTGAACCTATTACAAACTTCCATATTGAGCCTTACACTCCAAGCCAAATCAATACCAATTGTTCAGAGTTTGATCAAGAAGATTATCCAAGCAATCGATGAAGTGACACCAAGGTTGGAAGCATCCCGCATTTGACTCTTGATGAATGGGCAAGCAAGGTGCATGCTTTTGATCCTTATCAAGAAATAGAAGAATCTGAGCTGGGAGTCTATTGTTTACATGAAGAGAATCAACCTCTTCCTAGCATCACCAAGCCAGATCATAAAGACAAGAATGAAGTATGGCAATTGTTCTTTGATGGGTCAAGGAGTAGACAAGGTGCAGGAGGAGGAGCTATGCTCATTTCACCGCAAGGTATAAGGTATTACTCAGCCTTTCGTTTCCAGTTTTCCTGTTCAAACAACACAGCTGAGTATGAAGCCTTAATTCATGGATTGCACTGGGCAAAGAAGAAATGCATCAGAATTTACAAGTGTTTGGTGATAGTGAGCTGATCGTAAACCAAGTCAAAGGAAAAAATGCTGCCAAAAATGATCTGTTGAAGAACTACAAAAATCGGGTATGGGACCTCATTGAAGATTTTGAAGCTTTTAGCATCATTTCCATCCCAAGAAAAAAGAATGAAGCCGCTGACAGACTGGCAGCAATTGGGGCTGCGTTTGATGTCGTAGAAAGTATCAAAGTGAGAAGTCTCACCTCATATCAAAGTGGTTGTGAGGCCAGCTATTCCAGATAACAACACAAGTTGGCAAGTCTTCGAGAATGATCAGCAGATTGTTAATTTCCTACAAGAAGAAGTTGAGTTCTCCGCCAGAAATCAAGACAAGCCTGGAGCAGCAAAGATGGCGACCAAGTGGTGCACTTAGGACTAACAAATTGCCAAAAGGCCTCATAACCTTGAGTCAATCTTCAACCCGAATGATCGGTTCCTAAGGAAAAGTGAACATTCAAGTAAAGGGTGAAGATTCAGAACCTATCTTAGTAGATGAAGGCAAGACATTGCAAATTGGCAAAGTAAGTACTCCACAAGAGAAATCTGATTTTGTTCAGCTTTGTCAAGAATTCCCAGATGTCTTTGCTTGGACTTACAAAGATTTAAGAGGTTTCAATCCAAAGTTGGCACAACATACTATTGAGTTGGATCCGAATCCAAGCCTTTAGGCAAAAGCAAAGGCCAGTAAATCCTCATATCGAGCCTCTCATGAGAAAAGAGTTAAGCAAGCTCATTGAGGCTAGTATCATCTTTCCCATCAAACACTCAAGTTGGGTTGCAAACTTGGTGCCGGTAAGAAAGAGAAACGGAGAAATAAGATTGTGTGTGGACTTTCGTGATCTAAATAGAGCATCACTCAAAGATCATTATCCGCTTCCATCAATGGAACAAATATTGCAGGTTGTAGCTGGTTCAGAAAGGTTTTCATTGCTAGATGGATATTCAGGCTATAATCAGATAATGGTAAAAGAAGATCAATTCAAGACGGCCTTCACTACAAAATGGGGCACGTATGCTTACAAGAAGATGCCATTTGGACTATCAAATGCCGAGCAACATTTCAACGAGCTATGGATATGGTGTTCAAAGGCTTGATCAACAAGATAGTGCTGGTATACCTAGATGACATCACTGTCTTCTCAAAGAACGCAGCAGACCATCTCTTCCACCTTAGATAAGTGTTTCAGAGGTGTAGAAGGTTTGGAGTGTCATTGAATCCAAAGAAGTGTGTATTCTTGGCACACGAAGGCAAACTGTTGGGCCACATTGTCTCTAGGGAAGGGCTAACAATTGATCCTGAGAGGGTTGAAGCCATCCGAACACTTCCATTACCACACCACAAGAAATCTCTCCAAAGCTTCTTAGGAAGGATAAACTTTGTCCGCAGATTTGTGCCTAATTTTTCCACTCTTGTGAAGCCTCTAACAATGATGTTGAAGAAGAGTCTGGCATTCAAATGGACAACAGAAGGCAAAGAGAGTTTTGAAAGCATCAAGCATGCAATATCACAAGCTCCAACTCTTATCAACCCAGATTTCTCAAAGGACTTCATGTTGTATGCATTTGGAGGATAGGATACAATCTCACCATCTTGACACAATTTGAATAGAGAAGGTTCGAACAGCCCATAGCATTCTTCACCAAACCTTGGAAGATTACGAAATAAAGTATTCTTTCATCGAAAAGCATGTCCTTCATTGTCATCGAGCTTGAAGAAGTTCAGACATTTGGTCTCAAACAATAAAATTCAACTGCTGGTGTCTCATGCTAGTGTCAAAGACTTCCTCCTAAACAAGGATTTAAATGAGAAGAGAGCAGGATGGATCACTCGGGTGATGGAATATGATATTGAAATCAAAGTGACCAAGCTAGTTCATGTCAAAGGCTTGTGTGAGCAGCTCGCTTCCAAACAACCAGACGAGTCAAAAAGTGAAGAAGATGTTGTCCTGCTACTACAGAATGATCAAGAACAACCAGCTGATGATGCACCCATCCCATGTTGGACTCAAGACCTTGTGCATTACCTCCAAACAGGCTTGTGCCCCCCAGGAGTGAGCAAAGCAAAGAGGAGATACTTCAGATTACAAGCCATTCCATATGTGCTTGTTGACGGAGTTTTATTCAAGAAGGACATCAATGGTGTTCTATTAAGATGCATTGGAACATGTCAAGTTGAGAAGATCTTACATGAGTTCCATGACGGGGAAGCAGGAGGCCACTTTGCTCCACGAGTGACAGCTCTCAAAATCATGAAAGCTGGTTACTATTGGCCTACTGTGTTCAATGATTGCTACTCATGGGTCAAGAAATGCAGGAAATGTGCATTCTTCGCAGGAAAAGAAAGGTTAACAGCGCTGCCCCTTCATCCAATTTCAGTAAATCAGCCATTCATGCAATGGGGATTGGACTTCATCAGGGTTATCAATCCCAATTCAAGTCAGGGCCACAAGTGGATACTAACAAAGAATGTATATTTCACCAAGTGGATCAAGCAAAGGGCACTCAAGGAGGTAAATGAATCTAATATCTTATATTTCTATGAAGGGATAGTCACGAGGTTTGGTGCCCCACGCCACTATCATATCGATAAATGCATTGGCATTCCTTGCACAAAGATCACCGAATGGGCTGTCAAGAACTATGTGTATCTCAGCACTTCATCGAACTATTACCCTTAAGGTAATGGCCAAGCCGAGTCTACAAACAAGAACCTACTAAGAATCATCAGAAGGACTCTAGATGAAAATCAAAGAACTTGGCACGCAAAGCTCAAATCAGCCCTATGGGCTGATAGGATCACACCCAAGAGATCTACAGGAAGCTCTCCATACAAGCTTGTGTACGGGAAGGAAGCAATTCTACCCATATCACTTGAGTTGCCAACATTGGAACTCATGAAACAGTTGGAACTAGCTAAGGTTGAACCTATGGAAATCAAGTATGCAGAGCTGATGGAATTAGAAGAGACAAGAGAGCACGCAATGCAGACCATAGAAAAGGATAAAGCATTGGTCAAAAAGAGTTTTGACAAGAAAGCTAAGGCCAGGATATTGCAAACTGGAGATTTGGTACTGAAGTGGGATGTTGATCGTGCAAAACCAGGAAAGCACTCCAAGTTTGATGCCATCCGGAGTGGCCCGTACATGATCATCGAATGCAAAGGTAGCAATGCTTTCCGACTAGCTAAGTTGGATGGTGAAGAATCACAGCAGATCCCGGTCAATGGGATCTATCTCAAACGTTGCTACTAGAAAGATAGATTTTCACCCTTGTAAATATTAATTTAGAATTTCCATTCCTCTAAGTGCTTATGCACATTGTACTGCTGTTAGAGTAGTTTTTATTTCCCTAAGTGCTTGTGCACATGTCCTATTGCTTCTAGTATGTGCATGTTTGCAGTTCATCAAGCTCCTGGAAAAGAATTTGCAGCCACAGGAAAACCAGCTCAACGAATGTTTCAATGGCTCAAGGACACAGGTTTTCAAATTTCAGATCAGCTGAGAGGTTATCAAACAGACTCCATGCCCAATGGATTGCTACAAGCAGCTGGTCATTCTTCATCTGGCAGGCAGATGACCCCGCTGAGTCGCCAAAATTGTTATCCAAAATTCACCCTCAAGGTAATTTTGATAACATGCATCAAATTCTCAAGTCCTGTGCAAATAGATTGAGTCACGACATAAATTTCATGTTTCTATGGTCCCCTCATATTTTTCTAACTCCCCTGTCCAAGTAGAAGAGAGCAAGTTCTGAGGAAAGGTAAGAAAAATTGCAAAAAAGCAGTGCTCGGGCCGAGAAAAATCATGAAAAATGGCTAAGTCCTAGTCCCATGCGATAGTCGGAGACATGAGGGACATTCAAGGCGCGAATCGGCGAAAGGCGCAGGTGGTCTGCTGCGCAGCATTTGGAATGTGCGGGACAAAGTACGCGAACCGGCCAACCGGGTGAAATGAGTCAAGGCAACGCGCAGCTTTGAATGTGCGGACAAAAGTACGCGAACCGCCGAACCGGCAAAATGAGTCGGCGGCACCGGCCATAGTTTGGGACGTCTTGGGACAAAAGTAGGCGAACCGGCCGTTCGGCCAAAACAGGAACTTCAAAGCCTTTGGGACATTTAGGACAAAGGGACGCGTGGGACGTGAAAATCGAAGCGGCCAAAGGAGAAGAAGAAAAGTCAACATTCGGTCAGGAAACTTCAAACGGCCATAACTTTTGACTCGAGCTCCGATTTTCACAAAATTGGAATTTCTCGAACGAGCACGACATCCTCTACCCAAAAAAACTGGATTTCTTATTTTTGATGAGGGTAGATATATTTAAATAACAGAAACATATTCGGCTCCAATCGATCAATACTCATTCCCGCTGTCGGATGACGAGAAAATGCCCTGCGCACCCAAAATAGCTACCCGCACTCAAAAAGGCCATAACTTTTGCATTTCTTAACGAAATCACATAAAATTGGTACCGTTGGAATTGTGGTTCCGATCCCAATGCATAGCAGACAAGAAATTCTAGATTTGATAAGAAATTGATTGAGATTTTTAAGAAAACGTGGCCGGGTTCAGAACAATGTTTTATTTGGTAGCTGGGAGTGCAATTAAGAGGCATGGTCATCATTCTTTCTCTGCCGCAGCACATGGGACAGTATGGGGAGCCTTTTGCAAGTAATGTATAACCATTTCACTCAATTTAATGCCTCTTATAGGTGGTTGAAGGACAGATTTTGGGATTTCCATTTTCCCTTCTCTTCTCCTTCTCATTTTCTATATAAATTGGAGTGTTGCGCTCATTGTAAGGAGAGAGTTTTTAGGTAGCAAAGCTCTGCCAAAATTGCTTTGTGAAGCCAGTGTGTTGTAGGCCCTTGTAGTGGACTCCTTGCATGGTGATCCAAGCCCTTTTCTTGTAATTTTTGATCGTACTCATACATACCAGGAAGCAATAAAATACAAGTTTGTGGATGTATCTTCCCCTGCTGTGTTTTCTTGCATTCTTCTTGCCCCTTTTATCTTTCTACAAGAATATTGTGTCTATTATTATGTTCTTGCAGAGAATTCATTATCATTGTGTGTGCTTAGAATATTGTTGTGAATGCATTTTGCTAGATTATGGAGAACTCATTATCACCTCTTCTAGTGTGCACTTTGCCTCTGTATTTCACACATTTGGAGACTACTCTCACACCCTCCTTTTCCGGTGTATCACCGCTTTAGTGTAGGCTTTCATTTTATGCATTCTCTCTCCCTGGTCCCTTGGAAATTTAGATTAGAACAGTTAGCTTATCCCGCATTAGAGTAGATTGTGGCGGTAGTTTAGGAGCAAGAACCACTTTCTCTGGAGGTCTATCTCAAGTAGCAAGTCCCACAACTTGGAGATAGTACCCATGTTATCCAATCACACTGTGAGTTCAAGTATATGCACAGGGTGCTATCCAAAGATGTGAAGTGGTTAAAATGGGGCATTCGGTGTGATTGCATAACATTGGATCATCTCTCAAGTTGTGGGACTTGCAAACCTAAGATGATCCTCCAGAGAAAGTTGGTTCTTGTTCCTAAACTACCTACCACGAGCTACTCTAATGTAGGAAAAAACTAAACTATCCTAATCTAACCATTCCAAGGAACCAGAGAGAAAGAGAGGGTGAAAGAAAATCCTACACTAAAGTGGTGATACACCAGAGAAGGAAAGGGGTGAGATGCTCTGTTGAGGAGGATGAAACAGGGGAGAAAGGAAGATGGGAAGGTCAGATAGAAGTGACACAAACCCAGATCCTAATCCATGATCAAAACTCCATGAAACACAATGCCTTACACCTGCAAATGTGAAATACATGCACAAAAAATAGATTTGAAAGGGAGAGGCACGAGAGACAACAAAACAATGCAAAGGGTTGAAGAAACACCACAAAAACATGTTTTATTGCTCTATATGGGTGCACAGACCATTACGTTTCTACTTAGAGGCACAAAAATTCTTGCTAGGTGTAGGAGAAGGTTTTTAACTCAAAATGGAGTCGGAAAAAATTTGATAGAGTTTCCCTACGCCTAGAATAATCTCCCCTTCTCAAATGAGAAGTGTTACAATATATAGAAAGAATAAGAGAGAGAAGAGGGAAAATTTGAATCCTGTTTCAACTACCACGGGATATGCATTGAATCCTACCTTGAAGACTCAACCACTATCAATCAATGCCCCTTTCAAATCCACCCCAAATCTATGTGATTCTGGCTCCCTCTGTCTGTCCGGCATATTGAAGAAGAATGGCGGATCGAATCGAATCAGATCTGGTAGTTGGAGAAATCGGGCTCTGTATTAATGGCCTGGAAGACGTTTTCCCATTTTCACCCACCAACACCTACAAAAAATGATATTTTATGTTTCCAAGGCATAGAGGGCATCGAGATGTTTCCAAAAAATCTTCTCCCACCCAAATCTGAGTTCTCAGTCAAAAGATATGGCCATTTGAATTTTTGGGTCACGGCACGTAATATTTAAATGAGTCTGTCTATACTGGGTCCACGTGGCAGCTCTGTGCTCATTTGAGATTTGACTCCTTCCTTCGCTCTTGGAATACCCATGTGACATGTGGCAACATCCATAGGTTTCCCTATTTCCTTTGTATTCTTCCCGAGTCTTTTCCACTTGGGTGGAGGCAAGGCACTATATCCAACCCAAGACATGTGGAGGCTTTGCATGTTTAGAAACTACCCCCAGACTTTACCTTTGGAGTAGCGTGGATACGACACGTGGAGACCTCCATGGGGGCCTTTGGAATTTTCAATGGTCGCCCTCACCTTTTCGGGCTCTGGGACACGTGGAAGGCCCGCGCTCATTTGACAACCTACTCAGGGTCTCACTTTTGAATGTGCGTTGTTTGGACACCTGCGCCTTCCACCTGCATTCATTACTTAGCCATTTTGGGCCCATTCTCCTTTTGACCTCTGTTGACCATTGGCTACGTGGAGGGCTGGTGCAAGTTTGAGTCTCCACCTTGGGCTCCCATTTTGGAATTGCTTGAGCCGACACTTGGCCCCTTCCGCCGAGTCGAAGACTTTTCAACGGCCGGTGTAACTTTTGGAGCTCTAGATGCATGGAGGCTTGGCACTTGTTTGAGCCTACCCCTTTGGTTTTAACTTTTGGAGGTGCACCATTTGGACACTTGGCATCTTCCACTATCTCCTCCATACTTAGTCAATTTTGGGGTCCGTCCTGAACTATTTTAGAGCCCGAAGACTTTGAATCTTCGTCATTTCTTTTTCTTTTGAGTCTCTAGTTCCTTTGACACTGCTTGGCCTCCTTCCCCGACCTGCTATTCCATTTTCAAGCCCACCTGTAATTTTTTGTTGGATTTGAGGCACGGATTCACTCGACAAAGAGCGTTTCTTGAATTTCTTCTTACATGGGTCATTTGATCTTTCGCAGGCCCCGCCACTCCATTGTAAAGTCCCTCTGCAACCTTGTTTGTCATCCTAGAATGTGAGCTCATGGGTCTGAGTCATTTCCTTCATAATTTCCTTATGTGCAGGACTTGTCTTGACCAAATTTTTTGGGGAAAATTTGGGATAACAATTTGGTGACTCACGGGGACATCTGCCTACTAGATGAAGAGACCAGTAGCCTTGAAGCATCCATTGGGCATGGAGTCACAATTAATGGCTTGTCTTGACCCCTTCCTTCAAAATGGACTCCCTGACTACCTGCACTTTCTATGTTTTCCTGTCCCTGAGCTTGCCCGCGTGTCTACACTCTCAATTTTCATAAGAAAATCTTGAAATGGAGTTTCTGAGAGTAGAAAATTGTATTGACCTAGGGCTTTCATTTGTCCCTGAATGGACTGACTTAAAAACATCCTTTGGTTTCTGCATTTGTTTCATTTTTGGAACTAGCAACTACTACAGATAGCTATGGATCTTTCTACTGCATGAATACTGAAGAGCCTGGCCTTGGTCTGTCTCGAGAATGGACTGTTACAATGTTTACCCAGGGCACATTGAACTTTGTAATGACATAACCTTGGAGAAACAAAACACAACAACAACACTATGTATAAAAGAATCAAATCATACATGCCTCAAATGAGACATGCAGAGTGTGCACAAGCACTTCTTCTGTTGAAAACAAAATCTACTCCTACTCCTATACTAACCAAAAAGAAAGAAAAGCTTAAACAAAGCCCGTACTACAGGGGGAGAAATAGCTTCCCTTTCTCAAAAGGGGCAGCCATGCAAATGATTTGACACTGAATATGGCTTCCTGGATGAATAAAAAACTGACTTTAAGCTTTGTCCTCCACCCAAATCATCAAGGTATCTACATTAACCAAAAATACCTCCTCAAGCTGATTGGCATTGGACTCTTGAGGTGTGTTGATGATGACCCTTGGTACTTTGATGCTCATCCTCATGCCCTTGAAGTAGGCATGACTAGTTTTGGCTTCTCCCTTGGCTCTAATGAAGCCAAATATCTTGATTGGGCAAGGTATGGTCCTTTGAATCTGCCCATGGTTCTAAACTCTAACTCCAAAAATGGAGTCTTTTTGTGGACCTTCTTGGATGGATGGTGAGAGAGAGATGATGACATCTCCTTGCTTTTCTCTTCCTTCTCTTGTGAAGAACATGGAAGACCATGATCTTCCAACCCTAGTTCCAGAGGGATGTTGTGAGACACAGGTTGTTGTCTTTGAGTGCCCTCCTTTATGGCAACAGGCTCATGTGCTTGGAAGATGGATGATGGAAGAGAAAATGATGTGATCTCCATGGGATTTTCTCCATCAAATCAATCCTCCAAGTCGATAGATATAATCTGCCTCATTGTTGTCTTGTTGCATGTGCTCAACCTCCTCCATGGTGTCCTCCTGATCTTGCAAACTTGATCACCATGGCTCCCTTCATCCTCAAACATGAAGTTTGAAAGCTCAAACTCTTCTTCAACATCAGAGCTTGAAGGGGATGAAGTGGAAGGAAGAACTGAAGGTTCTCTTGTAGCTTTGCTCCACACTTGGAACCTCTAAAACTATATGGTCCTCCTCCATCATGGGTTCATCAATCAAATCAGGCCCTTGAAATGAAAGCAAAAAATCTTCAATGATGCCTTCTTCATTGAGTGGCCTCAACTCTGATTCGATCTCTCCCAGCTGCTCCTCTTCAATGGGACTTGGAGCTGGTTGTTCTTCCTCTTCAACTTGGTTGTGCAGCTTGGATCATCTCAGCATCCTCTTCAGACAAAGTGCCATCATGGACACTGCATCCGGAGTAGCCAAACTGCTGATCTTCTTCTTGTTGTTTTTGTTCCTTCTCTGCTACAAACTCAGTCTCAGCCACCACTGGCTCTTCAACTTTGACCTCCTCTATTGGCTTGACCATCAAGGGGATCTTTATAAACCCAAATTTGGCAGCCCAACTCTTCAGATTGTCTGTCATTTCTTCTCTGTTGGGCTCCCCTTCTTGTTGTTTTCCTTGACTGGATTCTTGAGTCTCTTCCCAACATGGACTTGGGAAAGCAAGAGGAGTGACAGTTGGGGTTCAACCAGACTTTGCAATTGTTTGTGGTGGGGAGGGAGGTGGAACTTCTTGTTTGTTTGGAGGGGATGACTGTTTGGAAGGGAAAGGGGAGAGGAACTGAAATGGGGTGGAAGACTAGGGAATGGAGAAATGGAATCAACACTTGGGGCAACAACTGGGAAGCTTGGAAATTGAGCTTGGGTTGAGATGGTGTTGCTTGAGAAAGAGAAAAAGAAAAGCTATGAGATGGTGGACTTACCCATTGACAAGGTTGTCTTGACTCCAACTCATAAGCCTCGATCTCCTCAATCCATTGTGTAAGTTGAGGCAACATTTCAACCATGAAGTCTAAGCTTCTCTTGAGGGTTGTAATGTCTTGGAAAAGGGCCTTCCCATGGACAAGGTGCCTTTCAACCAATCTTGAATGCCTTCATTTGTGCTATGCCCCTTGACTGAACCATGTCAGCCTCCATTTTTTGAATTTTCTCCAATAAACCAACATTCTCCACATAGTTGTCACCATTGTATGCGTCCCCTTGTTCTTGATAAGCTCCATGGCCAAACTAACTTTGACCCTGCTCATATGGGTAAGCATAATGGTCTGGATCTGATTATAATGTTGATTTGGAGGAGTTGGAAATGCATTGGAGGTGGATTGCATTGTTGTAAGTGTGAGTTCCATGAAGGGAATGAAGTCATGATTGCACAACCTCATGGAATGGGAGAAAATGAAAGAGATGGAAGAAGAAAATGGATGAAAATGAGTGGAAATGGATGGAAAAGGTCTGCAACTCAGAGAATGGGTTTTTGACCAGATGGAGTCACTAGATGTGCTTGCATGTGCCTCAAAAGGCTGAATCCCACCAAGAACACATCAACTTGATGAAATAAAGTGAAGACCTCTTGTCCCACTAGTGTGCCAAAACTATTAGTGTGGTCACATGGTGTGCCAAAATTGTTAGTGCAAAATCACAAAGATGGAAGATCTAACCTCACCCCGAATGGCCAAAGATGTGAAGTGGTTAAAATGGGGCATTTGGTGTGATTGCATAACATTGGATCATCTCTCAAGATGTGGGACTTGCAAACTTGAGATGATCCTCCAGAGAAAGTTGGTTCTTGTTCCTAAACTACCTACCACGAGCTACTCTAATGTAGGCAAAAAACTAAACTATCCTAATCTAACCATTCCAAGGAACCAGAGAGAAAGAGAGGGTGAAAGAAAAGCCTACACTAAAGTGGTGATACACCAGAGAAGGAAAGGGGTGAGATGCTCTGTTGAGGGAGGATGAAACAGGGGAGAAAGGAAGATGGGAAGGTCAAACAGAAGTGACACAAACCCAGATCCTAATCCATGATCAAAACTCCATGAAACACAACCCCTACACTGCAAATGTGAAATACATGCACAAAAATAGATTTGAAAGGGAGAGGCATGAGAGAGACAACAAAACAATGCAAAGGGTTGAAGAAACACCACAAAAACACATTTTATTGCTCTATATGGGTGCACAAGACCATTACGTTTCTTCTTAGAGGCACAAAAATGCTTTCCAGGCATGTAGGAGAAGGTTTTCAACTCAAAATGGAGTCGGAAACAAATTTGACAGAGTTTCCCTATGCCCAGAATAATATCCCCTTTTCAAATGAGAAGTGTTACAATATATAGAAAGAATAAGAGAGAGAAGAGGGAAAAGTCAAATCTTGTTTCAACTACCACGAGATATGCATTGAATCCTACCTTGAAGACTCAACCACTATCAATCAATGCCCCTTTCAAATCCACCCCAAATCTATCGATTTGGCTCCCTCTGTCATCGGCATATTGAAGAAGAACGGTGGATCAATCGAATCAGATCTAGTAGTTGGAGAAATCAAGATCTGTATTAATGGCCTAGAAGACATTTTCCCATTTTTCACCCACCAACACCTATAAAAATGATATTTTATGTTTCCAAGGCATAGAGGGCATCGAGACGTTTCCAAAAAATCTTCTCCCCCCAAATCTGAGTTCTCAGTCAAAAGATATGGCCATTTGAATTTTTTGGGTCATGGGCACATAATATTTAAATGAGTCTGTCTATACTGGGTCCACGTGGTAGCTCTGCACTCATTTGAGATTTGACTCCTTCCTTCACTCTTGGAATAGCACCCATGTGACACGTGGTGGCATCCATAGGTTTCCCTATTTCCTTTGTATTCTTCCTGAGTCTTTTCCACGTGGGTGGAGGCATTGTATCCGACCCAAGACATGTGGAGGCTTTGTGCATGTTTAGAAACTACCCCCAGACTTTACCTTTGGAGTAGCATGATATGACATGTGGAGACCTCCACGGGCCTTTGGACTTTTCAATGGTCACCCTCACCTTTTCGGGCTCTGGGACACGTGGAAGGCCCACGCTCATTTGACAACCTACTCAGGGTCCCACTTTTGAATGTGCATTGTTTGGACACTGACACCTTCCACCTGCATTCATTACTTAGCCATTTTGGGCCCATTCTCCTTTTGACCTCTGTTGACCATTGGCTACGTGGAGGGCTGGTGCAAGTTTGAGTCTCTGCCTTGGGCTCCCATTTTGGAATTGCGTTGAGCCGACACTTGGCCCCTTCCACTGAGTCGAAGACTTTTCAACGGCCGGTGCAACTTTTTGAGCTCTGGATGCATGGAGGCTTGGTGCTTGTTTGAGCCTACCCCTTTGGTTTTAACTTTTGGAGGTGCGTCATTTGGACACTTGGCAGCTTCCATTGTCTCCTCCATACTTAGTCAATTTTGGGGTCCGTCCTAAACTATTTCAGAGCCCGAAGACTTTGAATCTTCATCATTTCTTTTCCTTTGAGTCTCTGGTTCCTTTGACACTACTCGACCTCCTTCCCGACCCCTATTCCATTTTCAAGCCCACATGTAATTTGTTTGTTGGATTTGAGGCACGGATTCACTCACATAGAGCCATTTCTTGAATTTCTTCTTGCATGGGGTCATTTGATCTTTCACAGGCCCCGCCACTCCATTGTAAAGTCCCTCTGCAACCTTGTTTGTCATCCTGGAATGTGAGCTCATGGGTCTGAGTCATTTCCTTCATATCTCCATAGACCAACTTGTAGGGAGGGCTACATATTGACCTCTTTGGTGTTATCCTATCATCCCACAAGGCTGATTTGAGATTAGTATGCCACATCCTCTGATTTTCATCTAGAGTTCTCCCGATTATCCTTAGCAAATTCTTCTTTATGGACTCGAGCTTTCCCGTTACTCCAGGGGTAATAATTTGATGGGGTGCTCAAATAAACTCCATTCCTAACATCCCATTATGTGATCTTGGTGCCAAAGAATTTCAAATCATTGTCGATATGATGGTGGTTGGGAATTTGAATCATGTCATTATCCCCTCATGAAGTCAAGTATGCTAAACTTGTTTGCTTCCTTGAGTGCCACCACCTCGGTCCACTTGGTGAAATAATTTGTTACGCTTAGTATCTACTTATGACCTTGGCTCAAATGTAGATTGATAATCCCAATGAAATCTAATCCATAATACATGAATCATTGGTCAATTGAGATTCGATGCAATGGAAGTGTTGTTAGCCTCACCTTTCCTGTGAAGAAAGCACACCTTCTACACTTCATGATCCAGTTCTAATAATCATTGAATAATGTCGGCCAATAATAACCCACCTTCATTATTTTGAGAGTTGTTACCTACATAGAAAAATGACCTCTGGCCTCTCCATCATGAAACTCATGTAGTACCTTTCCAATTTGACTTGTTCTAATGCATTTCAATATGACTCCATTCATGTCTTTCTTGAACAAAATACATCAATAAGCACATACGAGAATGGCTTGGAGTCTGAAATATCTTCTCTTTTTTTCTCATCTCTGGAGGTCATAGAACTATTTATAAGAAATGTACCATGTCCATAGTCCAACAAGGAGTAGGCACGCCATCATGTACTTATTCTTTATTTTCTTACAAACACCAAAATAGCTTCCTTTTCATTTTTTTTTCTCAACATGCTAACTTGAGGCTAGTTTCTTGCACAATTTATTTCCATGAACCAACTTGGTGACCTTGATCTCTATGTCATATTCCATTACATGATTAATCCAATATGTCCTTGTTTAATTTAAATCCGTGTTTAAGAGGAAGTCCTTGACTCCGAGCATGAGACACCAACAACTAAATTCTATTGTTTAAGACCAAGTGCTTGAATTTTTTCAAACTTCTCACATATCTACGATGACATGCTTCTCAATGAAGGAGTACCTCACTTCATATTCCTCAAATATTTGTCTAAAGAAGGCAACTGTTGCTCGGATCCGTCTTTATTTTGTTGCACCATAATGACAAGTAGTAGCGTCCGAACCACCAAATGCATAGAGCATGAAGTCCTTGGAAAATTTCATATTGATGAGAGTTGGAGCTTGAGATATGGCATGCTTAATAGCTTCAAAACTTGTTTTTCCCTATGTCATCCACTTAAATTCAATTCTCTTCTTCAACATCATAGTTATATGCATGACAAGATTGGAAAAATCCAAAGCACAAACTTTTGGACAAAATTAATCCTGCCTAAGAAGCTTTGGAGATATTTCTTGTGACTTGGCAGTGGTAATGCTCGAATGGCTTCAACTCTTTCTGGATCAATTTTTAATCCCTCCTTAGATACAATGTCACCCAAGAGCTTGCCTTCATGAGATAGAAATATACATTTTTAAGAATTAGGGACACTTTGTCTCCTACATATTTGGATTACTTTCCCGAGGTGGAAAGGTGACTTTTTACATTCTTAGAAAACACAATGATTTCATCTAAGTATATAAGAACTATTTTATTTATCAACACCTTGAACACCATGTCCATTTCCCACAAGAATGTAGCTCCGGCATTTGACAACCCGAATGGCATTATAGGTGCCCCATTTGGTGGTGAATGTCATTTTGAACTAATCCTGTTCTTTCACTATAATTTGATTGTAGGCCTAGTAGCCATCTAGGAGAGATAATTTTTTTGAACCGGCTGTCACTAGTAAGATTTGTTTCATAGAGGGAAGCGGGTAATGAGACGAGATGCCCTATTCAGGTCTCGGAAGTCTCACGGATAACTTGATTTCTCCATTTCTTTTCCTGATTGGTACCATATTTGTAACCCAACTTGAGTGCTTGATTGTAAATATGTTGTTTTCCTCTATCAACATATTCAGCTCTTTCTTCATGAGAGGCTTAATATGAGGGTTGAATGGTCTTTGTTTTTGTCTAATAGGCTTAGCTTCCGGATTCATGTTGATAGTGTGTTGTGCTAACTTTGGATTGAAACCTCTCAAGTCTTCATAACTCCAAGAAAGACATCTATGAACTCTTAGCAAAGTAGTATGAAATCATATTTTTCCTATTGAGTAATCAATTTTCTAGTTTAGAGTTCCTTATCTTCTCCAACTGAAATGGGTTCCAAATCTTCCCCATTGACCCAGATATTTTCTTTCTCCTTTTCTAATTGGTCATTAGGATTGAAGATTGACTCCAATGTCACCAAGCCTTTTGTAATCTTGTTCGTTCTCAACTGAGCCACTTAGTCCCCATATTGTTGCTCTAATTTATCCTAGTTCTTGGTGGAGAATTTAGCTTCTTCTTGTAGGAAATTGATGATCTATTGATCATTCTCGAACATCTGCTAATTGGTGTTGTTATCTGGAACTACATGCCTTATAATTACATTGATATGGGGTTATTTTTTATCCCTTTTAATCATATCAACCACATCGAATGTTGCCCTTATCACTGCAATCATGTCTACAACTTCATTCTTCTTTCTATGTATAGACTCGATGTTGAATGCTTCAAAGTATTCAATTAGATCCCATACCTAGTTCTTCTAGCTTTTTAGAATATCATTCTTAGTATCATTCAGGTCTTCCGACTTGATTAACAATCAACTCACTATCTCCGAACACTTGTAAGTTTTTATACCTCTTTTCCTAGCCCAATGAAGTCCATGGATTAGAGCTTTGTACTCAGTTGTGTTGTTTGAACAAGAAAACTAATATTATAACGCTGAATAGTATTTGATGTTTTGTGGTGACACCAACATGACACCTCCTCCAACAACTTGTCTACTCCTTGAACCATCAAAAATAGTTTCCATACTTCATTGTCATCTTTATTGTCTAGATTGGTGAGGTTTGGGGATGGGTGGGTTCTCTTCATGTAGACAATAAATACCTAACTCATCTTCTTCCATATCCTTATATGGATCAAAAGCATGCCTTTTTTTTCCCATTCATCTAGTGTTAAATCCAGAATTCCCTTGACTTTAATACACGTCTCTGAAGTGTTTGATCAATCTTCATGATCAAAGGTTAGGTAGTTTGCATTGATTGGACTTAGCACATGAGGCTCAATGTGAAATTTTACAATTGGTTCCGACCTAATTGTAGTCTTGGCTCCATTCCTTGTTCTAAAATGCATGTGTGACCAATCTGGATATAGGTACCTATCAATCTTCATAGTGAAATACCTTAATAAACATAATGCAAAGAGTGGTGAAAATTCGATGACTAATACATCTTGCAAGACCGGCATTGAGCATGCGGTGTAATTAATCCTTTAATAACTCTAATGGTTCCCACTATTGTTCCTTCTAATTACACCACTCCCTTAGAGACCGGTTCATACTTCAGGACCCACTCCATTGATCTATTATCTTCTTTGACATTACTTGAACTGTTTACACCTGAATCGATCATACAGTTGTGCACCAAGTTGTTCCCAACAATCAATGACATATACAACGGTGAAGGCTTCAAAAAAATTCTTGGTTGACCTCCCTCTTACTTTGCATTATATAGGTGATAGCCTTCTCTTTATTTTTGGATGATCCATTCGAGGCAGACCAATTGGCCATCATCGCTACCGTAACAAATCCTACTACCCAGAAATCACTAATGATTCCCACATGGAAATGTTTATGTGTGTTTTCTTCATTTGATCAATAATGTTTAAGGGGGATGGATTATCCTTTTGTTTCCCCTTACTTGGCACAATCTTTTCTAGAGCTTGAATGGGAACATATGTCATTGCAATAGGTGCCTTGGGCTAACTTTGTGGGTTTGGGGTTGTTCTTGCATTGCTAACTCCTTGTGGCATGGAAGGAGGTTGAGAAACAATCGAGACTAGATGACTGCCCTTCCTCTATGTTCCTCTTCTTGACCTCATGTTGGTAGCTACACCTTGGAAAGGAGGTTGATTAACTCCATAAAAGTCTTCCATTTTCCAATTGACTAGGGTGGTTTCATTCGAAGGTGGCTCATGTGTGCTTTCCTACTTATTTTCCTCTTCAATTGGATCTTGGGGCACACAGACCATTTGCAACATTAAATCCTGATTTAAAGAACCATTGAAACACATTGCTTGGTTATGAGGTTGATTACATGGGAAGCACCATTAACACTCATGTGCAAGCTTATTCTCGGTTAGAACCAAGTCCCTTCTATGTTGAAAATGCATTGGATTATATGGTTGAAATGGTCAGGTAGCTTGAGGTTGTCCTTGATTTTGATTTTGATTTGTAGCTTCATCCAGAAGTTTCTTTGACTGATAAGGAGGCCTATTGGATTGATCCTAAGGTTGATATGGTTTGAATTTTTGGTCCTATTTCTTTTTATGGTCACTACCTCATTCCCTAAATCTTGGTGCCCCTTCAATACTTCTTGTAGCTTATTCATGACCTCCTGAAGTTCCTTGGAAGTACCAAAAGAAGTGGAGGCCTCATTATTTCTCTGATTTCTAGGAGCTAGAATGGGATTCAACTCAAGTGCTTGACTAGTTGTAGGATTTCCCATTTCTATATATAGAGGCATAGGTGGCCTAGGTGCAAAATTTCCCAGCTTTCAATCAAACAATTATCAACCCCGATGGCTATGTTATACACTCCTAGCAGCATCATTCCTCCCATAGACTACATCATCATAGCTATGTCTAAATTTAGAGCCTTTAAGAAGTAGAGGAACACACCTTAGGCAACTAGTCTCATGGCCACTAGGATTTTGTCCCATGTCTTTTGGAATCGGAAATTAAAATCCGCCATCTACTCATTTGGAGCTCTCTTGATTATTATCAATTGTTCTAATAAAGAAAAATTGTTTGCCCTTTCCCTGAACTAACTACAAATGGTTGTGCACAATTGATCCCAATTTGCAATCAACCCTTCTGTTAATATCCTAAACCATTGCAAAGCCTTACCCTTAAAAGAGGAAGCTAACAACTTAACTGCAACATCCATTTCATTAATTTCATGAATTACACAGACATTTGCAATGTCTTGAATATGGTCAATAGGGGTTGTATGATTCTCTCCAGGTGAAGTAGGGGATGTTTTTAATGTTGCAATTGGGATTGGATTTTGTGCATTGAGGGAAAGTGGACTACTTCCCGTGAAGTTGACAAAAGGATTTGGTGGCACTTGATGAGCCATTCTAACTGGTCTAAGGATTGTAGTTGATCAAGGAAGGGTATACTACGTGGATGTGTAGACAATGTCCTATTAGGTGGAGATGGTAATATTTGTGGTCTTCTTCATCTCCTTCCTCTTCCTAGAGATAATTGTAGGTACACAAATATTCCTTCTTCTCTTATCTCAAATTTGGTTCGAATTCTTCTCATGTACTTCAACAAGCTATGTTGTTATGTCATTGATTTCTAACCCTAGGAATCACCGAGATGAGTTGGGAAATGAGCCTCCAAACACTAGGGTTTTACCATAAACCCAATCTTGATAAACTGGAGAAAATAAATTTTGAGGGCTTGAATGTTTATTTTCGGAAGTCAAACCTTGTCTTATAACCGATACGCCTCTCTGAAATTCCAAAATGTAGAGAGATCCCGAAAATCTCAAGTAAGAAAACTCTTAAATCCAAAATATAGTACACAATAGAACCACCAAAATTATGAAATGTCCAAGTGCGAACATTCTCGAAATTCAAAAGTTCCAAATTTCCAAAACCCAAAATTCTAAAATGCAAAAAACCCGAAATTTTGAAAATCCAAAAAGTCCAAAATTCTAAATCCCAAAATTCTGAAATGCAAAAGTCCAAAATTCTGAAATTCAAAAAAATTTTTTTTCTAAGAATACATTTTTATCTTCAACCTTCGATCTATGCTTTGGTGAAATTTAGACTTGTTTCGCTTATGAAAAATGTCCTAAAATTTATTTTGGAACTCGACCCTATAGTGAAACTCTAAAATCTGAAATTTGCTTTCTCTCGAAGTCTAAAATCCTTAAAAATGTTTCCAAAGCTTGCAAAAGTACTTTTGTCCCACCGGGTGGGCCAAAAATGTTTATGAAAAATCACAACACCCCTGAATGCTTGCAAGTGATTAACTAGGCAGTCAGAAATGTGATTTTTCAAACATGGAGCTATCCTAAAGTGTGGGACTTTGTGAAATGGGATAGCTCTCCAAAGAAGTTCATCTTCCATTCCTAACATAGTGCTAACTCGAACCCTACTCTAATGCTTTCCAAGGGATAAGGATAGAATTATTACATGAAAAATAAGCCTACTCTGAGGGAAGTTTATGCACCAAGAAGGAGTGTTGAACAACCTACACTACATGAGAATGAAAACAAGAAAATTGGGGAGGGTGGTCAAGCACCATAGATCAAAACACCTGCTACAAACCCACTTTTTAATAAACACAACACCATTGAGACCTTGCAATGAAAATAAGACAATGCACAATAACCTTTAACTGTAATAAAATATTAGATAAGATGCAATAAAACAAAAGGAGGGTTGAAACATCCACATGTTTGATTTTATTACTCCAATAAGTTGATACAATACATTACATTTGAGGACCAAATGCACAAATATTGCATTAGAATGTTCAATAGGGAGGCTTGAAACTCCATAGATTTCTCATACAAGAAAGAAGGGAGGGGCAATTGCAAAGTATCCAACCTTTTGAAAAGGGCCCCTCCTTACAATTTATAGAAGAATATTTGTAGATAAGAGAGAGGGAAGAGTTCAAAAATTTGATCAATCACCCAAAAATGCATCATTTCTCCTATAACCCGGATGGGAAAACCTACAAAAATCCATACTCCTTGTACTTGCCTTGTGGTTGAAAAAATGAACACCATGATTGCATCCGGTATGGCCTCAAGCTCTTGTAATTTTATTATAGTTTTTTTGCCCACTTAACTCATTAATTTCTCATTTTGATCATCCCATGCTGTAGAGATCCAAAATACCTTTCCAATGACTATAAATTTGTCAAAATGGATGACTATAAGGAAGTTATCGTCATTTTTGCACAGGATGATTATCTGAGCTCATCCTCCACCTACCCTTCTGATCTTTGAAATCTAAAATTTCCATTGGATAGTGCTTTGAATCCACTTTCCAACAAGTATAATTTTCCTAAATTTGGCTAAGGGAGGAAAAATATATTCAATTTTTTTGTTCGGAAATGATTTGGCTCTACATCCACCCACCGAGCTAAAAAGTTGAATGCAACTCACTTCCTTTCACAACACCAAGCTGGTCTTAGCTTAGTTCCTAATGTTCTGACTACCCGCTTTGTTGTCACAAGCCAGCTCGGCATCCAATACAAACTTGGTAGGCTTTTGGAGATTCAATTGGTGTGTTTTTAGAGTTTTTTGTAGGCAAGGGTTGGAAGTTTTCAATGCCCCTGACTCGGCGATCACCCCAACTTTTCTCAGCATCCGAAATATTGAATTCAAATCTCTCCCCACCAACTTTGGGTTTTGGGTATTCATGAGTTTGGAGAATCATGGCTCATTGTTTTGGAATTTTTGCCCGTTTAGCCTAAAATTTATACTCCCTGATCTTCAAATGCCACATCATCCCTTGACTCGTTGAGTGAGTTGACTCCTAAAGCTCACATTTCAGAGTTCAATATTTTATGCTTTTAGAGAATCCTCCCTGATCACTTCAGATTTATGGATCACCATTCCCTGAAGTTGGTTTTCTCAAAACCATGAACGCCCAAAACTTCCAAAGTCCGAAGTTTTCAGACTTTGGGTTTTTCCATTTTTCCTGGCTCACTTTCCACAACGAGCGTTCTCTATTCATTTCACCCATGGTGATATATTTTCTCTGCACCAATTTATCTCATGATCCCTCCATTCACATAGTGTCATCATGATTTCTAGGCTCCCACTTCAAAACCCCTCTATCTCGTATCCTCCTACGAGTCGACACCAAGCCTTTCCTTTTCCAACCCCGAGCTTCCTCCCGACCCCACTTATTTGACTCGCTCGGTGCCTCTACTCGTCGATCCGATTATCCACCTTGACCCAACTACAATGGATAAGTTATCCTTCCCTTTACAACTTAAGGTTTGATTTTTAACCATTTATGGAGCTCCCTTATCTCATGAGAGTTGTGTTGGGCCGACATGGCCCTTTACCGAGCTCCCAGAGCCGAATCATCTCGTCTGACCATCTTTATGACTCGACCCACTGAGTATCTCATCGAGCTACTCAATGAGGCATCCATTGACTCACCACTCCTATGCACAACTCCAGCTCGTCAAAATACTTCTATCTCGATGGCCCCATATAGGCCTATTTTACAAAAATAATTTGGCCCTGAAACTCCCAATTTGAGGAAAAATTGAATTTTTTTGTGTTAGAGGCCTCATAAAGATCGCATGCAAGAGGTTTTAGGGATCTTCATGTTTTCATCCAATTTTGTTTATTTCAAGCTGCAGGTGGGCCCGTGGGGGCTCAATTTCTCCTTAAGACTAATCTCGAGTCTTTTCAAAACCCTGAAGAGGAAAAAATCCTCAATTGATTTCACACCTCCAAAACCATGCAAGTGTTCCTGAAAACATGATTTTCACTTGTAATTCCCAGATTGGCTTGTGAAGTGCTTTCCGATGCTAAGGTCTTGTTAGGTCCTTGATGTCCATTTTTCCCGAGGAGGAAAAATGGATAGTAAAAAGCTAGTGTCCAACTAATACTCTGCAACCCTATCAACTTCTACAAACAACCGTGAATTATCAAATCCCACTATAATTTCATGACAAACAATCAATCGATAATAACACACATTCAACAATAGAAAGCTAGTGTTCAACCGATACTCTATGATACGTAAGATTACTAAAATTACAATTCCATCAAAATAAATCATTATTCAAGACATATAAATTGCCCATAATTAGGCTAGTGCCCACTATCCATCTGAAACTATAAAACACTACAAATATTCACTATCCAGAATGTTTAGACCATCAACACCAAAATAGCTATAGTCAATATCGAATCACATGTATCTATCAATTCTATCCATACATACTAAATTGTAAAAGGATAAGAAACAAATTGTAATTGTGCTTACCCACAATGGTGAACTGCTCATTATTGCAAATGATCACCAAGCATACTTACACACCATTTTGTTAGTGCAAATAATGTACACATCAATTGTAACCACATAAGGTAGTTACAAATACATGCCCTAAAAATAAGGGTCGTCATGAATGTGCAATTACCCTGTATAGACACAACAGATTTGTATATTACTTACAAAATCAAAAAGGTGTCACAAACTTGCACAATGACATTTAACATAAAATACATTCCAAAAATTAGACATTTACCACATGTCCACTGAATTTGCATACTGCTGCTAAAAATAGAAAATGGTATTTGTCATCCTTTAACACGCAAGAAGTAAAAATCTGAGTATTTTAAACCTTTCTCCCATATCCTCTTACAAGTGACCCCAATTTCCCAATTTCAAAGCAATTAAAACCATGTGAATTTATCCTTCAACATACATCGAAAATCCACAAATTACTCTAAAAATTTTGCATGTTTTTCAACAAATACATTATGCAAAAACAAACCTATCTAACTCACATGATCCTACATTCTCCATATCAAAATAGAATGGACTCATCAGTGGTTCAACAATAGATAGTTTAGAGGTTGATTCATGTTTTACTAATGGTTTAAAAACTTCCTTTACCTCAACGCCAAATTCTTCTTACCATGCATTGGATGGTTTGTTGG
Source organism: Taxus wallichiana var. yunnanensis (assembly GCA_018340775.1). NCBI lineage: Eukaryota > Viridiplantae > Streptophyta > Pinopsida > Cupressales > Taxaceae > Taxus > Taxus wallichiana. The sequence goes on along the minus strand of CM031239.1, from coordinate 556,332,721 downwards.
ACAAACTTTCCAACAGCTTATCAACCCAATATCCACTCAACTAATAATGAGTGCAATCATTCCCCTTTGTCTCCTTCTTCGAGGTGAGAAATAAAATTCACCATTTCTCACCAAAGTAGCTACAAGATTGGATGTTCACCATCTTTAAAAACTACAACTTCCCATAGTGCATCTATACATGTCCAAACACCGAACTAACTATACCAACTAAAGCAATCAAGTGTCAAATCGATTAAAGTGGAAGAAAATATCAAGCTAAAACCAGCTCTGATACCAAACTTGATCTAAAAATGGTACTTGTTTTTGTACTTTTAAACTTTCTGGATACTCAATTTTTCCAAATTTAAAATTGATCAAGAGTGCTTAATTGAACCAATTTGGGTGTTTGAAACCCCAATTTTCAAAACACTTTCTTAATGATCAATTAATCGTTTTAAAATCCAACTTCCGAAATCAAATGGAAATATTACAAATCCTTAAATATAATAACAAGCTGAATTATTTTAATCCCATCTTATTCAAAAGTTTAGATCTTATACCTCTGGTGTGCTTTTCAAAATCACCAAGCACATATCTAAATCTAACTTTGCTTGGGGAGAGGAATTAGGTGTTGAAATACTTATAATGCATTCATCTATAATAGTGGATGCATCAATAATTGGTACCTCTTTCTTGGGTCCATTAATTTGCAACACCATTAAGAGCTCATCCTTATATTCTAGCTCTTTTTTCGCAATATTTGTCAACTTACCCCTCTAAAGCAAATGACTAACACATTAGGAAGGAATTTTCTTCCTATATATGTTTATTGTATTATTCAAGCTCATCATACTTTTCCTTGTTTGACATTTTCCCCATGGTTTCATGCACACCTGTTCTTCTAACTCTACACATTGAAATGAAAGATCAAGCCCAAAATGCAAAACCACAGAAATCAAGTCAACTAAAGCAAATAAAGATCTAAACCAGCTCGATACCAAACTTAATCAAAAGTGAGGTAAATTTTTACTTTTAATCATCTTCATGGAACTTGAACTCAACATCATTTTTATGGATTTTAAAACTCCAAAACTAATTAATTCATTGATTTAATTATGCACCTCAATATGATTTTTAGTCATAACATTGAAATGCGCATACGTTTACACTTTAAGAATTATGGATATTGAAATTGCACTTAAATCCATATTTCCATTTTAATTGATAAATTTCTTAACTAAATTAATAAGAATCGATAACGATTTTATCTAATCAAAAGCTTCATCAAACTGAAATAAAACATCCACAAAACAAAAAATTGATAACAGAGTTCACCCGTAGGCTACGTCTCTGGATTCACAGAAAGTGAATCGATCTATTAAGTCTAATGAAGTACAATTTATCACCTTCAATAATTATAATAGACCTTTTTACATGCGTTTAGAGATTTTAAACAATTTATAGACTTTGATTTCATGTCGACTTCATCCACAAATTCACATGTGGTCAGATAGGCTCTCTGAAGTGCCCTTTTCATGCAAATGTGATCGAAAATCACCTACATCAGAAAATATGTAACACTTCATGGAAAACTAATCAAATATTTGGATTCCTCTTAGAATTCTAAACATTTTTCATTTTTACACTATGGCCTGATTCGGCCCCTAAGTGCTCCAAAACTAAGGATCTTCAAAATTGTTGCATGGTTGCCTTAACACAAACTCTGTAGCTTTTGTTGTTTAAATAACAACAAGCTCTTTTTCCTACCCAATGAGCCACCCGGGATCAACGAAAAGTCACGTTGGTTATTTCCCATGAGGTCGGGGGTTCATATCCTGCCTCAATATTTTGTGTCGACCAATTTTGTGCATAACGGTGGGAAAATCCCACATTTGTAGTCGGATGGGTTGTTGATGGGTTTAAGTATAGGTGGGTAGGCCTATGTTATCATGGCGTTTGCCACATACTATCCCTTTTGTTTGGCCATGTAACTATTTCAAGTCGGCAAAGGTGGTTTCATCGACCTATCCGGATCCTACCGAGGTGATTATGCATTGATCCCCTTCGTTATGGCGCGTATATTAAATGTTTATCCCATTCCATATGTTGCGTTGTGATTTTTGGAAAATGATTGCTAATCTATAAGGTGATATGGCTGAGGTCCTCACTTTGGATTTGCTAGTATCATTGAACATCCAAATGGTTAGATAAAGAGCTTCAACCGAGTCATATGCAAATCAACCAATGTGCTCGCCAAGGTAATGGTGATATGCACGAACAATATGGAAACAAAGTGATCAACTCGGTGGGTAATTGATCACCCCATCGAGCTAGTAATAGCTCACCCGAGCTCTGCACTACACCAATATAGTCCTGCAATGCACAATTCAACTCTCTAATACAATGATCCCACATTGGAAATATTAGAGAGATATATAAGCACATATAATCGAAAATTACAATATGAAATAAAGGCGGCAAAGGCACCCCTCCTACAAAAGAGTGTGTTGAACCTAATTGAGGGTCCCCGGCCAAAAAATAATGGGGCCCACCAAAAAAATCATCAAAGACCAAAGGTAATCTAAACACAAAATTTAACCTTTTTCACCTTTTTGCCAAATGCCACATGTCAACGCATAACTTGTCAATTGACCATCTTGGACCATTTTAAAACCAAATCTTTGACCCGTAATAACTTCGCATCCAAATTTTGTTTCGGAGTTTTGCGCATATCGTCGAAAAGGTCTCGAACACTATATAGAGTGGTCATGGTTTAGGGGGTTTAGAAACTTCTAACACCTAAAAATATTCAATATCAACATTTTCCCCTATTTGAGGTGGCATAAGTAACGCCACTTCAAAGATAGTAGACAATTATAAACAAGTAAATTTTGAAGAAAAATTAGTAGAATGAAGGATTCCCCCTCAAGTGTCGATGGGGTGATAGAAGAGGTCGATCAACGATCAAAAATATGAAGGAAGTGGATAAAGAAATAGATTGGGGATGGAGAGATAAAAATGATCCCTATTGCCCCATGTGTTTTGGAAGAAAATTTGATAGTGATAAGACATGATAGTGAAGAATATGGAAATATATTTTGCATCCATCTCATTCAATAAAAACTTTGTTTCATCACTTTTCTCATATGATCTACATCATCGGCTCTTATTAAAAATATACGCATACAAAAAAAGTGTAAAATAACATGAAAATCTATAATACTAACATTTGTTCATTATCAAAGCACTAACTCAATGCAACATACATAACGTAATGCAATATGAGAAAGTAAACAAGCTAACCTGATAGGGAAAATAAGTACAAACACACATACTCAAACAAATAATGTTTAAGATATTTGTACCAATGTTTTTGTTATCAAGCTTCGCCCAAATGTTCACAATAACAATAAGTGTTAAAAATGGTGCCCCAAGTAAGGGTACATACGAGGGAAATACACAAAGGACATAAGTAGTCCTATGAAAAATCAATCACACGTTATGAAATAGTACCGTGCAACTCATTTTACCAAGATAGTAGATGCAGGACATAGTAAGCAAACCAACTTTGTTAATGGAGGTAAATCTACATGATTCACAAGTCGTCGTGCGAGAACAAGTGAAAACCTAAGAAAGATGTTTTGTAGGAAAATTTCGATGTTTTAGGATAATGCATTTGATACAAGCTTTAGTTGCATGCATGTCTTTTACCAATTTTTGAAAAAAAAAAATTACAAAAAAAAAAAAGAAAAATTAATTTTTACCATTTTTTTGGATTTTTGGATTTTTTTTTTTTAATTTTTACCAATTTTTTAGATTTTTAGAATTTTACTAATTTTTTTGGATTTTGTGATTTCAAAGAATAAAACGATCTAAAGATAATGACAATATCATGGCACATCGTTAAAAATGCTAAAAAAACATGAATATGCCCTGTAGCGAAAGGGTCACTAAAGCAAAAACATGCCCCAAAGAGTAGCGAAACGGCAAAAATGACTATTTAATAAAAATAATCATCATGACGAGTGCTAGAAGAACATAGAAGAATCACGGCGGTCACTTAATGCCTCGGGGGTGAGATAAATGATGAATTAGGGAAACACGACTATAAATAGCAAGGCGGGAGGGTAAAAATCCATCGCGGTGAGTTATTTGCTATTGACTCTTACCACTTTTGAGAGTGATTTTTCTCTAATCAACGAGAAAGATGGCACAAATTGTGAGGCATAAAAACCATGCAGATCAAGTTTGAGAATACCGAGGTCGCCTGAGATGGTCCCATAGTACATATAATTTTTTTTAAATTTTGAGTTCATTTAATGCATTTTTTGAGGAAGAGAAAATGGCATTTTAATGCATGTGCAAGCTTGTGATCACGATAGTGTTACAATGCATGTGGTAGTGTGAATGGCCTATGTACTGCTTAGAATGGGTGGGTGGGTGTTACACTGGTTTTAAGGCGTAGGGTAGGCTCCCACGTATGTGAAAATGAGGGCACAGGCATCACAAAGCCCGCGCATACATTACAATGTGCACAATAGTGCTACAAGGCGCCCGTATATGTGAAAATGATCACATGGGTATCAAAAATCCTATGTATACATTATAATGTGCATAGTAGCACTACAAGGCATGTGCATATGCTTAGTGGTGTCTGTTAGGAAGTTCTAGAGGAACATAGGAAATGTCTAGAAGATTAGGATACCTTAAAAAGGCATTTTGAGAAGTAATGATGTTAATTAATTGTGTAATTAATCATGTTGGGTAATTTTGTAGGCAAGATTGTGTAGCTTGGATGCATGCGAGTGACATGGACACCTTTGGGCTTATAATAAGACATTCTCTTTTTGGAAGCGACGTGGACTATTGGTTGTACTTAGAGAGGCAACAGGATTAGCCCATATTACAAAGATGCCTCAGATTATGTTGGAGCATGCCCTTCTTGTAGCCTTAGCAAAGAGATGACGTGGTGAGAGCCAGATCATTAGATTTCTAGCTAGTGAGATGACAGTCACACTAGAGGACATGTATCAGATCCTCTAATTTCCTATTCAGGGGAGCATAGTGACCTACGACGGATGCCACAGCTAGATCTTGGACCATGTATGGGATCTTTTTCAATTAGATGACATTTTGTGCTCAAGCATGGTAGTCCATTTGTATAGTTGCTTCGATGATAGGATTTCTCACCTACTTGTATATTTGATGGGAGGATCTCTCATGCAAGAGATGGGAGCCTCTAGGTGAAAACATCAGAGCTCATATGGGGGACACATTTTATATTAGACGTACCTTTGATTCTTTACTGGTTGTGTATGATTACATGGTGACCATATCGATCATATCATTGGTGAGAGGATGCAGAGAGTTTATTATTGTTAGGGTAGATAACTTCTTAATCGGTAGTTGTAGACATATTCTTGAGTGGTACCATGTTGATAGAGTGCAGTGGCAACTAGGTGTCATTTGGGGTATTCTGGGGATGACATGTGGTATGCAAGTCAAGGTCGGAGGTATTTGACTTTGGACCTTGCATCAAACTACGAAGGGTGATACAAAGCTTTAACAGTGTAGTCCCGAGGAAATGGGATTAGAGAGCATAGATAGTACATCCTGACACTACTCCAGACTATGTAGCATGGTATGTGATAGTAGTTCCTTGGCAGCTTACCATCCCACCGGGCATTATATACATATAGGTATAGCTACGATTCAACAAGAGAGGTAGGTCGGGCATGAAATAGGCCGTGACTTGGGCAAGTTGAGCACGAGGTAGTGGAGGAGGTAGATGATGTTCAAGGACCGGTACAACCATAGCCATAGAGCCCACTTTAGGGTATTCGGGTGTAGGAACATCGGTGCCTTTATGCAAGGTCCAAACTCTCCACCCAAAGTAGTTAGTCCTCACATTGCAGTAGGTGTGGATGGATGGGATGGTTGGGGGTTTCCACCACACGCCCAGTACGTGGAGGATGGAGATTACCATATAGATCACCACAGAGATCACCCCTAGATAGGTTGACTAAGGTGCAAGGGATCGGGCTCCCTTGAGGTAGCAATTACAACATGTCACAACCAAAGGGATCAATTAGCCACCGAGTAGATCACTGTGGTGAGTTGAGAGGACTCAACCTACAGTGTAGATGTAGCTAGACTTACAATATACCGTGATGATCTACATCACACAAAGACATTAGAACGAGGTCTCTAAACTTGGTATATGATTTTACAACATCATCACCCGGCATCTCACTATAAATATCTCACTATGCCGTAATTCTAGAGGGATAGAGAGAATCTCTTTTTATTCATCTTCATGGGCGGTAGATTTAGATTGAGATTACATAGGCCATCTCGTGCAAAGAGGTCAGTGTAGATGTCATCCCCTCAACAGGGGGTTTCCACACAACATGTTGTAGCTCTGCGAGATGTCGCCACCGGTGCTAGGCCAAGCGATCCCAAGTATTGGTGAGAGTCATCCATGACTCTATATTGATGTACTATTTTTGATATATGCCTTGAGATGAAGGAACATTTTTATACAGATGTATATGTATTGTTTTTTATTATGCCTTGAGATGAAGGCACATTTCATACTGCATGATGTATATGTATTGTTTTTTATTATGCCTTGAGATGAAGGCACATTTTTTATCCATGCCCATGATGGCTTATTGTATCTAATGTATATCAAGACACATTGTTTTGTACATGGACATTTATATTTATATGGATATATGATGATGATGGACTTGTTTATTTTATCACATATTGTGTTTATGAGATAACATGTTTATCCCATGTTTTTATTATGGTCTATGACGAGGGGGAGATAAAGATAATCCCTCTTGCCCCTCTTTTGATGATATTATATGATGTTAGCTTAGCATACATGTTTAATTTTCATTTGTATGATGATGTAGCTTAACATTTATTGATATGTGATGATAGATGATATTGATGATGAAATGATAACAAATTATACAAGTAAACAAGACAAGCACATGTTAATCAAATCTAATCAAAACAACACAACTATATACAAGCATGTAAGATAAAATTAACCCAATGAAATCCACAATAGATTAAAGTAACAATTAATCTAAGCAAGCAAATGAATCCAATTTAAAGCACATAGATATGACAAAGGTAAATTGACAACACTATGTATAATCAAACAACTAAAGTAAGAAAACTACTACTTTGTTTTTTTATACAATTTTTGAAATGTTTTATGTTGTTTTTGGTATTATCTCGAGACAATGTTCTATTGTTTTTGAGTTTTCTATGAGACATATTTGAATGTTTTGATTTTTCCAACTAAACACATTTGAATGTTTTTGGGATTTTCAAAATTTATACAAATGTTTTTACGATTTTCTACAAGTTTTCGAAGCTATGTGCAAGAAAACAAAGAAATGTGGATTCCCCAATGATAGATGGGATGTACAAGGTCATAATGCCACGCGTATATTCAAGAATTGATGATGCAAAGTTTCCCCAAGTGTTAGATGGGAATGTACAAAGGTAAACATGTTGCATATAGAAGTAGGATCAGTCGGATCAAGGCCAAGAGGGATAGGCTCAAAAGTATCTCAAACATAAGCAAATACTAGCTTAAGATAAAGCCATCATAATCCTAGATATGAGATGCTTGTGAAAAATGGACCCTCCAATGACGCCAGAAACCGGTTTTCACCAAAGGACTTATCCAAAGTGCCACAATTGTGTGGTTTTCACACTTAGATGCATTGATTTCTCTTTACTTTTTCTGATTTTATATTTTTTGTTGATTTTCGATATTTAAGGGACCCCATACTTAAGCATAGAAATGCTTGAGATGCATGGAATTCATGGGTTCCCGAAGTTCATCACCATCAAATTGAGCAAGCTTGTATGCACCTGAACCAAATTTAGTGACCACAACATATGGCCCTAACTAGTTCGGCTCGAACTTACCTTTATTTTCATTGTCCTTGGTGGTATTGAATTGATTTTCCTTTAGAACAAGGTCTCTTATCTCAAATTAGTCAGGTATGGATTTTTTTGTAACCTTGATGCACTCAATTCTGATAAAATTTGAAGTAATCAAGGGCGTAAAGATGGTTTTCATCCAATAGCTCAAGCTCTGCTAGTCAAGCCAATCTATAGTCCTCCTCTTTATCCAAGTAATCTCTTAGCTATATGCACAAAGAGGGAGCTCGATCTAAAGGGGTAATAATTCTTCTATTCCAAAGACTAAAGAATATGGAGTAGCACCCATAGGGGTGTGGATGGATATTCTGTAAGCCCAGAGGGTAGGATGAATATGCAAATGACAATTACGACAGGTTTTATTCACCATCTTATCTAGAATAAGAACAAGGGTTTTTTTTAGGATTCAACATTCCCATTACCTTGAGGGTAATAGGGATTTGACTACTTGAGTCGGATTTGAAAACATTGACATAATGCCTTCACAGTTTTTTTCTTGAATGACTTACCATTGTTAGCTACAATGGCAGAGGGGATGTCATATCAAAAAATGATATGGTTCATTATAAACTTGGATATCTGTGTACCAGTGACATAGGTGAGAGGAAAAACCTCTACCCACTTCGTGAAGTACTCAAAGGGCGTAATAATGAACAAATGGCCATCGAATATGTTGGGGTAAGCTTACCAATGAGATCAAGTCACCGCTTTAAAAAGGCCATCGTGTAGTGATAGGATGTAATGATTGCGTCGGTGCATATATAAGTTGTCATATTTTTACATCATGAACATTTCTTTATGTACTTACAACAATCAATCTCCATGGTAGGCCAATAATATCCTACCCTCAGTATATTTTTAGCCAGGACTATCCCACTTGTATGGGCTCCGCAGATGCCTTCGTGTACCTCCTTAACCGCTAAGATAGATTCGTTCAAGTTCAAACAATGCAAAATATCCCCATCATAGCCTCTACGATAGAGAGTGCCCCAAGTAAGGTGTAGCGGGCTATGCACTAGATAAGGTTTATTTTTTTAGAATGGGAAATGTCTGAGGGAAGGTTCCATCATGAAGGTAGTTCAATATGTCAAGGTACCAAGGGGAAAAGGAACCAACAAATTCACATACCAAACAGGACTTTGGCATGTCATATGTTGGTATATGTAGATTTTCAACACGAATGACATGTCATTGTTTCCAGTGGGATGTGTAACATAGACCCAATTGTAGCCATAACATCTACTACTCAATTTTTTCCCCTAAGGATCTTCTCAAATGTAATTTTCTCAAATAACTCCTTTAGAGTGTCAACAATTTTTTTATAATGAAGAATATTTTCATCCTTAATTTTGTACTTGTCAATTACTTGTTTGATGATCAACATAGAATCACCAATTATATTCACTTGTCTAATGTCCCACTTGATAGCTAGTTTCATCCCTGCAATAAGGGCTTCATATTCTACTATATTATTTGTACATGGGAACCCAAGTCTAAATGCTTAAGGGATTAAATCTCCTGAAGGAGCGATCAGCACAACTCCTACACTGAACTATTAAATGTACGGAGCCATCAAAGTATAACTACCATATAACAAACTCCTTAACGTACATTTTAGAAGCATATAGAAGTTCTAGAATTAAAATTTCAGTACCTAGCAAAGGGGCTTCAGCTATTTGATCTGTCAAACCTTACCTTTAACTGAAATTTAATGGATGCACTCAATATCAAATTTACTAAGTAGAATGATCCAATTGACCATCCTTCCTGTAAATGCAAGATTTGATAACAAGTATTTCAATGGGTCCACTTTTGATATGATCTTGGTCTTATTATTCAAAAAATAATGATGAAGTTTTTGAAAATAAAAAATAATGGCCAAGAAAACTTCTCAATCTACGGGTAGTTGAGCTCATAAGCAATCAACGTATGACTAAGATAGTAAACAACTTTTTCTTTCTTCTCTATATCATATTGGGATAACAATGCGCCAATTGTAAATTGAGTATCAAAGATGTACAGTGGTAGTGGTTTTCCTATCGTAGGTGGCATTAGAACAAGGGGTTTAGACATATATTCCTTAAGCAAAGTAAAAACTTGTTGTTGTTCTAGACCCCAATGAAAATAAAAATATTTCTTTAAAAGATGTGTGAATGAGTGGCACTTGTCTGTGAGCTGGAAGATGAATCTTCTGATTGCTTGAATATTCCCCTGTAGACTATGCAGTTATTTGATGTTCTTTGGAGGAGGAATTTTTGTTATGGCAGTAACCTTTACATTATTTACTTCAATTCCTCTCTATGATATAATGAATCCTAGCAATTTTCCTGATAGCATGCCAAGGACACATTTTTGTAGGTTGAGTCAAACATTATTATATCTAAGACGTTGAAAGATGTGTTGCGAAGATAGCAGGTGATCTTCTCTAGTCCTAGATTTACCCAAGATGTCATCCACATAATCTTCCATTATGTCATTGATCATGTCGTGAAAGATTACAGTCATAGCCCATTGATATGTTGTGCTTACATTTTTGAGGCGAAGGGAATGACTTGATAGCATAATGTCCCCCATGGGGTTGTAAAATTTATCTTATGTTGATCTTCCTCAGCAATTTAATTTGATTATACCCTAAAAATCCATCCATGAGTGATAGCATTTCATAACTAGTTGTTGAGTTGACAATCATGTCAATGTTAGGAAGAGGGAAGTCGTCCTTAGGACAAGCTTTATTTATATCTCTGAAATATGTATAGATTCTAATACCGATGGGTTTTTTTGTACAGGGACTATGTTTGAAATCCACTTTGAATAATCAATAGGCACTGATGAATCCTACTACCAATAATTTTTCCAGCTCTTCTTTTACCAACAAGGCAATGCAAGGATGCATCTTTCTAAGCTTCTATATTATAGTCTTTCCCTCTTCGTGCACAACTGCGTTATGCACTACTAATGCAGGATCTAACCCTAGCATGTCTATGTAGGACCAAGAAAAGATATCTAAAAATTCATGTAAAATCAACACAAAGGTTTTATGTTCTTGGGATGAGAGCGAAGCTCCCAACTTGACCATTTTAGGCATTTCCTCTATACCAATGTTTACATCTATGGTCTCCTCCATAAGCAACTTGGATTCTTCCTCCATGTGCATGGCATCGGGGAGATTGAAATTTTCCTCTTCTAAGGGTGTTGTTTTGCCGAATAATTGTGCGATAAAATAGATGATGTATATTTCAAGGAGGAATACCTATGATTATGTAGCTAGTAGGTTGAATACATGTGTTACTGACTTTATCCAAGCTGATTATAGAGAACTCATTTTTGTCTCACAAAGGACTACTGTAGATATAAATCAAAACCACCGAGATGATATTAAATAGCAAGATTCAGAGGACTGCCTAACAAGGCTAGATCCGGGAAGCGTGATGCTTCCTCGAATGGCTATCAATCCTCTATTTTTATCAAATTAATGAAAGTAAATATGAGAAATAAAGGTCCTATTGCTAACACTTTGATTTAGGTATCTCAAAACATTATCAACAAACTAGATTAAGCAAATTATTGAAATATAAACTAATCTAGCATCAGGTAAGGTATGTTTCTGGTTGGGACAGGTCACAGGGGTGTTAGGTAAGGTCACAGAGGTGTCTGGTAAGGTCTAGGTGGAGTTTAGGTGATGTTAGAGGTAGTTTGATGAAGGTTAACAAAAACACAATGACCGATGTCGGTAGAGAGGGGATACCGACGATGGTTAAGGTGACAGAGATGTTAGTAGGGGAAATTTAATAGTGAATTATTAAAAAGAGGTTTTTAGGCTCTCTGTGATTGCAAAGAGAGTGAGGGTAATATGGTTTGGGTCATAATATGGATGAAAAGACTCAGGGATACTAAGAAGGAGGTTTAGAATGGTGAAAAGACTTGGGATGGTTGAATAGTGAGTTCTTTGGGAGGAAGGTGATGTACATGCAATAGAGGAAATAAACTACTAAAAGAAAACAGAGATCTATAAAGGGAATGAGAAAAATTATTAGGATCACAATACTTACTTGATGCCTTACAAATCTTGGGGGTGGATGATGGTAGTTGATCCGCGAAGAGATTTTGTGTTCAGTGTCGCGGCAATACTCCCTGTTCACGAGGAAATTTTTTGGGTGAAAAAACTTGTGGATTCCTTGCCAACGCTCTGGGAATCTAAGTCCCTCTACTTAACCGGTGCAGCTACCATGTATGCATGTGTGAGAAAGCATGGATTTATGTGGTGGCCTTTCGGTCGAGGATCCAACAGGGGCACTCCACTGACCCTGCAGAAAATACTTATAGTTATCTACAGGGGGAGAATTTGCTATGAAGGTGGGAAAGGGAGTGAGAAAATAGGTAAGAGAACTAATGTTGTGGGTAGAAAATCATATTCCTACACGCACTAGTTAGAAACTTCAACACATGCATTTATGAGAAGAAACAACCCTGTAAATGGCAACAAGACGGGATAAGATTGCAAACTCAAAGTTTCTAAAATCTCCTCATCAAAGAGGCTATAAAATCCTTCTTCTTGTATTGATGCTTAAATAGGAGTTGTACATAATGTGGGAATGGAAGAAATTTGAGAATGGAGAAAAGGAGAATAAAATGGCTTATCTCCTTTTCTTTCTCTAAGTACAATGCACTTGTGAGTTTACAAGATTAATTGCCAACCCTGTACAATAGTGTGAAGAAGCCATTAAATATCTTACAAGAAATAGTTACAAATTCTTCTTTGTTAGCAAGAAATGGTTTTAAAAAAATTCAATCATTTACATCTGTTCGATTCTTGATTCACAAAGAAACGCCAATGGCAAGAAAAACTAGATTTTTCATAATGCAACCATTACACCCATTTTGTAACTTTGAATTTGAACCGTTCATCTTGCCTTTGAAACTTTAAACTAGATTCGTCCACGTGGGAGAAATTTATTGGAGCGGGCGTGGAGGATGCCTTTTACATTTTGTGACTTTATAGAGATTTGGCATTTTTTACATTTCTGGTCCACCTTTCTGCTTTTGATATAAGCCTGACACGTGGCTTCACTTGAGTGGAGACAGAGTCGCGGTCACTTTTATAATTTTAACTTTTTTCAATGCGGGCTCAAAAACACAAATTGCTCTGCTGACCCGCCTCCCCGCTTTGACTCTTTTGATGTGGGCTTAATATTTGACTTTTTCCTTGGCGTGGTCAGGGTTGTGGGTCACTTTTTAACTTTAAGCCCCTTTAATGAAAACAAGGCCCAAATTCTCAAATCTCCCCGATGATCTACCTCCCCGCTTTGACTCTTTTGATGTGGGATCAACATTTGACTTTTTCCCTCTTGAAAACAAGGCTCAAAAACTCAAAAGGCTCCAACGACCCGCTTCCTCGCTTTGAATTTCCAACGGTGGGCTCAAGATTTGACTTTTTCCTTTTAGCATGATCGGGGTTACGGGTCACTTTATGACTTTTAGCCTTTTTTACAAAGAGGCTCAAAACCTCAAAGTTCTCTGTCGACCCACTTCCAATTAGATATGTCCATGTACCCATGGATAATGGAGCAAAAATTTGATGGGGAAGAAAACACCCATCATTCACAACTATGGAAAAAATGCAGAGAAGAAGAAAACTCCACCATTTCGCGCCTGATTTTCAAATTTCTTTCGTGAACCAAGGAATTGAAAACAATACAAGGTTTGACGATCCATGGCCATAGGAAGATTGACAGTTTCATTCAAATGAGGACAACAATAAAATTTTCACGGTTCTCCAAATAGGAAAATGGAAAATTTATCAAAACATGTAGACTGGAGAGTTTAAACAACTTCAAAGCATGAATTTCTCTATCTTTTCAGACTTCCAACTTTACTTGAACACTTTTGGAGGGCGTGAGCTCAAAATTTTTGAATTTGACTTTAAAATGAGGGGGGGATTTTGAGGGCGACAACAATTGGCTCTAGCTTGGGGACATGACATGGACTGAGCATAGTGAAGACATGACATGGGAATCCAAAATCTCAATCTCTAGACCCTGTAATTCGTTGACCAGTGCCTTATCCATTGGGCCTTGCAGAGTCATGTACAACCTATAACAAGAGAGAAAGAATAAGGAAACACACACAAAAAGGATGAAAAAGCAACACACGACACACATAACAGGAAGGGAAACACACTGGAAAGTAATCACCTATGGTACAAGGCGGGAATAACCCACTTTCACTGATGATACAATTTCAAGTATTACCCGCTCTAAGGAAATTCCAGCGGCGTTCCATCCAAATATGAAATAATAAAATCATTCTTGCCGTAAGCTTCATGAATCGGAATGGGCCAAGCCATAATGAATCAAACTTTCCATGGTTGCCTTTTGGTTCTCTTCTCTTGTCCCATAACAGATTAAGTCTCCAACTTTGAATTCTCTTGTCGTGTCCTTCTTATCAAAAACTTCATTACTTTCAATTGGTGCTCCTTAATGTGATCTACCACTTGGAGTCTATTTTCTTCCAGCTTCTCAAGAAAGAGGATCCTCTTGTCAATGGAATCCTTGTACTGACCATCTTCTATTGCTTGTAGCAGCTTGAGAGTTGGCATCTCGATTGTGAGAGGAATTTCTGCTTTGACTCCATACAATAGTTGGAATGGTGATATACCTATTGCCTTCTTGAGAGTGATCCTATCCACCCACAATGCGTCGTACAACCTTTTGTGCCAATTCTTTTGATTCTCATCTACAAGCTTGTGGACAATGGTCATAATGTTCTTGTTGCTTAATTTGGTCCGACCATTTCCTTGTGGATAGTAGTCGAGAATGAGATAGGAGATTTCATAGCTATATAAAAACTCACCAACTCTCTTGAAGAGAAATAGGTAGCATTATCTACTACAATCTTCTGTGGCACCTCAAACAGGACTATGATATTCTCCTTGATGAAGTTGCATATTGTTTCAGTGTTGGCTTGTTTGGTCGGAATGGCTTCCACCCATTTGGTGAAGTAGTCTGTTGTTATGAGTACATAGGTGTGCCCTGCGCTTAAGTGAGGGTTTAGAACACCAATGAAGTCCAGCCCCCATTGTTGAAATGGTTCTTCAATAACCATAGGCCTGAGTGGTAATGCAATGAGTTGTGGTCTTCCAACGAACTGTTGGCATGCTTTGCATTTAGAAACCCAATCTTGAGTGTCTACAAAGATGGTGGGCCAATAATACCTTCCTCAAAGGATCTTGTGTGCAGTGAACATTGCTGAAAAATGCCCACCACATGCTTGGTCATGGTATGTTTTAAGCAACTTTTCTTGTTGCTCTTTATCTACGCACCTGAGGAAACAACCATCCAGGCCTCTTTTGTAAAGCACATGATTCCATATTACAAATTTAGCTACCTTCAGCTTGATTGTTCTCCTTTGCTTGTAATCAAGATGGGGAGGGCATTCTCCATAAGTCAGGTAATAGGCAATATCAACATACCACTCATCAGTAGTGGTGACAAAGAGAACCTGTGGGTTGTCTTCTGAACAAGTTGAGCAAGCACAGTTTTCTTCACCATGTTGAACTTTGAGTGTTTCATCTTCAGAAATCAACTTGCACAAGTCATTTCCCCTTACCAGATTGGAGGGTCGAATCTCCAAGTCATATTCTTGAGTCTTTGCAATCCAATTTCCTCTTTTAGCTCCGGATCTTGTTGTGTCAAGATGGACTTGATTGCACTGTCGAGGACCATCACCACCGTATGGGAATTGAGGATGTAAAACCTGAATTTTTTTACAGCCTTGACCACTGCATAGGCATGCTTCTCCAATTGGTTGTATTTTAGCTCATGCTTTTTCAAAGGACAACTCATGAAATCAATAGGTGCTTCCACACCTTCATCATTTTTCTGAATGAGAACGACAGAGAGTGTATGTTCTGATGCATAACAATACATGATGAATTCTTTGTTAAAATCTAGAGATACAAGAGTTGGAGCCTTGGAAATGGATTTCTTGATCTCTTCGAATGTTGCCTTCCCTTCATTGTTCCATTTGAAGTTTGCTTGTGGTTTCATCATGGAAGTGATGTGCTTCATCAACTCAACAAACTCAGGCACAAAATGATGAAGAAATTTCACCTTTCCAAAGAATGAATGAACTCCTTTCTTGCTTGTGGGCAAGGCTAATGCTTGAATGGATCTAATCCTCTCAACATCAATGTGTGCTCCATGTTTGTTCACAATGTGCCCTAATAACTTGTCTATTGTGACTCCAAAATGCACTTTTTGGATTTAGTGATATGCCATGTTTCCTACACCTTGCAAGTACATGTTCCAATGACGATATGATCTCCCTCTTCTTTGAAAATATTGTGAGATCATCAAGATATATGACAATGCAATGCTTTAGATCTTTGAAGGCCAAATCCATTGCCCTTTGGAATGCAGCTCCTGCATTGATTAGGCAAAAAGGCATTTTGTTGTAGGTAAAAGTTCCCCAAGGTGTTATAAAGGTTGTCTTGGTGCGGTCCTCCTCTACCACTTTGATTTGATTATATCCTAAGAATCCATCAAGTAATGAAAGAATTTCAGATCTAGTGACTGCTTACATGATATGGTACATGATAGGAAGAGGATAATTTTCCTTTAGTGATGCCTCGTACAAAGTTGTGAAAATGTACACATATCCTTATTTCACCATTTTTCTTCCACACTGGCATAATGTTAGCCACCCACATTGAATGGTAGATGGGAATGATCCTTGGATTAAGCATCTTCGTTACCTCCTCCTTGATGGTATCAACAATCTTTGGGTTGTACAACCTTTGTTTCTACTCAAGGGCTTATCACCTACTTCAAAGGAATTAAGCGATGCATTTCCTTCGGCTGGAAGGATTTGAGTTCATCATAAGAGTAGGCCAAGACATCCGAGTATTTCATGAGTAATGCAACAAACCTTCTTTTTCTTCAAAGCAGCAACATTTTCAATATTGACCACCTTGGCTCCTCTGGGGTACCAATGTTTTCATTATCAAAATCAATTGGGCACCGAGAAGATTGTTTTTCTTTGTCTTGAATGAATCTATCATATTTGTCAAAGATGTCTTCTAGAGACTAGGCCTTTGAGAATTTTGATCCCTTTCAATTTGATTACTCCCTCATCATCAATCCCTTCAATTCCTTCTTTCTCTTCTTTGGGACTGCTTCTGGTGTGGATTTTCACCTCCTTCAAAGAAGAGATTATTGAAATTATCCCTTTGCTCTAAAAAGGCTAGAATTTGGTTATCATCATTGAAGACTTTTTAATGATTTACATTATGTCTGTATACTGGCCTAAATACCATTTCAATGGTCACTTTTTCTTTACTTGAAAGAAGGATGAGGTGTCACTAGGGAAGCTAACACTGCAAGAGAATCAACCTTTTCATTTTGTTCCCTTGGAATAGCTTCAATGGAAAATGCATCAAAAGATTCAATGTAGTCCCACACTCTGTTTATGTAATGCTAGAGTCTTGGATTCTTCACCTGATATTGTTAGCAGACCTACTTTACTACAACCTTTGCATCACCTTGGCATCTCAGTTGCTTGATTCCCATGTCCTTCACCGCGACTCATGCCTAAGAGTAGTGCTTCATACTCTAGCAGTGTTATTTGTATTATCAAATTACACTTGTAGGAAAATGGGTATAATTCATTAGAAGGAGAGTAAAATACTACACCAACTCCCAAGCCTCGCACTGGAATGACTACCATAAAATTCCATTGTCCAAATTTGATCTTCCTCTTCCTCCATGAGAAGTGGCAAGTTCTCCTCTTTTTTTGATGTGAGGAAGTAGTTTCCTAGCCCACAATCTTGAAAGAGAATGTTTGCTTTCGGATCATCATACTTTCATACTATGAACTTCATCTTTCTTACTGGTAGTAACTTCTTCATCTCACCTTTTACTGGGATAGTTACAGATGACCAATCCATTTTTATCTCTCCACCCAGGTCTCTGCAGAAACTCCTACTCAATAGCATACCAAAGGATGTTGGGATGTCTGTTACCAGTATGGTTAGGAGGACCTTCTTGTCTGGAAAATCAGCTAGTACTACCTATGCATCTTTGATTCTTCCTACCAATGGCACTTGTTTAGATTCCATTGAGTAGTAGGTGCCATTTAACTGGGTCAATGTGATGCCTAGAGCATTTGTAACTTTGGTTGGCATCACATTGTCTGAGGCTCCAGAATCTATGATACAATTATTTAGCTGAAGCCTTTAATAAGGAGTGACAGGTAGAAAGGTTCAACCCTATTGGTTTTGGAGGCACTGAGGGCTATCATGTTTTACGAAGGTGGTGTGGATGGTGTGGGTAGTAAGCCTTTAGAATTAGGACTCGAGGATACAGGGTTACCACCACAAACTGCATTAATGAACTTGTCAAACTAGGTAGGGTGTGTTTGTAGGTATTCTATTTCTAAGATCTGGACTTTGGTTTTGTTTGCATGTTCCACAAAGTCAAATGGGGTTATGGTGAGCGAGGAAGAGGTTCCAGAAATGGAGGAAGATTTACATGGTAAAGGATTTTATACTTTGGGTATTGATTTCTCCTTTTCGGGTGTATCAATCGGCTTGGAAGGGGGTGAGGGTGTAGCTTTTGATTGAACCTTATATGTTCTTGCAGGAACAATATTTAAAGGAGAATTGTTCTTAGAAACTTTTGAGCTGGGAGAAGAATTAGATGAATTACTTGGCATAGTAGCATGATCCCTGACAACCAGTGAATCTGGTTTTTCTTTGGCCGACTCCATAGAAGGTGGTAATGGTGATCCTCTATTGATGATTTTATTTTGTGTGACCTCTGGAGGAGAATCTTCTTTATTCTTCTTATCCTTTACCACAACCGTTGACGATGAATCACCTTTCTGGATTGTGCACAAGTGAAAACAAAAATGAGAAACTTGTAGCTTCTTCACATCCTCATTTTCATCATCAACGTACTCAATTAGGCCATTGTTCATATCAACTTCAATGACCTTAAGATAGTTTTCATAGTCTTCCATATTTTCTTCTTCAATTTCATCAATTTCTACTTCCTCCTCCAGCTCTTTGGTGTCACAGATGGCATTAATTGGTGGTGCTTTAAGAGCAAGCCAACGGGGAGGTGGAGAAATCATTGGCCTATCTGGAGGGTTTGATCTCCTTGAAGCATTCCGCATTGTGATCTAAGATAGCTGCTTTTTCAAGGCAACCAAGTCATTTGCCATTTTTTGGAACATTGGATCTGTGGTGACAGAGTTTGAATTCTAGACCCTTTTGCTTTCCATTGGGGCCTTTCACCTTTAGGAAAGGATTAGATCATCATCGGTTTCTATTGCATGGTATTGAGCTTCCCTTAATGTTCTTGGTTGGGTTCTTCTAAGGAAGAAACCTACTTCTGATGGCAAGGCGTTGATGAAGAATCTCTTCAAATTATTTTTAGGAGGCACCACATCTTCGAGAATCTTCTTATCACTTTGTTATATCTTGCTATGAAGTCTCTCATTGACTCGGAGGTTTCTTTTTTCATTTGTACCAATTGGACCAAGAGATCCTAACAATCTTTTGTGCTCTTGAACCTGTGTTTGAATGCACTTCTTATATCTTCCCAACAGGTGACAGACCTCGGGGTAGCATGTAGAACCATTCAGTAGCTTTCTCTTGAAGTGACTCCACAAAGATTCGAACTGACACATCTTCATCCTCAACACCCAACACACCACAAGTAGTGATAAATGTTGCTACATGCTCTTCAGGGAGTTGAGAACCATCCCCTCTGAATTTTGGGAAGTTTTTTCTCGAGCCTCTCGGTAGCTCATGGAGTGGTTGAGAAAGAGCCAGTGGACCGATGTTTCCTCCCCATGGTACATTAGGCCTACGGGCCTCACAATCACGTTCACGCTCATGATCCCCATTCTATTTCTATTTCTAGCTTCCAACCTTGCTAAGGTCAGCACTGCTCTGCTCTTTCATCTGCCTCGGCTTGAAGTCTCTCGATTTCTTTGAGTTGAGCTCTTATTTCTTTGTCGGCTCTCGCCTCTCTTTCTCTAGCTTCTTCTTCAGTCTTCACATTAGTGAAGTCTACAAGGTTCTTGTTGATGTATGAAAATTCACCGTCTAAAGGATTGGCAACACTTAGGTTCCCAACGTGATCGGTTGCTTGAAAAGGAAGCCTTTGGATTCCGAGTAGCTCTTGTCTCCTTTGAAGTTCTTCAAAAATGGGATCAGTTTGTCCTCCTTGTCTCTGTTTCCGAGTGTATCTTTTATCCGCCAACTTGAAAATCTATGCTCTTATTTGTGGTGCTAGAATTTGTCTTTTCCTCTCTAATTCAAAAGCGTTCTTCTTCAAGGTCTAGAATTCTCGTGGTAATGAAGTAGTGATTGGCACTTTGTCTATTATGTCAGATAGCTTCCCTCAAATCTGAAGCAACGTCTTCTTAGATGTGGAAGAGTAATTTGGGTCTTTCAATAGGAGGGTTTCCCAAAATAGCCATGATTTGAATCCATGTGGCTCATATAGCCATTTAAATTCCAGAAATTTTTCTCTTTTTTGAATTTTGAATTTTCTGACTTTGCGAGTCACATTCAGGTGTAGATGTTTGCTAAATCACCTCTACATGGGCACCAAAACTCTGTTGGCGAGGAAATTTTTTAGGTGGAAAACTTGTGGATTCCTTGCCAACGCTCTAGGAATCTAAGTCCCTTGACTTAACCTAACAAGTGCAACTGTCATGTATGCATGCGCGAGAAAGCGTGGATATTTGTGGTGGACTTTCGGCCGGGAATCCAACAAGGGCACTCCACTGACCCTACGGAAAATGCATGCAGTTATCTGCAAGGGGGAATTTTCTATGAAGGTGGGAAAGGGAGTGAGAAAATAGGTAAGAGAACTAATGTTGCAGGTAGAAAATCATATTCCTGTATCCACTAGTTAGAAACTTTAACACATGCATTTATGAGAAGAAACAACCCTGCAAATGGCAACAAGACGAGATAAGATTGTGAACTCAAAGTTTCTAAAATATCCTCATTAAAGAGGCTACAAAATCCTTCTTCTTGTATTAATGCTTAAACAGAATTGTACATAATGTGGGAATGGAAGAAATTTGAGAATGGAGGAAAGTAGAAGAAAATGGCTATCTCCTTTGCTTTCTCTAAGTACAATGCACTCGTGAGTTTACAAGGTTAATTACCAACCCTGTACAATGGCGTGAAGAAGCCATTAAATATCTTACAAGAAATAGTTACAACTTCTTCTTTGTTAGCAAGAAACGGTTTATAATTTTTTCAATCATTTGCGTTCGTTCAGATTCTTGATTCGGGAAGAAACACCAATGGCGAGAAAAACTAGATTTTTCATAATGCAGCTGTTACACCATTTTGTAACTTTGAATTTGAACCGTTCATCTTGCCTTTGAAACTTTAAACCAGAGCCATCCACATGGGAGAAATTTACTGGAGCGTGCATGGAAGATGCCTTTTGCATTTTGTGACTTTATAGAGATTTGGCATTTTTACATTTTTGGTCCGCCTTTCCACTTTTGATATAAGCCTGACACGTGGCTTCACTTGAGTGGAGATAGAGTCGCGGGTCACTTTTATAATTTTAACTTTTTTCAATGTGGGCTCAAAAACACAAATTGCTCCACCGGCCCGCCTCCTCGCTTTGACTCTTTTGATGCGGGCTTAATATTTGACTTTTTCCTTGGCATGGGTGGGGCTGCGGGTCACTTTTTAACTTTAAGCCCCTTTAATGAAAACAAGGCTCAAATTCTCAAATCTCCCCGACGATCTGCCTCCCGCTTTGACTCTTTTGATGTGGGCTCAACATTTGACTTTTTCCCTCTTGGAAACAAGGCTCAAAAACTCAAAAGGCTCCGACGACCCGCTTCCCGCTTTGACTTTCCAACGGCAGGCTCAAGATTTGACTTTTTCCTTTTAGCATGATCGGGGTTGCGGGTCACTTTATGACTTTTAGCCTTTTTTACAAAGAGGCTCAAAACCTCAAAGTTCTCCACCGACCCACTTCCAATTAGATATGTCCACGTACCCATGGATAATGGAGCCAAAATTTGACAGGGAAGAAAATGCCCATCATTCACGACTATGGAAAAAATGCAGAGAAGAAGAAAACTCCACCATTTCAGCCCGATTTTCAAATTTCTTTCACGAACCAAGGAATTGAAAACAATACAAGGTTCAAAGATCCATGGCCATAGAAAGATTGACAATTTCATTCAAATGAGGACAACAATAAAATTTTCACAGTCCAGATAGGAAAACAGAAAATTTATCAAAACATGTAGACTGGAGAGTTTAAACAACTTCAAAGCATGAATTTCTCTATCTTTTCGACTTCCAACCTTACATGAATACTTTTGAAGGGCGTGAGCTCAATTTTTTTGAATTTGAATTAAAAAATGAGGGGGGGATTTTGAGGGTGACAACACTCCTAGAGTGTTCCTGAATATTTCAATGTTATGGAAGGGCAAGCAGCTTTCTTATCTTGCATTGTGGTTGTGTTTGTTTGTCATCTGGATGTAGGAGGGATTGAAGATTTTGCTTGAATGCAAACAGAATCCAATAATTGAATGACTCACCCATGTAAAGTGTTTTGAAATTCTATATAAGGTAACGATGGTGGTTAGGTGATCGGTGTCGGTTGAGGGATAACTTGGTGTCGATTAAGATGGGAAACTCTAGGTTTACCAAAAGTAGGTAGATCTTCCCATATTTGTCATGCTTTCTCATTGAGTCTGCTTAGGAAATTGGAGTTCATGTGAGAGAAGGCAGGGAGAACTTAGAAAAGGTCTAGTTAGGTTTGAGAAGAAGTCTTAATTAGTTAGGTCAAGTTGTGACTCAAGACCTGGGAGTGATGACTCGGTCTTTGAGAGTGGTGAGTTGGTCACTATGAGTTTAATTCCCCTGGAATGGGTCCACCGTGAGGTGTAATGATGAGGTGGAATGTGAGGATGAAATTAACTTAATTAAAATAATTAATTTAATTAATAATGTGAGGATGAATATTAATATGGGATGAAGGGGTATGATTTGTTCAATGTGTTACGTTAATTAATTGAAGGGGACCAAGGGAGTGTGACCCAAATTTGGTGTCTACAGTGTCTCAATGAGATTTTCACCCTTAGGATGGTCAACTTCTTTGTCCACTGATTTTTCTTTTTGTTTGTCCACCAGTGCCTCAAAAAAATTTCACTTTATAGGACTTGGACCTATTCTTGTTGCAAGGCTTCTATGTGGAAATCTTTCCCTTGATTATTATTTTACTTTGATGACCATAGAACTCATCCTCTTCCCCAAAATACATGCATGTATTAAGGTTGATGGAGAATCCCTTCTTATGATCACCAACTAGAATGTCATCACAAAGACCCATAAACTCGCCAATAAGCTTCATCATTTTCAAAGATGTTGATTGGTACGTGTTGTTTTTGGTCCCAATTAACAAGTGATGGGTAGACAAGGTCTAATGTTGGAACGATATGGGATATAACATGGGTTATAGTTAAGATAGTCGTGTCAGAAAATAGGTTCGTGGAGGCAAGGTATTCGTAAAGACTACACCAGGAATTTGTTTCACTTTCGTATTTAGACGAACTATCTTCGTGTTCAGAAGAGGAAGCCTTGACTTCGGGGGATGAGACCCATAGATTCGAATGCCAATACCATATTTACAAACCTTGCGATGTGGTATTGGAAGAGCTTCCCACATACCTTATTTGTTTATGTCGCAACCATATCCTTTGTATCCCATAGCATACATCATTTTATTGGGGATAACATACTTGGGTGATTGGTAGCATGGAGCCATCTCATCATCCAAAGGTTGGGAGATAATATTTTTAAGAATCTTTTCATTTGCTAATAAACCACCAGGAGTAAAAGTGTCTATGATGTAATTTTCTCTAGACCATTGATATTTATGGCAAGGCCTACCACGTGTTTTGGGTGATAGGGAAGCTTGGAAACTAAAAGGTCCTATTGGAGATCATATTCTCCATAGCCATTTGTAACAACTTTCATCTCCCATGAAGAAAAAGGAGAATCTGATGTAGAAAGCACTGTTATCATTGGTAGATAAGGTATCTGGATCAACTCGTGAGGTGAGTGCCTTCGATTGAATTGGAACAACCATCTCTATAGAAGGGCATTCATAAGTGGTGGGAAAATAACCCGATAATGCTCTGCAATGAGCAAAGGGTTGAGAATCCCCCTTGAATAGTGATAATTTTTCCTTCATGGTATAACTTCAAACACTAATGATGCATAGAAGGTATAGCCTACATGGCATGAATCCATGGGAAACTGAGCAGTATGTTGTAAGGAAGCTCCAATTCTAAAACATGGAACTTAGTATCATGAGTAGTAGGCCCTACTCCTAGCAAGAAAGTGATCATGTTAGTTGATTGTCATTCCTCATTATCATATGCCTTGATGGTAATGACCTTAGTTTCTAGATCAGTTTCAATATAACCTAGTTTTCGAACCAATTTCAAAGTGCAAATATTCAAACCCAATCCGTTGTCCACAAGCACCCTTTTTATCTTCTTACGATTGATAATGACTTCAATGTGTAAGGGTAAGTTATGGCTAGGATCCTCTTCAGGAATCTCTTCATGACTAAAGGTTATGTGCTCCATTGGAGCAATCTGCGTGACCATGGCTTGGAAGCGTGTAGGGTCAATATCAACTGACACTCCTAACCCTTGTAATGTTTTACAAAGGATGTCTTTGTGAACATTAGAGATTTTAAGAAGATCTAAGATCAAAATCTTAGCAATAGTTTTCTCAAGTTGCTCTAAAACATCATAATGACTGTCTTGAGGGGTAAGCTGGAGGAGGTTATGAAATAACAAGGCGAGCACGTCACATTGCCACGATGCACTCCTTTATTTTAATCTTAATGGTGTTGATATGCTCAAAAGGTGGGTTAACACAACCAATTAGGGAATCAAAAGGATTATTCATTTTTGCAACATAGTTGGCATTTTTGGTTTGGGATGATTATCCTTGATCCAACTTTTCCTTTCCTTTGTTATGCTTGGGAAAGGTTCTTTGTAAATTCCCAAGTTTGCATTGGCAGATTTACTAGGGGCAAAGGAATCCATTTCCACATCACCACTATCAATTAAGTCCTAGATGAAGTGTTTCAAATTCAAACATTTGTTAGTTTTATGACCCTTGACACGATGAAACACGCAATATTCATTTTCTCTAAACCATGATGGCTTAGGTGTGTCATCTCCATAGGGTATAGTTTTTGGTTATCTAATTGTTTTAATATTGACAACATAGAATCGAGATAGAGGGTGAAAGGTGACGTTTATACACGGGGTTAGAGGTCCCTTAGAAATTTTCAAAGGAGCATGGTTTTGGACCACCTATACTTGTTTAGAGTCTTTTATACCGTCACCTATGACATTTTCATTCTTGGTAGGAATGAACTTTGATTTTTCGTTAGGCTTTGAATCATGATTATCACATGAGAAGGGTTTTAAATTCCCTTTTTCTAACAATGCTTTTTCAATTTGACTACCTTTTTCTATAACCTCTTCAAATGTGTTTCCACAATGCATCTGCAAGTGGAAAGTAATCTCGGGGTGTAAGTTAGGTATGAATATGCTAACCAGTTGTTTCTCTAGTATGGATCAAGGGAAGAGAAAAATGAGCCCTCCCCATCTTTGTAAGAAACCGGTGAAGCTTTCGTTGTTCCATTTTTTTCATTACACAAATCTATCATGGTAACGTCATTTTCCATGTTAAAGGAGAAGTGACACACAAAGTGTTTTGCTAATTTTGGCCATGTAGAAATGGACCCTTTAGGTATATGTAAAAACCATTCAAGTTTTTGACCCCTAGACTCCGTGGGAAAAGGTGAATGAGATAGTTATCACTAAACGTGACCTCTTGACACGCCATGTAAAATTATTTAATGTGGTCTCTTGGATCACCTTTTCCCTTATATTTGTCAAACTTGGGATAATCAAAGTGACGAGGGAAATGTACTTGTAACATATCCATGTCGAAGGGATATGGGCATAGCTCCTCAAACTAATACTTTTTACTATTGCCTACATTTCCTTCTTGTAAATCAATAAGGGCGTTCTTCATGGATAACCACTCTTGATTAAAGATTTTCCCTTGTGTAGGTGATGTTGGCTTATACAAATGGTTAATTCTAGTTGTTTCACCATCGTTATTATCCGTGTATAACTCCTCATACATTTCTTTACATTTTTCTAGATGAGGAGTCTTAGTATAAAACTCCTGATGTGAAGCCCTAGGTTTTTCTTGTCTAGGAGTCTTAGTATAAAACTCCTGATACAAAGCTCTAGGTTTTTCTTATCTAGGATTCTTCGTTGATTCCTTATTAACATGTGAAGCCAAACTTTCCAATTGGCAAGAAAGGGCTTGTATTTTTGTTCTAAGGTAACCTCTTGGGTTGGTATCTCTTTACGATTTTCACGAGAGGGAGGTTGTTCATGATTAGCATGTTCTTCATGATCCTCACAATGTATTTTGACAATGGGGATGCGATATCTACCATCATTTTGAGAGGGAACTTCTTCCTCATTCCTTTGGCCAAAAGTAGAAGCATGTCCTGGGTTTAGGATTTCATCAACGTTATGTGGAGGACGCTCTACTTCTTCCTCTTCTTGAACCATGCCGGAAAGGAGAGAGGGATCAACCGTAGATGGAAACTTGGCCCCTAACTCTACAACACGCATAAGAACCTCATGTCTATTTTGAAATAAGAATTTATCTATTTGGGCGGGACTAAATTCAAAGTCTGCACTTATAGAGGAGAATTCTCCTCATCACCACTATGATCAACCATGGTATTGTCTTCAAAAAGTGGGTTTATCTTGTCATCTATAAAGGGATTTGACCCTAATTTTTGATGCCCCATCCTTTTCATAGGAGGCATAATGAGAAATATTTTACTAAGGTTGATTTAAAATGGACCCTAGGACAAACCAAGCAATGTAATGACATCAAATCATCACAAAGAATGTAAAATAATGAATGGAAACCAATCCAAAGGATCAAGGAAATATGAACCAAGAATACCAAAGAATAAAGAATGACACACTGATTAAGGTACCGTATAGAGAGAAGTATCTAGGATAAAACAATTAAGTACAAGACTATGATCTAATCACAAGAATAGCTACTCCCTATGTTCTCAAAGATAGTTTTGGTGTAAATAATGACAACACAATATCAACACTTAGGTCAAGTTTAGAATAAACAAGGCCTAAATACTAAGAAGGTGTTGACATGATCTCCAAACAAGGTATACTAAAACAAGTTTTAGAAACAAAGTCCAAGTCTTGAAAATGGAGGCTACAAATGCAAGTAGTATAACAACACTATTTGGACACGTTAATCAAGCTTTGTAGACAAATCAAGATTTTAGTATCAAAATGATGTTACCACAATGCGAGCAACGTAACGACAACACTTTCCAAAACTCAAGGAAATTTTGGGATCAAAACTAAGTCTAAGTATATCAAGAATTTATTATTTATGCGAGCAACATAACAATACAACTTAGAGACTTAGACCAAGTTTCACAAAGGAAACAAGATATAAGTATCAAAATTGTATTGATATGATACGAGCAGCGTAAAAAACTCAAAGGAAGTTAATGATGAGACAACCTAACTACAATGATAATCTTGATGTGGGTATCAATATAATGGCTACCAAGATATAAAGACGTACCAACACACTTTCAATGCTTACTATCGCAATGCAATAAGGAAGGATGTAAGCGGGTGCAAAAGTGGTGGACACAATATTTGATAGCACTACGTATGTATGTTCTCTTTTGTCCCAAATGGGAAACAAGAAAACAAAGGAGTAGACCAAGTGGTGATGAAAAATACTTGGCATAACTTTGGCAGAGTTTCACCTTGTCTTAAGACAAGTGAAAAACTAGGAAAAAGTAACACTTTGTAAATTTTATGATGAATAACACTAGGCTCAAACTTCAATGGACTCTCTCCTTGTTTGAAATAACAAGGTTTTGACTCCAAAAGAATTTCTTGCTTCGTGAGATCTCAATAGAACACGATGGATAAAGTCAAGTTGGCCCCAAGCCAAAAGATTCCTATTAGTTCACTCTCTAGGTGTCACAAACTACCTCTGTGAGTGTGGTTTTCCAAGAAAATCCTATTAGGAATATTTAAGGAGTATCTTGGCTTTACTTTACCCCCTTTGATATAATGAGCAATAACTTATATTTAGTTGTATCTCAATGGGGTCACATGAAGATTATAGTCACAAAATCACACACTTTAGACATTATTTATTCTCGGTCTCATATTACTATTCATATGGTTTTTGAGTGAAGAAAGTATTAATTAACCCCTGTCTTTTGGCCATTTTACTTTGTTTTCTATCATTACTACCGACCTCTCACACATGCATGCCCAGTCTATTTATGTCGTTCCATGTTGTTTTGCATTTAATCGGGGTGCACGTGCTAGTGTTGGGCGATGATAGGCACACTGGGTCCAAGTTGGGGTGCCCTAATCCTCTTTCCACTTTCCTACCACTTTTTGGGCACTTTCTAGCCATTTGGACATTTCATATTTCTTATGGTCAGCCTTTTCAAGGTTAATTACAAAATTAGAACAAGAGAACCATATAAATATAAAGT
The DNA here is from genome assembly GCA_018340775.1 of Taxus wallichiana var. yunnanensis. NCBI lineage: Eukaryota > Viridiplantae > Streptophyta > Pinopsida > Cupressales > Taxaceae > Taxus > Taxus wallichiana. The sequence continues at coordinate 556,304,090 of CM031239.1, read as the reverse complement.
TATGAAACCATAATGAGGTACCAATCACTAAGCAATACTATCATCACCTAAGGTTACATCCATCAAAGGATCCATTTACATCCATCTAACTTCATCACAAGGTACAAGGTTGGTTCATCTACATCACACAAGCATAGGATGGAAGTTTATTTTATTTCATCCACCATTGTATTACATTCTATACACATAGTTATTGTTCGTTACTTTCATAAAGTGTGACCGACACAAGAGCACCTAGGGCATGATTGCACACACTTGCACATAGAACTACATCAGGTCTTAGACATAGTGTAGCACTCACTTAGTAAGTCAACCATTGTGGCAGTTAAGGTCAGTCTGACCCTTCATATGCATCTTTATTTTTCAGGTTTGATGTTTGTCTTAGGGTTTTACATGTTTCTTCTTCATCATTGATTACCAGCGACATACAACGCAGTATAGAGAAATTAGTATGACATGTGGCGAAGGCTTCAAATCATATAGTGACCCTAAAAATCTAGTTTTGGACCTCTTACACATACCAAGGTGCGTAACATGCAAACTAGGGTGCCCACATGCGCCCGATACTCTCCCAAGCGCCCAATTCACTCAAATTTCCAGAATCGCAAGTTTCGGACTTTGGCATAGGTGTTTCCTTCTCCTCTTTCTCCAATCAGCTCAGTGACACATGATCCCAGAAAGTTCTCTCAATCAACTAAGCTCCTTACAACCGTTCTTTGCATATTAGGGTTTATATTTTCATTAGCCTAGTTGTTTAGGTCAGTTTCAATATTTATTTATTTCTTTTATTTATTGTTGTTCCTAGTTATATTAACTACCATTATTCCACATTTTAGTTAATCATTTTGGTGAACCTGACTTTCGAATCCACTTTCTGTCTAGGGTTTTAGTCTCCTTTCACCATGGCTCAATCTCATGAAGCCTTTACTGAAGCTCATCTTAAGGCCATTAATGATCATATTGTTGAACATCCACAAGATCTAGATTTACTTTTACATGTTGCTCGTGAGGAAGCTACTAATTTGGTGGAGCTCACTGCTTCCACAGCCATACCCACCTCTATTACTACTCAATCACTCGCTTCTACTCTTCCACCTATTTCTACTATTCTTGTTTCAGATCACTACTCCTACCAATCACTTTACACCACCTTTAGTTTCTCATATATGACAAGTTTCATCTGTTGGTAATCAAGACTTAACTTCTCTTTATCAGGACCTTCAAGCTCAAATCAAGTAAGTTGAAACAGCCACTTCGCATGCATCACCATATTTAGATTCCACCTTGTTATTGAATACTCCATTCACACCCACCATCTCCACTTATTTGCTTCCTCCTAGTTTTTTCACCCCTAAGCTTCCCATTTTCAATGGGTATGGTGACCAGCAGAACATCTTAGAGTATGTCATGTTGTTTGTCTTGATTTTTCTAATGATCATGTTCTTTTGGCTAAAATATTTCCCCGTAGTCTCCATGATTATGCAATGCGTTGGTTTTACGATTTACCCATTCACTCGGTAACTTCATTTTGTTAGAACATAATATTAAGTGTGTATAATGTTTAGTTTATAATTAAATAATTTAGAATATAGTTTATATGCTTTATTATTTAATATAAACTTTATATTATGTTTATTAGTTATTTAATAACTAATTATTTATTAAATTAGGGTGCACACCCCGTCACTTAATATTCATAACCCTTGGGGTTATTTAAATATGGTTGTGGGCCATAATCGGTAGTATTGTATTACACTAGGTTAAAAACTTGGAGCGAGAAGTGAGGAGAGGAGTTACTGGACTAAGTTAATAGTTTCTCAGTTAATGGAAAATTATTTCCGTGGTTTTTACCCCATTAGGGGTTTTCCACGTTAATTTTGGTGTGTTTGTGTTCATTACATATTCAATGGTTTATTTTATTAATGTTTGGTGTAATATATTTAATGTTTGGTGCAATATATTTATTAGTATGGTTAATAAAATTAACCCCCATCGACATGGTATCGTAGCGGGATAAAGTTTTGGTTAAATAATTTATTTAATCCAAAAGTTACAACAATTAGGAAGTTAGTTGGTTAGGATCCTTTTTAACCACCCCTTCCCTTTCGAGGAATTAATGTTTTGAAGTTGGTGTGTACACAGTGAAAAGGAGATATTACAAGAACATGTAAAGGTTAAAATTTTATATGAAATGTTTTATTATGTTTCTAAAGTTTTCAAATGTGCAAGGAAATAAATGAAACAAGTTAAAATGGAAGGGTAAAATCCAAGTTAACTTTACGGAGACACAAATCATGAAAATAAGAATTCAATTTTTCCTATTGGTTCATATTTTTACCCTTGTTCCCTGTGTTTGGATATAACCCTCGTAATATTTTTACCCTTGATATTGAAATCAGTTTTATGTCCCTTTATACCCCTTTAAATAAACGGGTTTCATTTCATTTGAAAAACTATAGTTTATATTTAATTCATAACCTACAAACTATAATATAGACTATTTAAAAAAAAAAAAACTATGATTTATACAAATAAAGATAAAAGCTATATGATGTCCTAAGACCTCTTAACATATTATTATCCTGCCAAAGGTAGGTATTTAGGCTTGAGCAATAAAAATATACAATTTTGTTCAAACCAATCAAAAACTTCATATGAGATTTTATTTTTTTCCTATAAAGTTTGATACTAACTTCTAAAAAGTTAAATTTAAAAAAAAATTCTTAAATTTCATTGGGTGAGGGGTTATTCTCGGTGGGGGATGCAAATAATTAAAAATTAATAATACATATTTGTTTCCTAAAAAAACTTACAATTTGTAGCATCTTTTCTAATTTTTACTTTTATGGTTTTTTCTCATCCAGACTAGAAAAGTATTTAGCATAAACAAATACTATGAGTGGTTTAATTTAGAAAAACACTTGATAAAAGGAGCTTTCAAACTTCTCTCTGACTCCTCACTATATTATGTTTGCTAGTGTTATTATTGTCTAGATCATTTTACGCCAATTCCCCTGGCCAAGGCTCACCAGTAGCTCTATCATTCGATTCAATTAAATAGGACTAAATCTTCTCGTCATTTTCATGCCTCCAAATGCATGTGCGATCACAATGGAAAAGGGGAGAGTGGCCGACACCATTGATAGCTAATTTTTTTATGGTAGTGGAGAATGTATATACAAGTTTCCTAGCAAAATTTTAATTTGATTACGGATTGTGTGTTTTAGATAATTTGGTCTTGGGGCATACCCATCTAACCACACGGCAAGTGGATTTCTTTCAAGTGCATTATCTCGTGTGCATTACGGGTATAGTATCATAAATTTGAGGTTTGGGTGATAATGATAATCTAGTCTTGGGGCATACCCATCTAACCATGTGGCAATTGGATTTCTTTCAAGTGCATTATCTGTGTGTATTACGAGTATAGTATCATAAATTTGAGGTTTGGGTGATAATGGGAATATGGGTGTTTTTTCGATCTTGTAGTATTCTTATGGTTCATACTACCAAATGCAAATGGATATGAAATTTTTATTTTTCATAGGTTAATCCACAATCACATTTTTTTATGAATGCATGTGACATACATAGATAACTTTAACTATTTTACTATGTAGTTTCATTTGAGATCTAAAAATGCAAAGTTTGTATTTGTTTGCAGACCATTGTTGTAGCGGGGGGATGTAGTAAGGGGGTGGAGTAGCTTTAGCTTTTTGACACCATCGACATCATCTTACCTTCCGAGGATGATCAACATTCATATTTTAATAGCACTGTATTTTTAAGATTGAAATAGTTGAGTTGTTATTTCGTTTGCTCATTCATGGCCTTTTACTTTATTTTATAGAATTGATATAAATACATATTTGTTTTCACCGTCTCCTTTACATTTAGAAGTTTTTGATATTATAGTTATTATACTTATGTTAACATAATCTTGATTTGTGTTGTTATTGTAAGTGTTTTAATTTTTATATTTCTTCTACTTTCAACATATTTGTTTCCTAAAAAATTTACAATTTGTAGCAGCTTTTTTATTTTTACTTTTATGGTCTTTTCTCATCCAGACTGGAAAAGAATTTGGCGAGAAACAAATACTACGTGTGGTTTAATTTAGAAAAAAATTGATAATAGGAGCTTTAGACTTCTCTAAACTCCTCGCTATAGTATTTTTGCTAGTTTTATTATTTCATGGATCATTTGACGTTAATTCCCCTGGCCAAGGCTCGGCCAAAGTAGCTCTAACATTTAGTCTTGATTTAATAGGACCAAATATTCTACCATTTTCATGCCTCCGGATGCCTGTGTAATTCTGATGGAAGAGTGAGAGAGCGGTCGATGCCATTGATAGCTAATTATTTTTTATGGTAGCGGAGAATGTATATACAAGTTTCCCATTGCAAAATTTTAGTTTTATTGTGGAATGTGTGTTTTAGATAATATGGTCTTAGGGCATACCCATCTAACCACGTGGCAGTGGATTTCTTCAAGTGCATTGTCTGTGTGTGTATTACGGGTATAGTATCATAAATTTGAGGTTTGGGTGATAATGGGAATATGGGTGTTTTGTTGATCTTGTAGTATTCTTGTAGTTCATACTACCAAATTCAAATGGATATGAAAGTTTTATTTTTCATAGGTTGGTCCACAATCACATTTTTATGAATGCACGTGACATACATAGATAACTTTAACTATTTGACTATGTAGTTTCATTTGAGATTTATAAATGCAAAGTTTGTATTTGTTTACAAACCACCGTTGTAGCGAGGGATGTAGTAAGGGGGTGGAGTAGATGCAACGCGTTTTGACACTATCTAACATCATCTTACCTTCCAGGCTTGAGCAATAACAATATATAATTTTGTTCAAACCAATCAAAAACAACCATATAAGATATTATTTTTTCCTTATAAATTTTGATACTAACTTCTAAATTTTTAAATTAAAAAAAAAAAAAGAATTTTTCTTAAATTTCATTGGGTGAGGTGTTATTCTCAATGGGGATGCAATTAATTAAAAAACAATAAGACATATTTGTTTCCTAAAAAAACTTACAATTTGTAGCACTTTTCGATTTTTACTTTTATGGTCTTTTCTCATCCAGGCTAGAAAATTATTTGGTAGAAACAAATACTACAGGTGGTTTAATTTAGAAAAAACACTTGATAAGAAGAGCTTTCTTGAAATTCTTTATAGACTCCTCACTACATTATTTTTTCTAGTGCTATTATTGCCTAGATCATTTGATGCCAATTCCCCTAGTAGAGGCTCACCCAAAGTAGCTCTAACATTCGATCTGGATTTAATAAGATCAAATCTTTTGCCATTTTTGTGCCTCCATATGCCTGTGAGATTACAATGAAAGAGTAGGAGAGTGACCAACGCCATTGATAGCTAATTATTTTTGTGGTAATGGAGAATGTATATACAAGTTTCCCATCAAAATTTTAATTTGATTATGGATGTGTTTTAGATAATATGGTCTTAGGGCATAACCATCTAACCACATGGTAAGTGGATTTCATTCAAATGCATTGTCTGTGTGTATTATGGGTATAGTATCATAAATTTGAGGTTTAGGTGATAATGATAATTTGGTCTTGGGGCATACCCATCTAACCACGTGGCAAGTGGATTTCTTTCAAGTGCATTGTCTATGTGTATTCTTTGGTATAGTATCATAAATTTGAGGTTTGGGTGATGATGGGAATATGGGTGTTTTGTTGATCTTATAGTATTCTTGTAGTCTATACTACCAAATGCAAATGGATATGAAAATTTAATTTTTCATAGGTTGATCCACAATCACTTTTTTATGAATGCACATGACATACATAGATAACTTTAACTATTTGACTATGTAGTTTCATTTGAGATTTATAAATGCAAATTTTGTATTTATTTGCATACCATTGTTGTAGCAGGGGATGTAGTAAAGGGGCTGGAGTAGCTACAATGTTTTGACACCATTTGACATCGTCTTACCTTATGAGGGTGATCAACATTCATTTTTAATAAGCACCTTATTTTTAAGATTGAAATAGTTGAGTTGTTATTTCTTTTGCTCATTTATGGTCTTTTACTTTATTTTATAGAATTGATATAAATACATATTTGTTTTCATTGCTCCTTTACATTTAGAAGTTTTTGATATTACAGTTATTAGACTTATGTTAACATAATCTTGATGTGTTTTGTTACTATAAGTGTTTTAATTTTTTCTTCTACTTTCATAGAATTGTTTCCTAAAAACTTACAATGTGTAGCAAAGATTTCGATTTTTACTTTTATGGTCTTTTCTCATCCAGGACTAGAAAAGTATTTGGCTGAAACAAATACTAAAGGTGGTTTAGTTTAGAAAAAGCACTTGATAAGAGGAGCTTTTCGGACATCTCTCTAGACTCCTTGCTATATTATTTTTGCTAGTGTTATTATTGTGCGGATCATTTAACACCAATTCCTTGGTCGAGGTTCAACCAGAGTAGCTCTAACATTGGTCTGGATTTAATAGGACCAAATCTTCTACCATTTTCATGCCTCCAGATGCATGTGCGGTTGCGATGGAAGAGAGAGAGCGACTGATGCCATTGATAGATTTTTTTATGGTAGCGGAGAATGTATAAACAAGTTTCCCATTGTAAAATTTTAATTTGATTGCATGGATTGTTTGTTTTAGATAATCTAGTCTTGGGAATACCCATCTAACCACGTGGCAAGTGGATTTCTTTTAAGTGCATTGTCTATGTGTATTATGCGTATAATATCATAAATTTGAGATTTGGGTGATAATGGGAATATGGGTGTTTTGTCTATCTTGTAGTATTCATGTAGTTCATACTACCAAATGCAAATGGATATGAAAATTTTATTTTTCATAGGTTAACCCATAATCACATTTTTATGAATGCACATGACATACATAGATAATTTTAACTATTTGACTATGTAGTTTCATTTGAGATTTATAAATGCAAAGTTTGTATTTGTTTGTTGACCACCATTGTAGTAGGGGATGTAGTAAGGGGTAGAGTAGGCTGCAGATTTTTGACACCATCTTAAAAGGAATGATAACCGGATCATACCAAGCCAAGAACACAGATGCTAATCAAACACCTCAATCTATAAGATGAAAGCAATTCGCGAGAATAACTTTACATAAAACCTTTGCAAACAAATGAGAAACAATATCATTTATTATTATGGAACTCAATGAAATACATTGAGAATGGTCCTTGCTTATATAGGTAAGGAATAACAATCAAAGTACCAATCAAGGTCGTAGATCAAGCCATAAATCAAAGAAATAACTAGCCATCAAAGAACTAGTTAAGACCATAGATTCGGAAAGAACTAGAAATCAAGGATCTAATCAATACCATAGATCAAGGAAAGAACTAGTCAATACCATATCAAGGAAAAACTATACCTAACAACTAGATAATATCTCCTAATATCTAAATAAGATAAAATAAATATCCACACACATAAGTGGGTGATGATCAATACAATAAAGGTAAATAATGTACCTAGGTGAACATGAGCTAAGGTAAATACCTACTCTAACACATCGACACCATCTTACCTTATGAGGATGATCAACATTCATCTTTTGATAGTACTGTATTTTTTAAGATTGAAATAGTTGAGCTATTATTTCTTTTGCTCATTCATGGTCTTTTACTTTGTTTTATAGAATTGATAGAAATGCATTTGTTTTCGCTTGCTCCTTTACATTTAGAAGTTTTTGATATTACAATTATTAGACTTATGTTAACATTATATTGATGTGTTTTATTCTTTGTAAGTGTTTTAATTTTTATGTTTCTTCTACTTTTTTGTGCATATAAAGAAAAAATATATAATTAGAATCGAACAAAGAATCATATATAATATTCTAATGGTTTGATTTAGCTTGAACATGAGAGACATTTTGGCCTAAATTCTACAACTCATACGTTAGTGTGTTATAAATTTCAATTCAATTTTTGTATGGGTCAAATGTTTAGCCTATTATTGATTCATTTACAATGACTATACTAGTTGATTATTCTTTCCTCTCTAGTTCAAGCTATTTGCTTTACCAATATTTTACCTCACCTATATTTCACAACAAATGCATTAGCTTCGGCAGGATTTGCCATATCATGGCCTTGTTTAATTAAAACATGGACTATATAATTTGATCACTCGCAAAAAAAAATTAATGACATGGTAAGTGGCTTTGGTTTTTATTTCCCGCTTGACCACATCACTTAGTATGTCACTTTGATTTATATAAAAACTATTATTCTACCCCTCTTAATTGCATATACTATACTATCCAAGGCATATATTACTTAAACTATGCAATATATGATGCATGGAGTTGGTGCCTACCACGTGGACTTTGTCCTCCTAACCACTCTCATGCCTCCTATGGTTGTAGGCCATATCAAGCTATTTTATTTTAATTAGATTTTTAGTGGATTTTAATATTACGTTTTATATGAATAATAATTAACATGTTTTAAAATATGTTATTGAAACTTAAAGTTATGATTAAAGTATCGGTGATGTGGAGAGTTATACGAGGATGCATATTATGGAGGTCACAATTTGGAGCTCTCTGTAGGTGTAAACCGAAGAGAACCCGTGTACTCGGATGACTTCATCGGTGATCTCTGCCTCACACACAAGAAAATGACTAAACCGAGAGTAAAAGAGCAACAACACTGCCAATTCAACAATAGTAAAATGAGTTGGTTTTGACCTTTACTCACACAATAGTGGGGTGGATGACTTTAAAATTCATATGGTGTCGAGCATGTGATGTGACTTGGGTCATAACACTTATTTTGTTTGAATGGTAGCAAACTTGGCTCACCTATAATTCGACTTTAACTCGCCTCAATTTCATGTATTAGTGCTAAGAATAACTATATTTAAAACCGTTTGATGTGGCCACACCTTTTAAATGTTTGAATAAATGAGGACGTTTGCCCCACATTGGAACCGTGGAAAATTTCCTAAGGTTGTATAAACTTCAGTCTTGCCATTTTAACATGGTTGCAGTAACCCTAACCTCTTTTTCCATGTAGTATATGTGGCCCGCCAATTATATTACTAGCAGTTGTTTCTAACAATATAAATGTACGTCGTAATACAACTTTAACCGTAGAACAACCACATTTGAGAAGGCCCGAGGCTGAAAGGCATTACAAACGTGAGGGTCCAGATGAAGCCGTAGAGGAGGACAAAAATTACTGACAAATCAGAGCCATTGGGCATGTATTCATAGACCAGTAACCTTCTCGACTTCTCTGCATAAAAACCCCTGAAGCCTGACCAAATTCACATGTTGTAACTTGTAAGTTACCAATGGTGCTTATTTCCGCTCGGAATTACTTTTCTGATTGCGTTTAACCCTCTAATTTTTTAACGGATACGAGTGTTTTGTCTGGTAGAGATCCTTTGAACACAGTACCAAATGCTCCACTCCCCAATTTATGCTTGAAATTATCTGTGGCGATTCTCAGCTCTTTGTAAGCGAACGTTCTGAGCAAGGTTGGAATCTTATCACTGTCTGTGCTTCTCCTGAGCAGATGTCGATGCATGCACCTAAAAATACTACATAATAACTAAAACAACAAGGAAAGCAACAATGACAGGAAGTAAAATATTAAGAGCAGGAGCTCTCCTTGTTGTCGTGGATGATGTATGTGGCAAGGATTGGCCCACATATGAATCGCGGGTGTTCAGTAAATACCCAAACCACAATTGATGAATGTGAGGAGAAGAATAGCGGATAACGAAGGCCATATAGGATCAATTTTTGAGGCATGCATCCCAACATCCTGGTCGCGTTACCTGTTTTGGATACAAAACGGCTTGTTCAACTAACAATTATTTGTCGGTCATCTGCAGGAAAACGTCTTTGTCCCTTAAAAAAATTAGTTCCCTATAATTATGGTTCAAGACAGCCTTAAGAAAATGGTTAAGCTTTTTTATAATTATAATTCGGTTTGAAACCGTTCTTCATGTCTCACAACAGGCCCAGGAGCCCTAGAATCATGGCTACTTTAGCCAGTGGCTTTCAGGGCTAAAATCTACTGTAGAAGAGTTCTGGAAATAAAGAGGGCTTCAGGGCTAAAGTTTATTGTGCCAGGGTTCAGGGAAGAGAGAGAACAACCTTAATTTAAGGATTCCTTGGTGTCCTAATTATACCATCCTCCCATTTCCCATATCTGCAACAGAACTCCTCCAGAATTCACTTCTACTCCAAACTGATGACCCAATTCTTTTTTGAAACAAAATTCAATCCTAGATAGCAACATGCTTTAACCAGTGGCTTTCAGGAAAACATCTGCTATAGAAGAGTTCTGGAAATAAAGAGGGCTTCAGGGCTAAATTTTATTGTGTCAGGGTTCAGGGAAGAGAGAGAACAACCTTAATTTAAGGATTCCCTGGTGTCCTAATTATACCATCCTCCCATTTCCCATATCTGCAACAGAACTCCTCCAAAATTCACTTCGACTCCAAACTGATCACCCAATTCTTTTCTGAAACAAAATTCAATCCTAGATAGCAACATGCTTTAGCCAGTGGCTTTCAGGGCAAACATCTACTGTAGAAGAGTTCTGGAAATAAAGAGGGCTTCAGGGCTAAAGTGTATTGTGCCAGGGTTCAGGGAAGAGAAACAACCACCTCAATTTAATACCATCCACCCATTTCCCATATCTGCAACTCAACCTCCTCCATCATTCACTTCTACTCCAAACTAATCACCCTGATCACCCAATTCTTTTCTGAAACAGAATTCAATCCCAGGTAGCAACATGGGAGAAAACCAAATCAATCTATCATATACAACCTCCTCATAACAGAAAACATGGCTGCCCTCATACCAAAAAAAAAAAAAAAAAAAAATCTATTATGTTACACCAATCTAATAACCTGATTCCAAGACAATGCACATCTAAAATTAAGACTGATTTATCCTCATGATGGAAGATCAATGACTATGGTGGTGGCATCAGGAATATCATCATCCCTGGAGCTGAGGATCTGTAAATGTTGTGACTCATCTTTGGGCAGAGCACTGGCTCTGCAAACAGGGCAGAGAGGTTTCTTGGAGAGCCATGCTTCTGCACAGCCAACATGGAAACAATGACTGTATGTGGGCATCACCAAACACCTCTCTCCATCCTTATAAGATTCCAAACACACTGCACATTCCAAATCCCCAGTGACAAAAAAACCATCTTTCCCAAAACCCACATTCTAATCCTCCTTTTCCTGCTCCTCCTCCTCTGGTTCCACCACTCGGCTGGTGCAGATGAATGTGGGCAGCCTCTGAATTTCAGACTTGGACAACCAGCTCTTTCTGCTGCCGCCATTATTGATGCCCCTCAATCTCATGGCATAGATAGATGCGTATCAAGCAAACCACATATAGAGCAGAACCAGAACGGCAGAGCATGAGAAAAGCCAGTAAAACTAGCAAACATAAATATGCCTAGCGACTTTTAGAGCATAAGAAAGAGGAGGTAGTGGAGGCGAGATTGCGAGGCAGGCCCAAGTGTGAGATTCAGGAGATGCGCCACGCACCAGCCAGAAACTCACCATAACCATTGAATCTGCTATTGATGCCAATAAAGCCGAAAACTAAAGGCAAGACCAATCAAAAAATAAAAACAATTTGCATCAAAACGGAACAGGAACGCACCAGCAAACATTAACGAGGCAACGGAACAGAGTAGAAGAAGCTCAATGAATTAAAACTTTCCCGATCTTTGTTGAAATTTCAATTACTATTTTCACAGCATACGTCTTGTCAATGGCAGTCAATACAGAAAATGTCAACGGAACAGAATACACATAAAATGGAGTTCAAATAACACGACAACAAAAATGGCGCCAGTACCTCCCACAATAAAAATGCCTACGACGTAAATATGGACAGCGGTGTAGGTATATGTTAAGGGCCAGGGGGAGCCAAGCAAGTAATAAGGTGGGCGGTGTTAACCATCTATTAAATGAACTCACCCAATGTAATAAACATCTCGCCTGATCCATGAGATAGCTCACCGAGCTCACCAACTCGGATGAGTTAATGAAGTTGATTTCATATACAAAGGAGCATAGCTCCAAAATTTATATATATAAAAATTGGTTTTAATTGTTTTCTTCTTTGTTTTTAACTTAAATAGAATTTAATTCTTTTAGGTTTTAAACTAAGAAAAATAGTTTAAAATTAGATAGGTTAATTATTTTCTTGAAATAATGATTTTGCGATCGATGATTAAATCATAGTTATTGTTTGTATATAATACTAAAAAGATCACTCACATTTCAATAAATTGTATTATTGTCAAACTAATATTTTGTATGTTTAGATTATTGGTTTGACAAGTTATTTTTTGTCGTGAAATTCATTAAAATTCAATTGCAAGGTTTGAGCAGCGGGAGGATTATTTCTAAATTATTTTTGTAATGTTTTTCCTCCGTAAAACCTAATTTATTATCGAAATGTTGATCATACAAATTGTTGTAATAATCATGGTTTTTTTATCACAAAGAGTTGATTTTTGTCAATTTCAAAGGAGGAATAAACTGTAAATTGTGCTTGACATCGAGGAGTTGCCCCTTGACTCCGCCCAATATCACGGCAAGGAACATGCCTAGGGCACCGCCTCGGACCCCACGAGGGCGCGCCCACCCCTGACCCTGTTCCTATTCTTATGTTCGATACATTATGTGAACAAATCATCACCCTTATGTATGCAAAGTATCATTGATGATGTTGTATTCATTATTCTGGCATGATTTGTTCATTATTGCATATATGTTATCTATTTGTCTTATATAACATTTCTAAATTCTAATTTAGTATGTGATTCTTGAAATATTATTATATCAAACACTTGGGGACGCCTTCGTGTTTGTATTGGAGACATCAATCACTTGATTACATCTAATACATATTTTACAAGAATAGTATGTTGAAAATTTTCAACATATTTTAACATGGTTAGTTGTTATCTTTATTTGCTAGTGTTTAAAATTTTGCATATGGTTAAAAATGAAATCAATAATGATTTAAATTTATATGTTTATGATGTCTATATGGATATTATGACTCTAACCATGTTGATGTTGTGTTGGATAAATATATTGGATATGTGTTCAAGTTTTTTTGGTGCAGGGAACCATTACTTAAAACAGAAAAAGAAACCAACGGTTTCTATTTCTTATACTAAGGAAGATAAGCAAAATGGAAGCGAAAAAAAAGCCGGTGTGGCTAAAGCATTTCTCGCTAGAAGAAATACAAATGGAAGTTGAAGGAAATATTTCTCTTCTATGTGGTGGTCAGAGTTCTATTACTCTTGTTAAATAATCCAATTCAACATCAAAGAATGAAGCATATTGAAGTTCATATGCATGTTATCTCGAGAGAAGGTTCTCTGCGGTGATAGAGATCTCCGAGTTACCTTATCGAAGATCAAGATTGCGATTATGTTTACGGGTCATTGTGTGTTGTAAAATACTACAAGTTTGTGCAATTTTGGCCTTTTAGAGTTGTCGTTGAGGGGGAGTGTGCATGAAATGTCACCTCTTAATGGTCGACTGGTTGTTGAATCCTTCTCCTCTATACTTATGCTATGGTATAAAGTATTGTAAAAAGATGTTTTATGATCTATGTAAATCGATACGATTTACGGTAAAGCGATATCATTTACGGAAAATACAATCCACCGTGTGCATCTATTTGTAAAGGAGGTCCTTGTGTTATAAAAGGATCCTAGAGATGCGGTTTAAGAATATTTCCATGAGAAACGGTGGGATTTAGTCTCAAAAATCATGCTTAGCCTAAATCATATGTCTGATTTATGGATTCCAAATCCTTTTGTACCAAATGGTAAGTTGAGCATGATGAAGGTGTTATAATCCCTTCAAAAATACTTATGTTAGCCTAAACCTTTGGAGTTTATGGATTTGTAAATCCTGTTATACAAATAGGTAATGTTGGCATATGGATCCCCACTTAATATTAAGGGGGAGTGTTAGAACATAATATTAAGTGTGTATAATGTTTAGTTTATAATTAAATAATTTAGAATATAGTTTATATTCTTTATTATTTAATATAAACTTTATATTATGTTTATTAGTTATTTAATAACTAATTATTTATTAAACCAAGGTGCACACCCCATCACTTAATATTCATAACCCTTGGGGTTATTTAAATATGGTCGTGGGCCATAATCGGTTGTATTGTATTACACCGGGTTAAAAACATGGAGCAGGAAGTGAGGAGAGGAGTTACTCGACTTGAGTTAATAATTTCTCAATTAATGGAAAATTATTTCCATGGTTTTTTACCCCATTAGGATTTTCCACGTTAATTATTGGTGTCTCTGTGTTCATTGCATATTTAATGGTTTGCTTTATTAATGTTTGGTGCAATATATTTACTAATATGGTTAATATAATTAACCCCTCAGATCCGACACATTTACGCATTTGGATGATGATTTTCTTACTCATTTTTCTATCAATATCGGCTCTAAGATTTCTTATGCTCAATTAGCACACAAAACAGGGGACCCAATGAACACCTAGCCAACTATGTTTTGAGATACAAAAATAATCTAGCTAAGATGTCTAATGTGCTAGTGGACTCGAACTTCAGGATTTGTTTATTTAGAGTCTTTTACCACCACTCTAGGAAAGTGTTCTCTTTGAGACCTCTCCATCATTCGACCAACTTTGTCACATTCTCAAGCTTCATGAAACTAAACTCTTATCCATAGGAAAACTTAAGTATTATGAGCAAGCTTCCTCATCCAGCTCATTTTAAAATAAGGCACCATTCAAACCATCTATAACTAAGCTTGTTGACGCCAAAGTTATTGTCATGCAGTCACTACTCCTTAAGAAGCTCAATTACAACTGTTTGCTTGGCGAGCATTTACTAACTTTCCTATGGCTCCACATCTCATACTGCAACAACTTCTTGAGAGAAACCTTATCACACTCCCTCCACCACTCGAATTAGATCCATCACAACCAAAATGTAGGAATTACAACAAAAACTTTCGATGTGATTATCATAGATGTGTGGGACATTCTACAAATTGATGTTTCAAGCTCCACACAATCATTCAAGATCTTATTGATAATAACAAGCTTGAATTCCTAGAACCCACAGATTCTACACCAGTCAATGAAAAGGGTAAACTAAAATTATTTAATAATCAATCCCAACAACACGACAAGAAAGCATTTGACTCTTCTGCTAATCATACATATCACGTAGTGCCTCCTCCTGCATCAGAGGCTCTTGATTTATTAGTTGCACATATTGACACTTCGCCACCGATCATTTCTTTCTCTAACCATGATTATCATGTGAATTTCACATCTAATCACTTACATATTAAGGCATATGTCGATTCGGTCCCTATCAATAACACTAAGGTTGACCCATCATGGCCCATTAGTGCATGTTCCATGCCACTCCTTAAGGCTATCGGTTATCCTCTATCGCAAATTGAATACCCTATGAACAAACCCTTTGGTGTCGTCCAACTACATGTTACGGTTGGTCCTCTTACTATGCTTGTGCCTTTCCTTGTTGGAAACACAGTTGATGGGTGCGACATGCTTCTCGGTCTCAATTGGATTTGTCGGTCCCAATCTATCATGTAACACTCGATTTTGTATGTTAACTTGGTAAATGTTTTACATCTTATTATAAATTTTGAAATGAAGGCAAACATGTTAAGATAAGTTCGATCTTAAGAGAATGTGTTGCTAACTTGGATTCTTGTATGCTATGATTTATTGCATGGACAAAAATATTGTACTTGTGTGTTTCTTGATGTGACGACAAATTGTCGTATACTTGCTAAACTCTCTTTCTTTGATTGTGATACCTTGAATCAATTTCATTGATCTAAGTATCTTGAGGTCCTCTTATGATTTCGTGTCGATTCACACTTGAACCGAACCCGAGATTGTTATGAACGTGCGGCGCTTTGATTGCAGTGTGAACAGCTAACGTAGATGCCAGCGACAGGGTTGATTCTTGAACCTGTCTTATCAAACTTGGGACCTCGTGAGGCAAGAAATGCCTGGACACGGGTGGCCTTGGCACGTAATCTGAAGGACGGAACGTCCTGCTCTGCATTAACGTGAATGTTAGTAGGGAGGCTGGATGGAAGTTGTTAGTGTTAGTGGTTAGTATGAATTAAACCCTAAACTAATACTAAGTCCTAACATGCATCCTACCCTACTATCCTAAGTGGATTTTTAAATTATATATATAAAAAAGGGGAAAATAACCTAAGGCTAAACTAAGACCTAGGTTGAATACTATATGCAACCTAAACTAATCCTAATCTAAGGGGTGCGCAGACCCTTGGAGGGAAGGGATAAGGATGAAGGAAGGGCATTCATTGGCATTTAATAAACAGTCCATACGTGGACAGCGCCAGTTTTGGCGGGGCAGGTAGGAAATAGAGGCATCTATTTGGAGATAGAGCCAAATTTGATTTTTGCTTGTAAATTTGAAAATTGAGTTCGCCAACCCAAGTGGCGGTGGCATGGAAAGTAAGGAAAAGGGCAGAGCCTTAATTGCATTAATTGTTTTTGGTCCCCGCGACCAGTTCGCCTTGGAAAGCGTATGAGGGAATTTGATTTTTCATTGTTTCGATTTGGTTTTGGCAAAGTTGCTCTGCATTTGGTTTTTCGGCCTGGTTCAGTCGAACCAGCTCTTGGCATTTGACATTTTCTTGGAGATTTGGAGGCTGTTGTTAAGCCTGAAGAAGAAAGGAGTTACGGGAAGTTTGTCTTGTCATTGTGGAAGGAAATAACGCAGAAACGGATCTTTCTTCGAGTTCGAAAAGAGATTACGGGCATGTTAAGCCCTTCTCTTTAAAAACTCTTGCTTTATTTAAGTGTCTCATTAAAACAACCTGCTCTTGGGTTTGGATTGCGTGATTCTTTGTTGAGTCGATTTGACTTGGATTTTGTTGGTTCTTGCTTTCTTTTCTTTGGGAAATGATAAGAAGAATTGCTTCGTTGCTCGGCCTTGATGTGTTTTTGCACCGAAGCGAGTGGAAATTGAACTCATATTGGTTGTTGTGATACGGTGGTTTGAAATGGATATTCTCTTTCATTGTTAGTGTTGTTTGAAATTGGAGCAGTTGCACAAATCATTTCCTTATTGTGTAACTCTTTTTCTTCTTTGTTGTATTTGGAATTGTCCTTGCATGTAAAAGGAAGTGGAAATACAGTCATGTTATGTTGCTAGGATTTGGATTTCCTTCATACTTGTTGTCTTTTTGGAAATAATGGGGTAAAGTCGTTTTCTTGCTGTTGTGATTAATCTCGCCCTTGCATTTTAATTGGTTGGAAACGCTTCCAGGATGTGTTGGTTTGTTGACAATAATGGGGAAATCGTCATATATATCTTGAGACTGTACACGTTATATGAGTTGTGTTAAGCTTTATGAATTGGGTTAAATCGACCCTTGCTGTCTTTTCTTTTGGAAATGATAAGAAAATTGTTTCCCCGTTGCTGTGTTTAACTGTCTTGCTCTTCTTGAATGGAATTATCTCCATGTGGTGCTGGTTATGGATATTATATGAAGATTTTAATCTTATTCTTGTGGTATGGAATGTGGGCAGATGCGGGTAGTGTGGGTTATTCTATTCTGCATGTACTATTGTTTTGTTGTCATCCAACTTGCAATATGATTGTATTGGTTGTGAGAACGGCTTGAGATCGTTTTCTCTTCTGAAGCTTTCTTTAAAGGAAACAAGACCCTTCCTCTTCCTTCTGCTATTTCGAATTATGAGGAAATGGCATCTTGTATTTTAAAGGAATGGGCATTAGACTTTTATATGAGTATTCATGAGAGTTGGAAAAAGAAATAGCTTTCCTTCTGAATTTATAATGAATAAAGGTGATCTTGTTAAGAAGGTATGATGATTAGTTATGTTGATAAATGTTGATCGGTCTTTTGAGATTGGACTGTTTTGGTGGATTCGAATTAGCTTTGAATTGCTGGGCAAGGAATACATGCAATGAAATTTTGTCATGCTTTGGGAGTTGTCTTGACTGTATCTAGGTTTATGTATTGCCACTCACATGCGGTTTATTTTGCTAAAGGTAATGACATTCGATTTTGCATTCAGAGTTGTGCATACTTATTATGAAAATGGAAAATGGATTGGGTAGAATCATTTTGGAAGGGAATCCTTCTTATTACACTGCTTGTTTCTCACTTGGTGAAATTCATAGTCATGAGAACATTGGACTTCTTGTAGGTAATAGCAGAATGAATAATATGTTATTTTGAACGGGATACGTTAATGGATTATGAATTTATGTGATTTATTATTGCATGATGTATAACTATTTGTTTGGGTAACTATACGGTGAAGGAAGTATGGAATCTTCTAGTTCAAAGCAAATACATAGTATGCATCTTGATATTGTTTGTTCTATGATGAATACGATGTCTTACTAACTTTGTTTTGGGTATTCATATGAACCAAAATTAAATGAAATTATCCTTATCTTGCCGATAAGTGAATTCCGAGTGGATTTTGTAAGTTTCACTCAAAGCCATTATCTTGAATTGTCTTTCGTTTGGATTCCACTTTGTTAGGACAATCATGTGGAAGAAATAGAGATATGAATGAATGACTTGGAAAAATGATCTTTTCTTCTTTCATTCAACTGGAAATCAATTCGTGAATAATGAATTTTATAGTGCTTAGATGGAAGCAACTATATGCATTGCTGTTCGCTTTCTTGTCTGTACTTGATTGCTTGGATTCTAATATGACGCATGAACTTAATAGAATTACATTTCAGTTAGTTTCGTCCTTTGCATTCATTGTTATTGAAAGGCGTGGAAAGGATAACAGTGTGTTATATCTGTTGTAAGTTACTTGTATTCCTAACTTTTCAAATATTGTGAATTGATACTTGTAACGATTATGTGGAAACGGGACAGCAGTCCCTTGGCTGATTGTGATGATATTTTGATAGTTCAGTTGTTATGCTGATCTTTCTTTTGTGCCTATTTCGTGATTGATGTTTAACTGTCGTTTCATAAAAGCAGGGTTCTTTTATTGAGACAGTTAGTTGAAGCACCTTATTTTAAGGATAAGTGCTTAATATGCTCAGTTCATTGAATGACCCGTGCAATTCATTTTGCGAGATGGAATTTGATTAGAATGAAGACTTGGCTTTTTCTGATGCTTTTGATTTGATGATGTATTGAAATTGTTGCTTTATTTCCTCTTCGAGGAATTGTGAAAAGAAGAAAATATATTCTTCTGTCCATGAGTTGTATGGATGTTTTGTATAAACTATGCCCAATCAATTTGGATTGGCAAATGTATGATTATGACTTGAAATATTGAATACAATTACAAGTGTGATATTTTCAATAGTTATATCGAGTTTGATTTTGTTGTCTAATCTGGAAATATAATGTTATTTCTTAATTTGGAATTGTTATCATTGTCCTTGGATGGATGTTCAATGGAAACTGATTTCTATTCTTACCTAAATGCAACCTTTAAGTTGAAAAATGCAATTAGTTCATACTTGGGTAAAGATGAATTTTTAATTGACATTAAAAAGGATTAGGAAGAATATGATTCCATAATCGAAAGGTATTCAGGATTAGCTTAGGAGCTAAGGAATATCAATTAACTTTGGAATAATCGAACTTCGCTTTCGAACTCCATTAATGATCTCGTATGCTGAATTCAGAATAAAGGATATAGGATAAGTATATCCACAACTAATGGACCTTAACTATATAACGTTAAGGAGAACAAATGAATACATTTCTCGGAATTTAGACCTCGTATGAATGACGTCTAATAAGCTAGTATTCTGAATTTAGTTACAGTTGGGAAAATCTTGGCTAAGTTTAATAGGTTAAACTTATCATCTGTCGATGCACATTGCTTAATCCAATGATTAAGAAGAGAACCAAGTAGGAAAATGCAGCCCTTCGACATGAAGGAGAAGATGCATTGCAAGATAATGGACGGATTTAGTCCCTCTTGGCTATATACAACTGTAACGGAAACGAGGATCAAGGGATCAGCGTGGATGCTGAAAATTGTTTTTAATTATTAAATCGTATCCAAATCACTTGAGCAAGATGTGTATTCTCGATGGGAGAATTCCGTAGGACATTGGCATATGCCCATTTCTGACAAGTGTGTCTCCATGAAGACGGGGTCTTCATGGCGACACACTTATTCTGCATGATATTGCAATGCCCTCCGGAATTAAAACATCAAGAATACATAGGCTGAAGGTGTAATTGTGGACAGGGGATAGGAGTATGATCTGGTATACGGAGTGACTCCGGAATACTAAAGATAACTAGACACACGGGGTCGTGGGGAAACGACACTGTATGTCTGCGTATCTTTAGTTACCGGGAGTGCCTTCCTATACTCGTTCATATTACTAACTGTAATTGGGAGTTTAAACTAACCTTAAACGAAGAGGACTGGTAGGAACCAGGAAAGACCATTCTAGATAACAGGTGAAGTGAAGTGAAGGACGTATTCCGTTGATGTGTATAACATCCAGGAATATGATCATGCAAAGCATGTGAAAATCTTTGGCCAAAGTATCGCAATTGCTGGTTGCGTTGTCCTTATCACTTAATTTAAGATGCAGGATGTCAGATGAATATCAGTAACAGATATTCAGATAGGCTTCTTAAATGGATCACTTCGATAACCGAAGAATTGGTTATGAGAACAGGTATATAGAATATACCATGCATAAACAAACATGAAGGATCGGTTGTTGCCGAGTCATGAAATGAAGGATCGTTGAAACTCCGAGCCATGAAAATGGAAGATCGGTAGTTCCTCGAGTCATTTACAGACATATAGAATCTGTTATAAGATTGAATGGCATTGAATGTGTGTTCCATATTGTAAATATGCGAACAGGGAACATTCATTTTAAAAAGAAATTGTGTGATCCAAACTGTGTTGTTTGGGCAGAGAACAATTATTAAAACTTGAACGTGTGTTTGAATTTTATAATTCATAACAGTGAACGTTATCAAAAAAAAAAAAATTCCCTTGTTCTGGTATTTTGAAATGAGGATGTTACATATCATCTCCATATAAATCACTTGCGACTTAAATTCATCCATAACAATCAGGTTATTTCTATCGATGGTGTCCCACCATCTACTCCATGGCGTCATCTCCTCGTACATTAGTTACCACACCACCTACATCGTCTAACACATCACACTCTATGTTACCCAAATCACAATCTACTCCTAGTTCACCTACTCATGCATTGTCTACATGGCCTCACCGCTCCACTAGTCCTACACATAGGTATCAGCCCATTCCTAGGACCATTACTACATCTCAACATAGATCACCACCTCGGTTTATTCCATGTGGGTGTCCATCACCTTCATGCTCGACATCACGTAGATCTCCATCACCGATACATTTTTCTCCGCCACGGTCTTCATCATATATTCACCCATTGCATGCACATAGACTTCATTCACCAAAGGTCAATGTCTGTCTCATATACCACCACTCTTAGAGCAGGGTCATACGCTTTCAACACCACATGCATCAGATGGAGGAAATTCATCCTTCACTGTCATTGGATAGTTCATTCATTCACGCACACTTGGGGTGCATAACATCTAAGTCCCCCAACCTAGTAGCATCGTACATCACAACATAACATACTTCTAGCATATGCATCTTGCATCCTCATCACATTACACGCTCATCCCACTTATACCAGTATTGTCACCACCCGATGACACACTCTTATGCTTGGGTTCACACTTAACTGTTGAGGGATTATTACACATGAATCCCACACATTGCACAATAGGCACTACATATAGCATCTCTACAACACATCTCGAGTCATGTCTTATGTATTACATCATATATTCTACTTTTAGTCTACATCATTTTGACATTTACACATCTACATGTCATACATCGTACTAGTCTTCATCATACATGTGTCACACTACTATTGTCCTGGCATTTAGCATTACTCATTCTACATACTACATAACACACATCTCACATTACTAGTCTATCTACACATATTACCTAGCACACTATACATTGCATTTTACACATCATATGGTCACCTATTATAATCACACATACTACACATTCTTCTACATGTTGCACTCACTACCCTATGATGCACTCTAGTCCCTCGGTCCAGGACTCAACTCTTTGAGGATTTACAAATCAAATAGATCTAATAATTCTCACACATTCATCAATTAACCTTCTATCATGTGGCATTACTAGGTTAGTGACATACGCTATAGGATAAATTGTCACCTATCCCTTCACCTTATAGTGGTATATGCTTTAGGATACATCACCACTCCCTCTATTCATCTAGTAATGGCATGTAATTTAGGCTATATACACACTTCCTCTATTCATCTTGTCGTGATATATGCTTCGGCTATAAAGGTCTCGCACATACTTTATTTCTAGGTCACATCTCATCAACACACACATACACATTTGTCATAGCACGTTAGACACAACATGCATTTTGACCATTTCTCGATGACGCACTCTCATTTACAGTTCATTATTGACTGTTGAGGGGGAAAACAAAATAAACCTCACTGCATACATTTCCATTCACTCGAGGGGCACGTGACTCCTATCATCCATCTTACATTCCATTCCATCCATCCACAACATATTGCATATCTTGGTTGCTTTTTTCTTGTTTACATTTTCTTGTATATGGTCATTTTATTACACATGCTAGTTAGATCTCTTGTATGTCATTTATCTATACCATACACACATGCGCATTCACACTTTTTCTTAGTTGTGATCACAGATACAAGTCTTTTGCACATAGTACGGATGCTCACCTTCTACCCATCCTACATTGGTTGTTGGGGGCATCCACATTCGTCTCTCACATGTGTTATTGTTTCATTTTGTACTTAGCACTCTATATTACATGGTTATACACACTTTTGACATATTGGTTATCTTTCTAACATGCTAACAAGTGCTTCATGTGCAACATTTGTTTGTAGTATTACTTGCTTCCATGACTATCTATTATTTGTCCTTACTTGTTTTGTTTGTTATTAAATGTGGGCCTTTCCCTTTGTTTGGTGTGCACACTTGTTTGTTTTTATGTGGCCATGATGGCCTTGTGTATATTGCGACTTCATGAGTGATGTCCCATGTTTGTATCCCGCTTTGTACGACTTACTTTGTCTTCTTGAGTGTTTACATTACTACATTACTTGGTAGCTTATACACTGTTTTAGCTTACACATGGTCTTATATATGCATGATTGTTCGCACTAAAAACTTGTTTTGGATAGCCTTTTGTTTGTGTGTGCCTTGGTTTCTACTAAGCATTTTCCTTTCCACCGTGTGGGAAGAGTTACATAGTTCATGTGGTTGGTCCTCTTTTGGGGCTACATTATCCTATTAGTGATGTCACATGCACCCCAAAGAGGGGGCATCATTTTGGGTTTTTACATACTACACAACACTTCTACACTAGTTCAATTCAAGTTAGTTTCCACCCTTGGCATTGTGGGTTATATAGTGAGTGGGTTCAGACTAGTCTACAAACCCCATACACAGTGTCTTTTACAGGACATGGTTGTCCTTAGCATTTTGGGGAGCAGTTACATGTTATAGGATACATCGGAATTCCTCTCTATACTACTTCAGCCAGTGGTGTCGGATCACCCAAAAACTAGGTAGTACAGAGATCTCTTCACACATATTTAGGGAAGTAGTTACAGGTTGGAGGATACATCAATTCCTCCCTACACTTCTTCACCATGTGGTGTTGGATCACCCAAAAACCCAGGACATGATATCCTATTTTTACACCCTTTCTCTCATCACGGATGAGGTACACATGTTCCTTTTACATTTTCATACTTTCATTTCAATATTTTCATTACATAAACATTCATTTTTGACATATATACATTCGTATTTGACTTCTTGATCATCTTCTCCTTGCAGTCATCCTGACCGTGTGAGAAGCAAGTAGTCAATGACACCAACTACAACAATGGGGTCAATAACAACAACATTTTACAGCAACACACACCATACTAACCATGCAGGTATATCACACACATCGGAAACTACACACGCTTTTCCGCCCTAGGTTCACTCTCATCACTTTATTACACTTTTGCATCTTTAGTTTCTATGCTCTATCATCTTTTTGTCACTCCACGCTTTGTCTAGACCTTCAACGCATTTCTATACCACTTTATACGGATTATTAGGTACGCATCTCTATCTACTTTATGTTATCGAGTTTTCCGCTCACCAAAATAAAGTAGGGGAAAATGTAGTCACAAAATCACACACTTTAGACATTATTTAGTATTGGTCTCATGTTATTATTCATATGGTTTTTGAGTGAAGAAAGTACCAATTAACCACCGTCTTTTGGCCATTTTACTTTTCTTTTTGTCATTATCACAACCTCTCATACATTCATGCCCCATCTATTTCTATCATTTCGTGTTACTTACATTTGACTGGGCGCTTGGGATAATACTAGGGCGTCGACAGCGCCTTGGTCCCAATCGGGGTGCCCTGATCCTCTTTCCACTTTCTTGCCACTTTTTGGGCACTTTCTAGTTGTTTGGACATTTCATATTTCTTGTGGTCATCCTTTTCGAGGTTAATTATAAAATTAGAACAAGATAACCATATAAATATAAAGTTATGAAACCATAATGAGGGACCAAGCACTAAGCACTACTATCATCACCTAAGGTTGCATCCATCAAAGGCTTTATTTGCATCTATCTAGCTCCATCACAAGGCACAAGGTTGGTTCATCTGCATCACACAAGCATAGGAGGGAAGTTTATTTTATTCCATCCACCATTCTATTACATTTTTACACATAGTTATTATTCGCTACTTTCACAAAGTATGACTGACACAAGAGCACATAGGGCATGATTGCACACACTTGCACATAGAACTACATTGGGTCTAATACGTAGTGCAACGCTAAGTTAGTAAGTCCACCATTGTGGTAGTTGAGGTCAATCGACCCCTTCATATGCATCTTTCTTTTTTAGGGTTTGATGTTTGTCTTAGGGTTTTGCGGTCTCTTCTTCATCATTGATTACCAACGACATACAACGTAGTGCAACGAAGTTAGTGCGATAGGTGGCCAAGGTTTCAAATCATATACCCTTACAAATTTGGTTTTGGACCTCCTGCATAGACCAGGATGCCCACAACACAAACTAGGGTGCCCACACGTGTCGTGATACTCTCCTAGGTGCCCCAGTCCACTTAGATTGCCCATATCTGCAAGTTTCTGGACTTCGGCATAGTCATTTCCTCCTCTTGTTTCCCCATCCACTCTGCCACCGCATGGTCCCAACAAGTTCATTGAATCAACTAAGCTCCTTCCAACCCTTCTTTGCATATTAGGGTTTCTATTTTCATTAGCCTAGTTGCTTGGGTCACTTTCTATATTTATTTACCGCTTTTATTTACTATTATTTATTGTTGTTCCTAGTTAGATTAACTACCATTATTCCACATTTTAGTTAATCAAAGATAATTTTGACGCTAATCTCACAAAGGTGTACTAGTCAATTAGGTAGTGGGGCACTTCTCATTTTGTTCACTATTTCTCTCAAGGTGTGGACTACTTTGGGGTTCCTGGGTAATCCTCACAATGAGTTTTATGGCTTATGCCAAGATACTTCCCCCAGTTCAAAGTGGGCGGGTTTTAACCCTTAACGAAACTTACAAATACAATGTGTTGAATAAAGTGGTGTTTTTTTAATCTTTTGGATTAAGAAATGAGGTTTAGTACACCATTGAAAACCTATAACACACGTGTAGTTAGAGTTTGTTTAGATCCCAAGTCTTTGATAAGCATTAGGTCTTGCATTAGCTTTATTTAGTAATTTCCAATAGAAAGTGAACCAAAGTTGCTTTTGATTCTCAAGATTGTCCAAGGACGCAAGAGAAGAGCATACACAATGATTTGATTCAACTAGATAAATGTAAAGGAAAACTTTAAATCAAATGAACTTAAAAAATGTTTGATAAATTGTTCATTCCTTAAGCAAAAAATGAAAGATTAAGTTTCCAATTAACCAAATGTTAGAAAAATGAAAACTAAAGTTGCTTTTGATTCTCAAGATCACCCTAAGGTGCAAGAGAAGAGCATACACAAACTTTAGTCTAACTTAAGTAATAGCATGGAAACATGACATTCATTAAAGCATTATACATGTTAGAAAACTGATCTAAATCAAAACCTGCAAGAACAGAAGTTAGAAACCTTGCAAAATGATAAAAAATGTCAAAAACCAGAATCTAAAACTTTGAAACCCTAATCCAAAATTGACTTAGAAACGCTACTGTGCACTTTATGCACAAAAATGCAAGCTTATGCAAAAAAACCGCAAGTATCTACACAAAACCGTAAGCATCTATACGTAATCATGAGCCTTTTAACAAAAATGCAAGATGGTGACAGAGTAGGAAACAATGTAACACCTACACAAGCTTAGACACAAAACTGTGATGCTATTACGGGGGCAAAAATTAGTGCAACGAAACCTCGGGCCAAGAGACACCATCTGTGAGCACTGATAATAGTATTTTGTGTTGTACACGAGAGGACCAAAAAATCCTATAAAACATTAATGCTTTGGTGAGGAACAAGATCAGCGGGCATGTGAATATAATGTGTGCCTTCGAATAGAACCAAAGACCTTTGAACAAAACTGCACGCCTTTTAACAAAGCGCACACCTTTTAACAAAAATGCAAACTTCCTTTAGGCCACAAGAAATATAGAAATTGTCAAGAAAAAAATTCAAAAAGCTCAAAACTTTGGCAATTTGATCCAAATTTGGCAGCACCTCACCTCCTTTATAGCTACAAAGAGCAAAAAAACAAGGAAAACTCAACTAATCTAGTTAAGAAACACCATATTTATCTAAAAATATGCTAAAATGAGGGTTAGTAACCAAAATTTGAAACTAATCTAAAAATGAATGCAAAGGACAATGGAGTATGTCCCACTTAGGTGTGCAAATGTGTTCATACTAAGCTATAGCAAAAGAAACTAACACCAAGTAGCTTCTAAACTAAATTAATTTACTAAGTACATCATGATTAAAGCTTAATGGAATCTAGCTAATAAATGAAGAACATCATCTAATTGCCAACTATTCCTACTAGAATGTATGATTGCTTTTAAAAACTATGAACCTATGAAGATCATAAGCAATCAAATTTGTGTTGTTGCTTCAAGATGATGAAAGGATCTCACTAAAATGGCTACAAGGCCATGTTTAGATCTTCCTTTACTAATCAAGCATGAAGAATGGATGCAAAGATGAGCAATTTATTCCATTAATGGAGAAAGGCTCTTAATCATATGTTTTATATGAAATACTATCAAAATCATGGTGTAAGGTGTGAAGGTAGGAGCTTGGTCCTTTATATAGCTTTCCATTTGGGAGAAGCTTGAATCCCAATGAATGTGGGATAAAGGATAAAGTAGATTTAGACTTGTTAAGCTTGCTTAGAAGAATTAACAAGTGATTAGCAACTCATGGGAGTTGGAGATGATTTAATTAATCAACTAGGATTAATTAATAGGCTATAATAAGTTTTTAGGCTATTTGGAGGTGATTTAGGAGGAATTTGATATGATTTGAAGCATTTGAAAGTGGGATTTAACCAATAAAATGGTTTATTGATTAAATGCATTGTTAAAAAGGCTTGATTAACTAATGTTAGTTAATTAATTAATTCGAAGAGGATTATAACTAACAAAGTGTCGTTAATTGACATCCATAATGTGATAAAGACTAGTTAATTAACGATGTGTCGTTAATTGATCAAAATAGAGGGAAATGTTAGTTAATTAGTGGAAAAATGCTAATTAAAACGGAAATGATAGGAAAGGGGATGATTAATACAATATGAGTATTAAAATTGTGTAAGTGGGTTTTAGGTGTCTACACTCTTAGAGACAAACAACCTTGCCAACAAATCCGAGCCATTTGGGATGACAAAACTAGGGTTACGGATCCCAAACTTATGCTATAGGCCTATGTTAATCATTACAAGCTAGTTTTTCAAGCCCAAGCTCCCTCAGAAGAGCGACATGAAGCTCTTGAATAATTTCAAGTGTCGTGCCATACAAACTCACTCCGGCTCAGAGGATAGCTTGTGATCGTATGCTCACTCTTGATAATCTACATGAAGCGGTCATGCAAATGGCTAATGATAAAGCCCCCTGGGTGTGATGGTTTCCCATGCGAGTTCTATAAGTCACTTTGGGACACTGTTGGCTTGAACCTCTATTAGGTCTATCTTGAAGGCTTCCAGAACCAGTCACTTAGTGCTCACATCAACAAAGGGAATATCAAGTTCATTCCCAAACAGGAGACCCTGAGCAAATTACCAATTGGCGCCCTATCACCTTGCTTAATGTCTCTTATAAGATCATTGCTAAAGCCCTTACGATTCGCCTCGACATATTCTTCTTGTTATCATCTAGTTGGAGCAGACTGGTTTCATTCAGGGGTGTTACATTTTGGACAATATTATTGCCATTTGGGAGGGCATGGAATGGGTCCACAAGATCCAACCAGCCTATTATGTTTATTAAAATTGATTTTGAAAAAGCTTATGACAGGATTGAATGGCCTTTTATCATTGTCATGCTTCATGCCTTAGGCTTTGGCCCTATCTTTATTCAATCTGTTTAAATGCTCTTTATGAGTGCCTCGGTCAAACCGCCATTAATGGGGACAAGCGGACACGTTTCGACCTATTTCGTTCCATTCATCAAGGTTGTTATCTTGTGCCTACGCTTTATGTTCTCGCAACGAAGGGTTTTGGGTATTTGCTTGCCCAAGCCAAATCCCAAGGGCTTGTCCGAGGATTGTCTTTGCTTTTGCGGATAATTCCCAACTGCTTTCAATGACCATTTTGCTTGACGATTCCTTCCCTACCTTACTCGAGGAAGAAAGCAATATCCGCAATGTTATGCATTGCCTCGATATTTTCATTCGGCCTTCATTATTCATTTCATTGGCGTAAAACACAAGTGTTACATGCAATCCTTCCTATCGATGCCCTCTTGGATGGATTCCTATGATTGGAAGATGTTAGGTCATGGTGAGATGTTCAAATTTCTAGGCATTTCTTTTTTTTTTCAAGCATCGCCTACAAATCTCTCGATGTATGTGATTGACGTGTGGCCAAAAGCTGGAATATTGGGTCACTAAACTGCTATCCTTAGTGGGAAAATTTAGATTTGTTCTAAAGTTCTTGAAGCCACCCACATTTATTATTCCTCTTGTTGGGTGCCCTCTATGGCTTTTGTGCACAAATTAGAGAAGCTTCTCAAGGACTTTCTCTGGCCAATGCCTCTTCCTAAAGGGTTTCATAGAGTGGTCTGGGAAACTTGTTGCCTTCCTCATGAATTTGGGGGAATGGGTCTTATTGATATTTGACACCAAGGCCAAACACTTTGTGTTAAATGGATAATTCGCTGCATCGAAGGCCAAGAATCTTGGAAAGTTCTTTTGCGACATGGCATTGAGGAGGGATCCCCTTATGGTCGCACTACTTGGAAAGGATTAGGATTTTCTAATCTCCTCATTTCTCCGGTTCCCATCAAATTTGTGGGCACCTTTGTGCTCAAAAGTATTTGGAAAGCATGGGAGGGTATCAAACCATTGTTATAATGGAAAGGCAATGGTTTTCGCAATGGCCTTTCCATCAACCAACACTCCTTGTGGTGGTCGTTTGTCATTCAAATACAAGATAGGTGCCTTGCAAAGATCCATGACATTCCTGCACTTAAGTTTTTCAAGCACAAAATTCACTCAATTCAAAACCTCTATAGTAAACGCCTTTAATCTTGGTATCCTTGGAATGAGCTAAAAATCCAATTCGGAGCTTCTTATGTATGATAGAACGCCATCATAACAATTATTGTCGTTGTTCTTGATCATATGCTTCATAAGATCTCTGTGCTTCCTTCTCATCCTTGGTGGACGGAATGGAAGTGGTTCGTGGACACCCCATTCCGGAATTATGCAACTAGCAAAGGGTACCGTTGGCTTTCACCTCATCTGCCCATGGTTGGTAAGCTTAACACTCGGTGGGGGCTTAATTCTTCTCCGTCTTGTTGGAGAAGGAGATTCGACACAATCTAGTCTACTTGTGTCGAACCTAAAATCACACATTTCCTATGGTGTATTTTACATCAAGGTCTTCCAATTGGGGTTCGACTGGTTCATATTGGTGTTCCTGCTCCCAAATGTCCCTTTTGTGGGCATTTGGAAACTATATTACATCTGTTCTAGTTTTGTCCCAAAGCCCATGGGCACAGAATGGATTCATTCTTTTTTTGCCTCTCCGCTTGGAATGTTTCACCTGAAAACATATTCTTTTAGGAGATAATCCCAGATTGCCCCACATGTTTTCCCAGATTTGGCATGCTTTCAGAGGGGAAATTCTATTCTGGTTATGGAAAGAAAGGAATTCTTTTTTTGCTAATGCTGAGGTTGATCAACATTTTTCCTTGTATAATAAATCTACGGTTATCTCTAATGTCTGTTGTAGATTCAAGTCCAAGCCAACAAGGTGGCTCTTGAGGTGGAGCACCTCCAGACCCTTTTGCGACATTGAGGTGATGCCCCATGCAATGTTGCTCGTGAGCCACCTTCACCCTCAAGACGATCTCGGCCTTGTGGTGGCCGTCCCAGAGGAGTTCATCGGAGCCGGTCACAATGATGTTCTTTCAGTCGTGCTCGCCGATCATTGCGTAGTCAACTGCGGGGAAGCCTTCCCCCATCTTGGCATGACGGTTGGGGCTCCCCCCGCCGACTCATAAACTTGGGTGGGGCTCGCCTAGTGTTTCTGAGCCTCCCACCCTTGATGGGTGGGCCCTGCCATCCCCACCTCTGCCTCCGTTTGATAAGTTCCTCTCGGCTAGCTATAGCCATCTCTCTCATGCGAGATCTTTGAGAATGAAGAAGAAGCCCCCCGGGCTCTGGTTGGGAGCCGCCAGGACGCCGGAAAATACTTACAGTCTTGACTAGCCGAGATGATCACGATTCCCCTCCTTGTTCTCTTTTGATGCCGCAACTTAAGCTCGACTCTCTGTTTTATTGATGTTTTCCTAGGCTAGGCCTAGTTTGTTTGTGGCTTTGGGGCATGCTCTCATACCACCCGCTTTTTGTTGAAAATATCTTGTATCATGTTTAATTGAATATAATATAAGATCTTTTACATAAAATAAAAATAAACTAGCAATCGCATGTGTTCAATGCATGTGAACGCCTTGAACAGTATATGTTAATCGAACTCACAAAGTGTATCTAAATTTATAATATATCCCAACTCTATCGAATTGCTCCCTTAATTGTGTTTGAGGACAAATTCTTGTAAAAGCAATAACATAATATTGCTAGACTCATTAGACCACGGGTGTATTATATATGCATGCTTAATGTCCTTGAGAACCCTTCCATAATCATGATATACATGATCGATAAGCAACACAAAATATACATGATCGAGCATTCAACAAACTTCCGCACATGTTGTTTGTTACCCTGCAGTTCCAAATTCTCAAGCACAAGAGAGAGGAGGTTATATGAAAAGAAGGCAATCTCTGCTCCAATAGTGGGGCATATTACTCCTGCAGCCCATCCAAGAGAGGCAAAGGAAAATGGCAAGCTCAGAAGTGCAAGGGCTACAATGGAGATTGTTAAAATAAAGCTAGCATGCACATCATCCTAAGCACAGTGAATATCACCTTCTGCAACACCAAATCCCAAAATTCTTGGTTCTAACAGGAGCGCTAACATGAACTGCAATGGAGAATACCTTAGGCTTGAAACAGAATAAAACCCTCTCAACCAGTTCCTTAAGTTCTATATCTTTAGGACCATATCCCATCGACTCAAAACTTGCATAACTAAATCCATCTTCAGGAGTAACATGAATAGTGGAAACAACATCTCCTTCAATGCATTACTAGTGGCAAAGAACCTTATCAAAATTGAATGTGTGATCAACAATCTTGCTTGCATTTTATGATTAGGGCGCATATTCCTTGAATTCATCCTCATTGAAAGCCCAGCAGCAAAATGTTCATAATAAAGCATACTGACCATACCCAATACTATTTGCAAAGATTCTAAGCAATCATAAACAAAATTGTTTGCTAACAAAACTTGGCCTCACCTGCATCGCACTAAAACTTGAACATTTACCCATATGTCCTTGTCATGTCAGCTTGTTCCATTGGCATCCCCATTTTTAGTTCTCTCAGAAGACCTAGGGGTTACAGAAATACCGACAATCTATGTAATCTAGTACCCAGTTCAATGCACCACTCATAAAAAAAAAGTATCGTAACACTTAATAATAATAATCTAGTTAAAAAGCATTAGAGGTTGTGAATGAATTTCTAGAGCATCGTAACACTTAATAATAATAATCTAGTTAAAAAGCATTAGAGGTTGTGAATGAATTTCTAGGGCATACAAATTCAGATTAAACAGACTTCTCAGATTATTGAATTCCACAATAAAGTCAGTGTCCTAAACTGGACATACTCCGGGAAGCTTAGTATAAGCCAGATGAGCTTATGGAATATGTATTATCAGTTGATCCAAGTTTTCATGTTTTCCAAAATACATTTTGGAGAACAAACTATGTTTTATGTGCAGCTCATGAATATTAGTTATAAGAAACCATTCAAACCCACCTGTTGATAAATATTTGTGTGTTAAATGAGTGGGTCAAATGCCTTCCTGTCACCATATGGCAGAACATATTGATTAATCAACTGGATATTTCAAACTTAAGGTAAACACACACATATTGACTTAAAAGGGCACCCATGTATTTGCTTATCTATACCAAAAAGAGCATTCAAAGTGTTTAATGTAAGTGCAACCTAAATTGATGGATATAAACTGCCAAATTTAAGCTTCAAAGGTCTTTTTCTAGAATCCTATGAGAGATAGACCAAAGAAACAAACCCAGGATTTAATATCAACCGAATCTAGTAAGACTCGCAAGTGAAGGTTAACCTCATCTGACGTGACAGAAATGGAAAATAACCTCTTGTTTTTCACGGTAACCCACCAGGAAATTTGAGTTCCGAAAGAGCAAAAAGAAGTCACCCTGATGATGTGCGTGTTGTGGCTCAGATGAAGGGTTCTTGTGAGAGTATTCAAAGCTTTGAACAACCATTTCTGAGTATTAAGGGAGAATCCAATCGAGGTAGTTCAACTAATCATGTTGGGCATCCTTTTAATCAAAATTTTGATCAAATTCTTTGTTTTATTGTGCAGGATCCAACCAAGTTTGTAGTTGCTGCTACCCAAGTCCTTTTCCTCACAATTTTGATAAAATTCTTTGCTTTATTGTGCAGGATCCAACCAAGTTTGGAGTTGATCTTTGCCACCCAGGTTATCTGAAGTTGCATAGCTGCTCCAAAGGAAGAGGAAAAGAAACCTGAACCGGAAGAGGAATCTGATGATGACATGGGTTTTAGTCTTTTTTATTAGAGCACTGTTAAGAGTTGTTTTGGTAGAAAATAGATGTTGTCAAAGAGTCACCAAGTGAAATTTGATTTAAAATAATTTGCGTATTACTGCATTTTCGTGTTGCAGTTCATTATAGATTGAGTTGGTATTAGTTGTTGGGTAGGGGTATATGTGCTCCCTCTTTCAATTTTGAAGGCTAACAAATTTCTTTCAATCCTCTAATTTTTGATGTCTTATCCATACTTGTGTATCTTGAAAAAGAACATCCCAGTAAAATGGTATTTATGCCTCAGTGTTTCCTGAATTGTATTATGGCCCCAACTTAACCACCATGATTTTTGGTTGAGTAGGTTATGAGGCTACAACAAATTCTGGAATAGTTTTTTAATCTCAATGAGTAGGTCTGTGTTTCGTGAATCAGTGAATTGCATGTTGGCCTAGCATATAATCAGATATCTCAAGAAAAACAATCTACAATTTACCCACTTTTGCTTCACAATCAAATCTGCATACTTCATCATTGTCAATGAACTTGACCAAAGAAACATGATAACTACTTTCTCTTATAAAATAAAATTCCCACTTTTGCTTCACAATCAAATCTGCATACTTCATCATTGTCAATGAACTTGACCAAAGAAACATGATAACTACTTTCTCTTATAAAATAAAATTCACATACTGGAAGAAAAATTAATAGGCATCCTCAATTATTCAGCATACAAGCTCAATGAGAAATCCATAAATCTAATAGCATTTAAAATATTTGGAAAATATCCTGAAAATTGATTTTTGCTTGAAAATTTCTGCAAAGCGAAATGTTTCACCTCATTTTCATCAGTGGCTTTAAAGATGATGCCTTCTTTGGTTGGGGACGACTGCTTCCTCTGCCACTTCCACTGTTTTCATTCTGAGGACAAGACTAAAACAGTTCCAAATGCTCTAGCATGCTCTTGATTTGCCAACATGGAAACATTCCTTGAACCAACTTCTTGTATCAGGTTATCACCATGAAATCCCAATACTGCATCTGCTGTTAAAGAGTTGTCTGTAGTAATATTTGCAGGATGACTCAAAGCCCACTCTGGACCGTGGTTTTGTTCTTCAGTTTCATGATCACTTAATTGTCCTTGACTTGTGTGTGGCAAAGTCCAATGCAGAGGTGCATGTTTGTAATAGAGTCTAACATATATGGGACATTGGTCCTTGAAGAGCTTGACAGTTTTCGATTTTGCACCCAAGATCCTTTTTGGTGCAAACTCCCTTGGCTTTGAGTACATTATGTCTCGTACTTGTCTATACTGCTATCAGTAAACTCTGCCTTCTTCTTTTCCATTTTAATTCATGTAAAAAGGATGTTTATTCAGACTATACCTTCGCTTTGATATATGCTCCATCTCTCAAATGTATTTCTGTCAAGGAAGAATTCTCAGTTTGTTGGATAGAAACAACTTTGGAGTTAAATCTGATTGTTCCTGGAGGCAATTCTTCTGCAAGGGTTCCAAGAAGAACACTTCTTTGCACAGATCTAACCTCGTGATTTCCACCGATCCACAAAGCAAGGAAAACTTATCTTCTGAAACAAACCAGAAACTGAAAAGAAGTTGGACATGAATAACTGGAAGTGAAAGGCAAATTTGGGCATGTGAGTAGAACTAAAAACAATCCAATAACATGATAGATTTTCAAAATGAAAACTTTGGGATATCCTCTAAAGGAAAAAGAAAACACTACTAAAAATGAAAACCTTAAACCTCCACAAAATGTTCAATTTCTTTCAGCCAGATGCATTTGGATATACAATTCAATGGGTCATTTTAAAAATGGTTGATATGTATGGCTGCTCAACATAATAGCTGGCAGATCTCTCTCATTTATTGTGCAGCTACACCAACAGAAACAACTAATCAAATTTTCAAATACCCTTTAAGGAATTTATAATGTAGCTTATGTTGGTATGCTTACTGTTTCCCAGAGCTAGTATATGAGAGATCCTTGGTAATCCCTGAAGGAATGGAAGTCACTTGTGCCCTGCAGATTTGCATAAAGAAAGCCAAGTCCTTATCAGAAAAAGGGATGTTTCAACTAAAACGGAAAGCATAAAATTGGGGCATGTCTAAATCATTACCTCTTTATCTGTGGATGTTGCCTACGAATTGAATCTGAAACACCAAGATAATCTAGTTTCTCAATGAATCTGTTTTCTCCAACACCAAGCTCCTCAACCCAAACCTGAATTATATCAGCATATAATTACAAGCCTGAATAACCAGCAATCCAGTGAACATGACTGTAAAAGTCACACTGAATGGCTCATAATTTTTTTAAGCATTCATTAGTACAAGATGCAAAAATATTATTGCCAAAGTATCTCTTACATAATTTGGCTGAGACTCGAACTCAGCATCATCTTTTTTGGGTGATTTGTACCTTGTTAGATGGCATGACAGCACACTTTACTTCATCCCCAACATTTGGACAAAAACCCACACCTTACTTATTTTTAAAATTATCACTTCTTATTCGTCACCTCTGTTGTACTACCACCCTTATTTTCTAGGGGACATCAGTGCCTAAACTATTAAGAAAACACCCCAAAACACACACTATATATAGCTGCCCTCAATGTCATATTTATCATGTCTTAAAGGCAATCCCACCTGATTGCCCAACTA
Organism: Taxus wallichiana var. yunnanensis; assembly: GCA_018340775.1. Lineage (NCBI taxonomy): Eukaryota > Viridiplantae > Streptophyta > Pinopsida > Cupressales > Taxaceae > Taxus > Taxus wallichiana. The sequence continues at coordinate 556,267,766 of CM031239.1, read as the reverse complement.
CAACATACTTATTGATCCGAATAGCCCCTTACAAACCGAGTTTCTAAAACATGGCTATTTGTTTTTCAAATTTACCACAAACCTCATTGTATGTACCACTACCCCTATTTACCCATAAAAAATGAAACAACAAACAACTAACAACTAAACTATTAAAAATCAACTGAACATACTTTCCATAGAAACTCGGACATCAAGACTTTGTATGTTTTTTTTTTGAAGACCCACATGATCTCAATTCACCCAAAAAAATCTTATAAAGTGCTCTCGATATTTTCTCACGAGTCGGAGGAACTTTCCCAGTGGTCGAGGTCTCGGGTTCGAGTCCCTCCGCGAGCCCAACGCACCGACGCGCCCGAGAAAATGCGTTTTGAAACGCAGCAAAAATGCGGCGTGCGGCAGCGGTCTCTGGGATTACAAGAATATACCGATCTGCCGAGGAAACCCATGGTCTCTGCCCGAGAATCGAACCCGCGACACAGGGGGCAATATAAACAAATAGAAAATTGACCCACTCGGAATTTGGCCCACGGGAATAAAAACAAAAGATTCACGGACCCTCGTCTTACAACTTTGCAACAAAAGTTGGGAATAAAAATTATTTCCACAGAAGGAAACCCTAACCGAAGAAGTATATCTTCTCTTCCCTAAAGAGAGCAAATGAATGAAGCGGGGGGAGGGTGAAGGAAGATTTCTCCCCAATTTAAAGACCACGAAACCCTTGATGACGACTAAGAATCTACCAAACCCTTTGAAAAATAATTACAACTTTTCCCTACCGGTCTTGCCAATAAGCTCTTCCCATGTGAAGCTTCGTCGCCATCGCCACTCGAACAGTGACTCCACTCACGGACTTCAAAAATCTTTGCGAAAAAGGAGGATGAAACACGGTACCTATGAAGAGCTACTCCACGAAGCGCCAATTTCATGGCGATTGAAAATTCACTCATAAAAAACCCACAACAAAAAAACCCTAAATACCCAAAGCCTGAACTACCGTAGTCTTCTAGCCCCGCATCCTCTAGCAACGACAAAAACAACCTAAAAACAGCGCTAAAAAGTAAAAACGTCTAAGACCTCAAATTTAACATAGAAATGTCCTGGAGGTCCTTTACCATAGGGGAACGCCTTGGCGTAAAAATTAAATCGTTTCATATATCAACAATGAATATTGGGTCGTTTCATATCAACAATTTTAATTTGCCAAAATTTCCAATGCTAAAAACCATACGATGAAAATGACGTCGGAGGATTGGAGAAAACATAAATCTGAATTGAAGCCTCTTCTTCGAAACTATAATTAGTATGTTCGTATCAATATGCACGGTAAGCTACTGAGCAATGGCGGCCAGAATAGTTAGTCTCCGCCACCGTCTCATCTCGGCTTCGATAGCCCCATTTTCTCAACTCATACAGATACCATCTAAGTCTCGTCCTTCGATTGATCCTCTTTACAACGCATTGATTCGGCCTCCATCCCTTATAATTCCACAGAGGAGTTTCTCTTGGTGGGGAGTTATGGCAAGAAACCAGAGCCAAATGGTACTTCCAGTTTCAAACAAGAAGAAAAAAAGGTTGAAGAATCGGGATCATCTATTCCAGAATCTGAAACACTTGGGCAAGATTTGGTATCCTCTTTTGACGGCGTAGAAAATAGCATAGCAACGGAGAGTGCGAGCAATGGGATAGGAATAGGATGGCATACCCCTGTGGATGGCGTCATCGCTCTCATCGACGGGCTTCATAACCTTACTGGGCTTCCCTGGTATGTCCGTTTTCCCTTTGTTATATTTTAGTTACTTACTTTCCCTGGTAAGAATCACATTCTTAGGATTTGTAAATGGTTGTAGTTTATATATATATATATTTTCCTGAGACGTGGCTCACAATTTTATAAAATTGTATGTTGGGTGTGGGTTAATTATCACACTTGTATAACAATGATGAGATGGAATTGGTCTGTAAAACATTATCGGTATCAAAAGTTTTGCCAATCCAGAATATGTTTTTTGGGGCTGAAAGTTTCCTAGTTGATGTGTTCTAGCCTGAATTCCTTTGCAGGGAGGAAGCAATTTTAGAGGTTGAAACTCAGCCATCTATTGCAGATGATATTACTGCTAGCTATGCGGAATACATGGTACTTCCAAGTGAGATTAGAGAGGTTGTATCACTCACTAATTTCATCAATCTGAAGAAAAACAAGAGTGGACCAAGAGCTGATCCGAGACCACAAGCTACTCAGAGAGACTTGCAACGAGGCACTAGGGAAGTTGTCACTCTCTACCTTTGATGGCTCTGGCAAGAGTACCACTCGTGCATGGATACAAAAGTTGGATACCTTCTTATCACTCAGGCCAATGATGGAAGAGGAAGCCATCAAATTTGCAACCCTTCATCTGGAAGGTATAGCACATGAGTGGTGGTACCATGGGCTAATCACACAAGGACACAATCTCATTCACTCATATGCTGATTTCAGTGATAGGTTGATAGAGAGATTTGACAGAGTGGATCCAGAAATTCATTTCCGGAATTAGCTCAACTAAAACAATTACATTCAATAAGCGACTATATAGCTGAATTTCAAAAGCTTTCTGTCATGGTACCTGATGTAACAAAGAGGAGATTGGTTGTTTTGTTTATGGAAGGTTTAATTGAATCTCTTAGGGGTTTAGTGAAAGCTTTCAACCCTACTTCTCTACAAGGAGCCATCAAAAAGGCTTTGGATTTGGAAACTTCAGCTCCTAAAGGGAGATATCAGCCTATAGGACAGCCTACAACATAGCCAAAACCAACACCTTATGGGCAACAGAAAAAACCATTTCAGCAGGGTGGTTTTCAACAAAAGGAGCTGCCTAAAACCAACAAAGAGATAGAAACAAGAAATGAACTTAGAAGGAAGAAATTGTGTTTCACTTGCAGAGATCATGGGGACCAGGTCACAGATGTCTTCCCAAGGGACAGGTACATTACATAGAGGTAATATCAAATGATGAAGGGGAAGAAGAGGAACCAAAAGTGGACGAAGAGGAAGAACCAATGGCTGAAAATAAAGGTGAAGAAAAGACTCTAGATGGTACTTTTGCTACACTTTCAGGTGCTCCCAGGTATCATCCTTTCAGAGTACATGGAGTACTACATGGGCATAAGGTGACTATTTTGATTGATAGTGGGGCAACCCACAACTTTATTGATGAGAGTTTGGTAGCTCAAAGAGGTTTGAAAACAGAGGAATTTCAGGGTTTTAATGTTACTGTAGCAGATGGCTTTACTATTCCATGCACCAAGAGGGTGAAGGGGTTGGAAATTACTCTTGGAAAGCACAAGGTTTGTGATGATTTCTACGTGGTGGGCATAGGAGAAACCAATGTGGTTTTGGGGGTGCAATGGTTGCATTCACTTGGAGAAATCACATAGAACTACCAAACTATGGAGTTGAAATTCAAAACCGAGGGAGGAGAGGTTGTACTTCATGGTATGGCCAATGGAGCACCTAGGGTTATCATAGTGAAGCGGATGGAAAGAGCTTTTCGTAAGGGGCAAATAGCATGGGCAGCCCATTGTTTGGTAAGTATTTCCACTTCTAGTACTGATGATAGATCTTATCATGTGGACATACAATCTATTTTGGACATGCATAGTACAATATTCAGTGATCTACCTTTAGGATTGCCACTTTGGATAGGGGATTCCAACACATCATAGAGCTGGAAACAAGTTCTAAACCTGTTATGATTACTCCTTACTGCCATCCTAGAGTTTACAAAGAGGAAATTGAGAAGACAATCAAAGAGCTCTTGAAGATGGGGCATCTTAGGCCTAGTTCGAGCCCTTTTGCTTCTTCTATTGTTTTGGTAAAGAAGAAGGATGGGACCATGAGGATGTGCATTGATTACCGTGCTTTGAATAAAAAAATATCAAAAATAGGTACCCAATACCCATAAATGATGAATTGATAGATGAGTTACATGGAGTAGTGTATTTTTCCAAGATTGATTTGAGATCCGACTATCACTTAATTAAGGTAAGGGATGAAGATGTGCACAAAACTACTTTTTGTTGTCATTTTGGGCGTTTTGAATTTTTGGTAATGCCTTTCGGTTTAACCAATTCTCCAGCTTTCCTTTCCAATCATGCATGAACCATGTTTTTAGTGAGCACTTGAGAAAATTTGTTTTAGTATTCTTTGATGACATTTTGGTGTATAGTAAGACTTGAGAAGAACACCTAAAACACTTGGATATAGTGCTGAAAATTTTGGAACAACAAGCTCTTTTTGCAAAAGAATCCAAGTGTGAATTTGGAATGACTGAAATTTTGTATTTGGGACATGTCATTAGTGCCCAAGGAGTATAGGTTGATCAAGAGAAGATCCAGACAATATTGGATTGGCCTCCACCCACCACTTTGACACAGTTGAGGGGATTCTTTGGTCTTTGCAGTTATTACAGGTGGTTTGTGAGAGGGTTTTCACAACTTGCTGTCCCATTGACTGATTTGACAAAGAAAGGAGCTTTTAGCTGGTTCAAAATAACCCAAACAACCTTTGATAAACTTAAAAAGGTAATGAGTTCTTGTCCAGTATTGGCTGTTCTTGATTTTTCTATTCCTTTTGTGTTAGAGTGTGATGCATCAAGGGAAGGAGTAAGGGCTATTTTGATGCAAAAGGGGCATCCCATAGCCTTTGAGAGTCGAAAACTTAGTGAAATAGAGTGTGGAGTCTCTATTTATGATAAATAAATGTTGGCTATCATGTATGCATTGACAAAATTTTGGCAATATTTGGTTTGTGGTCAAAATTGATCACAATATAGGAATTAACTCAACTATAACAATTACATTCAGATGTTTACTATATAACTAAATTTCACAAGCTTTCTATCATGGCACCCGACGTACAGAGAGGAGATTGGTTGTTTTGTTTATGGAAGGTTTAACTAAATTTCTTAGGGGTTTAGTGAAAGTTTTCATCCCTACTTCTCTATAAAGAGCCATAAAAAGGCTTTGGATTTGGAAACTTCAACTCCTAAATGGAGATATCACTCTGTAGGACAACCTATAACACAACCAAAACCAACACCTTATGGGCAACAAAAGAAGCCATTTCAGCCGGTGGTTTTCAACAAAAGGAGCTGCCTAAAACCAGCAAGGAGATAGAAACAAGAAATGAACTTAAAATGAAGATATTGTGTTTCACTTGAATATCCAACATGCACAAAACCGACATAAATTTTATGTGTATCAACACTGTGTTGAGAGGACTTTTGAGGCTGGTGACATGGTTTTCCTAAGATTGCAGTCCTATAGATAGTCTTCGGCTGAAGAAGAGTGGAGTTGAAAAGCTCAAATCCTGTTTCTATGGATCCTACAGGATCGGACAAAGGATAGGAGAGGTTTCCTATGAGTTGGAGTTACCAAAGCATAGTAAGATACATAACGTCTTCCATGTCTCATGCATAAAAAAGACTTTGGGATAGCATATTGTTCCTTCTATTGAATTCATAGTTACTTAAGACTACGGGACAACGGGACGGGGTTTCCGGACGACAATTTTTTTCTAAATTTTGGAGACGCAGCGGGGATAGCTAATTAAAAATATATAAATATTAAAAATATAGTGACTAAACTATAAAAATAAGTTGAAATAAAACCATTTGAGATTTAAATAAGTTGAAACTTGAACTCATAAACATCAAATACATTCCTTAATATCATAATATCAATATGTAAGTTACATATGTCATATTTGAATTTGAGACTCAAAATTAAATAAGCTGAAATAAATTATAAAACCATTCTAATTTCTGATTGATCAAGTGACAATAGCTGATATTCATATCATTAATCTCATATTCAAATACACCAACAATTGTCTATTGTCAATATTACAAAAAGAAGAGGACAAGTATCAGCCTAAAAATCAAAATCAACATTTGAAGCAACATCCATGAACTCCTCACTGGAACTATCATCCTCGTCCTCAAAGGTAAGCCCAATCAATCCCTGTTGCATAGTATTGTCCTCTTCAACCTGCCTCGGCTCCTCGGGATCTACATCCCACCGTAATGCTGGGGTTTCCTTGTACTAAGGTGTCTTGCAATACATAAGACGCAAAGCACTTTGTGTACCCATATGTAGACCAATTCCTCTCGGAGGCGAGGAGCTAGAAACACAGGAAAGGAGACGAATGACAAGTGGTTGCAGCAATCCTGGAAGCCCGTGCAGTCGCCACCAACTCACTAGCTTCTCTTGTGCCAATGTTACCTTGTCTGCCTTTGTTGATGTTTTATACCTAGCAAGTTCAGTGAAGTTGATCCACTCCAACTTGATTTGTGAAGCCTCTTGTGGACTATACATTTTTAAAGGCCTTTATAAGGCCCTTCTTCACCTCATCATCATCCAAAGGGATAACTCTACCTAGCCTCTCCACATACCATTTGGGATTCAGTGCATACGCAACCATATGAAGAGGGGTGTTCAACTTCTCCCATCTCTGTTGAATAATGGGTTGTATATGTTCATTGTAGAACTCCAAAGTGGGGTCCCTCACCCGAATAACTACCTTCATTTGCCCAAGCATACTGTCAATGCACTCATAGATCTCACCAAGATTGGGGCTATTAGAATCCCCATATTTGATGACACTAAAAACTAGAGCTATGATTGATATGATGTATTTCATATCAACCCAAAATGTTTCCCTCAACACCACTTCCTTCACTCTTTTCCCTTGCTCTGTCTTGGACTCACACCACCTAGTCCAATCTTGTGTCATAATCATAATTTGCAGGGGCTCCTGCAACTCAAACATCCTCTCCAACAAAATAAAATAGGATGCAAAGTGGGTGTCAATTGGTTTCAGAAATTCCTTCAAAAATTTCGAAAGAGTGCCAATGATGTGTGGTGATTGCATATGAACTTCTGCACATCCCTGACCTCATTCACTATCTGGTTGACCCATTGAATCTTCCCTATGTCTTTCAGTGCATTGTTCATGGCATGCACACAACATGGGGTCCAATAAATATGACTATACTCCCGCTCCACTAGCTTGTTTGCTGCTCTGCACACATAAGCTGCATCCATGATGACTTGTACAACATTTGAAGGTCCAACCTCCTCAATGACATCCTTCAAAATCTGAAACTGAAACTCAACATCTTTCCGCTTCCCAAAGAATCAATTGTTCTCAAGTATGTAATATCCCACTTCCGGGATCAATAGAAAATATGCAAATCAACAACCCTTCAAAACACCAATCAGCTGGAAATAGCAATACTCAATCAAAACTACTAGAACCAATCAAATAGATGACTCAATAAACCCAATAAGAGGGGTTTAATGGCCTCTAACAAGTGGCTCACTCACAGTTGAAACTATACTCCTTAGAAACCAGATTTATTTGATTTAAATAACCACCAATGAGCTCATGCCATCATCCTCAAGATTCAACCCTCACAGATATGTAACTAAATCAGCCACAAGAGATATGTAATCAAACTATAACCTCAAACGAATGGCATAACTTAGTACTCCAACTGAAGTAAGCAAATCAGATTCAAAGTGCATAAAAACCAGGCCCCAAACTATGCATACAAACCCCAAATATGCTGTAATTAACTGCATGCAGACTGCTGTGATAAATTCACACACTGATCGCTGTACTTAGAATCTATTAAATATCTCAATCCAAACAAACCATGCTCAAAGATTGGATCACTAAATATAGAGAGTGATCACCAAATTTCCAATAAATAGAAGGACCAAACACCGCTGCTAAACAAGGCTTAAAACACCATTAAATCATGCCAAAACCCTTCACCAAAAATACAGAAGTCGCTGCCAAATGAATGTATATTTTCACACACTATGCACTTCAAAATGGGGACAACAAAGTTGGAAAACACCAGGTTAGAAGTCGCTGCAACTGAGAGTTATTAATCATCACAAATCTCATGCAAATACCATAAATTATGTGATATATAAGTCACCCAGCATAGTGAGGGACAACAGACTGAATCAGTCCTTGAAGTGTATGAAATTACTATCAATTTGCCTTAAACAAATCGCTGTAGCTAGTGAATAAATACCATCAAGTTCGCTGCACATCTAGGGCACTAACCATGAATCAAAACACACAAAGAACTACCAAAATGAGACGCTACAGTCAGGTAGGAAAACAGATCTATTATTTTAAAATATAGATCCCCAAATGAGATCGCTGGAGCCACAAGCGAACAACAGACTGTATTAGTAAAAATCCGATCATTTATTGCTTTAAAACAATCCACAAACACCATGAAACAAGTCGCTAGGGTAGAAATGAAGCCTTCAACCAAATCGATTTGCAAAAGCACACACAAAGACACTTCAAATTGATATCAAAATCCAGCTGCTACAGTGATTCGCTACAGTAAAAACATGCAGATTTGCCAAAGCCACAAACATGGATCTCACAAATAAATACTTCAGTTGAATCTCAAAACCAGCTCAATACCACCTCCCACGCAAGAGAGAGAGAGAGAGAACATCAATGGGCATGCATCCCAACTCCAAGCATGGAGTATCAAAATAATTTCATCATAACATAATCATAATAATGATCCTAGCGCTCCTTTTATAAGCAAGGAGGCACAAAATACGAAATCCCTAGGAGAGGAAAGTTATTAAATGAAAGCAGTTTGTTTTCCCTAGGTGTGGCGTCCCCTTTTCAAAGGGTGATTTTATCAATAAAAGCCACCTAAATATTTATTTAATTAATTCCCCATTTAATTTTTATATTTTGAGAATTAAATTAAATAATCTTCATAATTAAATAATTAAATAATTATTGCTTCAGGCAATAATATTTAATTAATAAAAATGTTCCCCTTGCAACATCCCAAAGCCTACGGGGAAGTATAGGCTAAGGGTCTTCAGAAATGGGGACATTACAAAATATGGTCCATCTTTGCAAGAGACAATGATATTGATGAGAGGACGGTGTCTAATATTCGTTCACCCATCCATGATAATGCCGCATCCATGTGACCCTCATGTGACTCATCTCCTCCATCAACAGATTAACCTTGGAATAGTTTCTATCCAAGATTGTTGTCCTCAGTTTGGTGTCTCTAGGAGGCACATAACTTGTACCTACTTTTGCAACCTTAGCCATAGCCTCCTTGTAATAAGGAAAGCCAACGGCATTATATGGGATCCTAACAACATAGAATTTTTTTCCAATAGCATCATCTGCCTCTTCCTTTGCCTTTGAATCAAACATGTCTACAACTGGATTGGGGGCTGCCCCCACGGCCTTTCTCTTCCCTCTGCTTTCCACTTTTGACATTCCAAAACTAGAACCAACCAAAGTATTACTATTCTTGCCAATCCTATGAGAGCTCAAAGGAGTGTTAGCCATAGTACCACAAACTTCTGGAACATTGTCCGTGGTATTTCCATTGAAAATTCTCACCATCTCTACTCTCTGCTCTAGTGAAAGGGCCTTACAAAGGCCAACCCCCTTCTGTAAGGTGCAACAAGTGTGCATTGGTCTTGGTGATGCTTTGCATGCCAAGTCAGTGCACATATGTTGCACTTCCATAGTTTACTCCCCCTAGACTTGGGGTTCTCAAGTATCTCAGCAAATTGTTGCAATGATTTCTTATCAAATGGTCCAATGGCAAATCTGGACAACATTTGAGAGGGGCAATTGGTAGCACTACTAGTTGAACTACTAGTTGTCGTTGCCACTACATTTTGTCTCCCTTCTCCACTTCCCCCATTGTGGCATCACCAACACTTCCACCTATCTCAAGTTCAACCCTCTCCTCCTCTGATTCATACTCATACTCAGAAGAACTCATGGTGATGATTGCTGCAATGAATAAAAAAACAACCATAACTATATGTAATGAATTAATTAAAAAAAAGATAACTATAAGTATAAGCAATGATTATAATTTAAATTTAAATTTATAAACAAGGAAAACAACCATAAGTTATAACTATATTAATATTTATTATTCAAATGAATAAAAAACCATATGCTACTAGGCCCATAATTGGTTACCATATGCAAAAATATTAAAAACAAAAACATCTAACATTGTTCATTGTTGTAGGAGTATTCACTACTAAGTTTTTCATTTTTGTATCTAGATTCTACAATCAAGAGCTTTATGTTTTATTTTTAACTTTTAAAATGTAATTAAAAAAACCTAACCAAAGATGCATTTTGTAAAATCCTACAAACTATAAACATGATTACATTGTGAATGTAGATACAAAAACTAAAAACAACCCCTAAAAAATGCAAATAGAATCTAAATTTTAAAATGGAATTAAAAAAACCTAACCAGTTACAACCAAACCCTATGCAATATGCATTTTGTAAAATTCTACAAACTATAAACATGATTACATTGTGAATGTAGATACAAAAACTAAAAACAGCCCCTAAAAATGCAAATAGAATCTAAATTTTAAAAAACTAGAGACTATTAACAAGCATTGTAAGCAAATAAAATTATAAATACCTCTTGCTTGCTCTTGCTCTCACTCTTGCTCTTGCTCTTGCTCTTTCTTCTTCTCTTTGCTCACTTTGCTTAGTGTGAATATGGAATGAGCCCATAGAGTCATTTTATAACATAGAATGACACTTTTAGGGTTAGGGTTAGGTTAGAATGTTTGTTTTAAGTTAGAATTACTTTTCAATTAATTAAAAAAAGTCTTTAAAATGTGTTTTTAAATTAAAAAAGAAGCAAAAGCCGTGGGGACGGTGGGGGACGTACCTCGATTGTCTCGGGGACGTCTAGACGTCCCCACCATCCCCGAACTGTCCCCCATGTCCCTGAGACATCTCTGCTACTCACCAAACGTCCTAAGGACGTTTCCTCTCCTCGACTCTTCTAAAACATGGGGAAATATTTCCCCCGTTCCGATGTCCCCAAAACGTCTGGGACGTCTCGGACTTCATGATTTTGGGGGATGCGTCCCCGCGTAACTATGATTGAATTGTCTCATTTGGATGATGAAGGAAAACTTGTGTTGGTTCCCTGAAGTAATTATGGATTTCGGGAAAAGATATTAAGGAACAAGGTTATCACCGAGTATCGATACGTTGGAAGGATTTACCGATGAAGATGATACTTGGGAGGGTGTTGAAATTCTTAAGCATCTCACTTGCAATTGCTCGAGGGCAAACAATTCTGGGAAGGGCAGATCAGAAATGTCCCTTTTTCAGAATTAATCAATTCTGAATACCTGATGCCTATTTTTATTATTTTCTGTAGGCTAAGGGGAAATTAAAAGAGGAAAATAAATTAATTTAAGTGGTCCAAGAATATTGTTATATTTTAATTGGAAAAGAACACAAATTATAATTCAAAAGCATTATTAGAATAAAATAATAGTAGAAGGTTGACTTCTATTATTGGGCATCTAGTTAGAATTAATAAATAAATAAAGGGGGGCACCAAAGTTGAAGGAGCTGCATGCTGTTGTAAATCCTAATTTTATTTACATTATTTAATATGTTTAAGCCTATTTTTAGATTGGGGCGCCAACATGAAAGAGGATAAAGTATTATCTAAAGAGTTTAATCCTATTATTAGGATGGGGCGCCAACATGGAGGAGGGGTTTATTATTTTTAATAATTCAAAGCTTGTGCATGTAAGTCTAAAAGGGGAGCGCCCACTTTGGAGAGTGTCTGAAAGTTAAAGGCAAATTTGGGGTTCATTGTAATACATCTTGGAAATTGATGAATTATTTTCTTTTTCTGCAAGTAGCTTCTGCTTCTGCAAACAACAACAGAGGACGAAAACCCTCATTTGCATATGGAATTGGGGACGAAATCCCCCACTTCTCAGATGGGCAACTCCATTCAGGAGTTGCAGAGGTCTTCAGTGCAATTGTTCCGCCAGTTTAGCTCCGTGCAATTGTATTCGACACGGTATTGTTTTATTGTATTTGATTGGAAATAAATAAATAAAAGACTGTTTTTTTCCATATTGGTTCGCTGTTTTTATTTATAAAATTCAGATTATTGCTGCTGTTGTAAAAGTTCATTTTAGTAATACTGCTGCTCCTAGGATTTAACGGAAATATCTAGATTTGCTAGAAGTTTCTTTTTCAGGGATATTACAACAAAATATTTGAAGTTATTTGAGCCTTCTATGTTGGATGGAGATGGAGGTTCAGGGCCATTCTTACCCTCATTGGTAGAACTTGATTCCATTGTAGACTGAGATAGATAGAGACACCATTTTATCGTTGAAAGTCTGGGATACTAGGAAGGGTGTGAAAGAGAACTTATTGATATTCGAAAAGAAAAGTTTTCAAGCGAAAGGAAGCAATAGCCCATTGAGAAGGAGGGCAGGTTTCCTTAGAAGCTCCAAAATTAATTGAGATTTTTGGGATCGAATCTCTAAAGGGAGAAGGTCTGATATGTATAGGAATTGAAATTCATTAAAAAATATGAGTATTGAAAGGGAGGGGAGAAAGATCTGAGAAGATAATTGCAAAGCTAGAGTTTATTCTCAAATCCAGGTATATGAGAGTTTGAGGTATTTTGAAGAAATCTAGCTATATTCGTAAAAACCTTGGAAGTCTGGGTATATAAAAATGTCCAAGTATTGAGGACCTCAAAATTTTGTTACTCTGGGAGTTAGGTTCCTGCACAACATCATACCATATAAGTGTGTTCTGTTGCGCCTTAGACCAGAAGCCTAGATGAATAAAAAATGAAGAGGGGAAAAAATTGTAGTATTTAGTTTTCTTGGGTATTTGGGAATTTGTGTCACAATGGAGAATTTCCTTAAAGTCACACAAAAAGGTTGGATTTCTGATGAACAATTTATTAGAAAGTCCCTTGTTCTAGAGTTTGGGAAATTGAAAGACATTTATACAAATTGAGTGTTGTAGCAAATTTGCAATGCACATCTATACCTTGGAAGCCAAGATATCTGCAGGTATTTGTGGGTCATATTAACTGAACTAAAAATTAATCAAGTAAAAGTCTTCATATGTAGGCATTTGGGAACACAAGAGACAATGCAACACCAAAGTACTCTATTGTTATGATCATAGTCTGTATTCAGGGTCAAAAGTTAAATATTTGTTTATTTAGAAAATTTATTGAAAATATGAGTCACAGGTCAAGGACATCTATGTGGCATGAGAATGTCATAAGAGTTACAAATCGGTTTGTCATAGATGTCATAATGAAGTTTCAATGAATCTTGTCATTGGAGTTGCAAGGAATAAATGAGGGAGTTACAATGTGTCTTAGGCGTTATAAGGAATACAATAATAAATGGAGCTACAAACGATTTCAAGATTCTTTCCCATGCCTTGACCTTGTTGTAGGAATCATGTTAACATGGCATCACTTTTTTCGTCCATACAATTATGTTGATCATGTTGTGTTCCATGTTAATTGCACAAGTTGTTCTTATAGTGGCAGAATTGCAGATGACCGAAATGACTATTAATTGTCATTTTGTTTTTTCCGAGTTTGTAGTAGTGATTTTGATTTATTCTGTACTATTTGGTATTTGAAAAATCTGCAGAATTGCAGATGATCGAAATAACTAATAATTGCCATTTTGTTTTCTATGAGTTTATGATAGTAATTTCGATTTATTCTGTATCATTTGGTATTTCAAAAATCTGTAAATAGCAACTGTTATGCTCTATCGATTTTCAATTTATTCAAGTTTTGGATTTGTGTATATGAAAATAAATTGAAGTACTTGTACCTCATGTTTTTGCCCAGTGAGTAACTTTATGGGTGACAACTACTCAGGTGGCTGACAATGGTTGCTTCAACTGTTTCCATTCGATTGGCAATACTTCCCGTGACAATTTTACAGCTCAAAAAGATGGATAAAATTTCGGAAATGCTACCTAAATGTGAGCATATTTGTATTAGAAAGAATTCTGCCGTACATTTCATTTTACACTGTGGTATAATATATATAAATGTTCTTGAAAAGACATTGACATGACCCGAATCATCTTCTGGTTTACTTCAATTACTATTCTTCTGCCTTTTATAATTTTTTTATCCTTGCATACATTGGTAAGTGAATTCCTCAGATGTGAATGCATGTATAGAACGCTATATTAACCTTTATGATGTATTATGCATGATAATGTTAGGAATTTATTGTGCTCCATTTAAAAAGTATATGTATTATTAATGTTACCGCATGGTAATTATTTGTTACAGGTTAGTTTACTCAATATTTGTTATACCTGTAATGTTATATACGGGTTATTAGTTTCCTAGTTTGTAGGAGGTAGTTTTCCTACCTCCATGGCTATATAATAGCCATTGTAATATGCAGCAGTGAGAATAGAAGATTATTATCTTGTTTTCAGCTGCAAATCTATACCATGCTCTGTCAGATAATTTTTATAACAATTAATCATAAAATCATAAATTCTTTCATTTTAACTAAAAATCATGTGCATCATCAAAGAAGAGAAGATGAGTATGTGGAAGTTATTATCCTCTTCTGCATTTTGATAGCTATAAAGAGACCTATATATGACAAGGCCATTCATTATCCTTGAGTTAATCATCACTTAGGTAAATTATTCTTAAATATACAATTGATGCAATGACAACTCTATAATATGAGGTATTTGACTAGGACATGCCATTGACCCCCTACACCCATTCTATACAAATCATCCTTTGTTGATGGGTCCCCAACATCCAACATAGGAGGTGAGGTCTCATGCATGACTCTAAGAGCGATGACGAAGTGGAGTGGATCAAACCTACTTAGGGCTCGGAATAGATCTTGATCATCTCTGGATCACTAGATTTTCTGCACAACTGAAAACCTAGGCAGTCATGAGATAAATCTCCCTCATTTACCGGTGAGGCTCCCATGTAAGATTTTGTCAGTTATATTTTCTAATATCTATCTGTTGGTTTTACTTTAACCGCGTAGCTCATGCACCATAGCTAGGCAATTTTGTAGCAAGTAAGCAACTGTAAGAAATATGTGCAGAAGAGGGAAATAATTAAATACGAGAAGAAAGGAAAGAAGATGTGCAATCTAACCAATAGTTTGCAGAGTTGGTCACATGCACATAGACAAAACAAATAGATCTTGAAATACAAAATTTAAAGCAAAGGAAAGTTTCAGATCCAGATCTAAGATAACACAAAGTTTATGCAAAGATCTATACAAAACAAGAAACAAATGCACCGTTGACACAAAGTTCTCCGGAAATCTGCCTCCTTTCAATTCCTTAGCTTTGAAAATATCAAGGGTTTCAGCTCAAAGTCTGGAACACAAGAATGCTGATTACAAATTTTGATCCTTAACCCATAGGCTCTTCCTCTATTTATAGTGTATAGAGGGGAAATTACAAATAGGAAACTATGCAACTGAACTAGAACATGTGGAAGTTGTAAAGGAAACATCTGACAATCTTTCTCCTAGAATTCCTCTCTAAGTGACATGCATCTGGAGATTAAGTCAAAGTTGTGCACATCTGCCACTTATCTTAGAGAACCTTTTCAAATAACTTAAAGTAATGGCTTTTAGACCAATAACTTTAATCTTATACTTTCATCGGGAACATAAGAAATAAGAGAAGAAAGAAGAGAAGAAAGAAGATCTGCCAGCTGTAAAACCCTACGCTTTCTTTTTGTTATGATATTGAATATACTTGTCGAACATGTTAATTCAACATTTTCCCATCTGTCGCCAACATCCTACATGCTAATTGCAATCACCACTGGTCGTGTTGGAATCTTCAGGCAATAATTAATGAATTGTGCATCCAACCTGATTATTGTCTTTCTTGCAACATCTTGAATTGTTCTGGAAAGAGGATGGTAAGACCTTGCACACTCCATAACAAATTCATGCACACTCCATAACAAATTCAGGCAATTGAGTTGTGACTGGAAACGCCGAAGCTTGAATAATCTCGCTACTTTTAATTGCTGCATGAGAGATGTCCTTCCGGCTTTGGATCTGTCAATTAAATCAATGATGGGTTCAGGGCCTATGTCTATATCATTGATGTTAGCAAATCTAGAAGATATGCATGAATTTGTTGATCCTTCTCTTTCATCATGCTTCATCATGCCTGGAACAATCTTCGTCTAAGCTCTTTTTCTTTTAATTCTCTGAATCCTTTGTAATTGGATCAATTTGTGTAGATCCGCAACTTCTTCTGATTCGGAAGATATATTCAACGTATCTGACATTGATTTGAACTTCCTTTCACTAATATGAGCACCTGTGATGAATACCTGCAATTAATTCAGACAAAGATGGAGTCCATGGCATGAATACTTGATTTTTATCACCAAAATTTGCATATAAAGCTTGTTGCCCTAAAATTTGAGACTTTGCTTGCATGCAAAGCAAGCAAAAATATTATTTAATTCATCCTGGGCACTTATACCAACATGCAAATACTTAGAATAACAAAAATCAGGCTATTCCAACCCTAGGCGCCAAAACTGGAAGCTTCCCGACAATGAAAAATACTCTTAATGCAAAATCCTCCTTCCCTTGGCGCCAAAACCTGTCCGGGCTGCAAACTTCATCAAAAAGAATTAATTGCTTCTCCCTTATGGCGTCCCATGCTTATATAGCCATTTGCATGCTATTTTTAATAATTGCCCTTCCCTATTTCTGGCAATTTAATTAATTAAAAACCATGCCTCTTCATCCAATTTGGGCGCCCAAGTTTGCATGCTTCTGATTGTTTTTTTATGAATTTATTTTATTTATTTTTAGCATGCATCCTTGACTTCTCTTTAGCTCATCCACTTGCATTGACTTTCCTCCTATTTATGGCGCCAAACTTAGCTAGGAATACCATTAATAAATATCATTAAATACATGTATTAATGCCAAGGTGGGTCGCACTTTTTGGCAAGGGAATTTGTTAAAAATAGAAAGTCAAAGTAATGGGAATTTCCACCTGCATTATAGTTAAGAAATTCCCATCCGCTTGCCACTACCAAAATTCCCATTAGCAGCTTAAATCCTTCCTTCTAAAAAGTGCGACTTGCATGGAAAATAGCCTTCTTCTCAAAAATGTGACTTGCAAGGGTGAATAAACTTCTTTGATGGGAAAAGTCGCACTGCTAGGGACAAGAAATTCCCGCCGGTGCTTTAAGCGATTTTTCTTTATAATGAGAATTTTCACCCTGCATTGCAAGTAAGAAATTCCCGCCGTCCTGCCACCTCCGAAATTTCCATTGCAGCTTAAGTGACTTTGACTTGATGGGAAAAAGTAACCTGCAAGGCAGACAAGAAATTCTTGCCTGCCTGCCACTACCAAAATTCTCATTGGTAGTTTAAATCCCTCCTTCCAAAAATGCAACTTGCATGGAAGAAAGCTTCTTTCCAAAAGTGCGACTTGCATGAAGAAATTGCTCTTCCCAAAAAGTGTGACTTGCATGAAGAAAGCTTCTAAAGTCGCGTGAAAACTCATCAACAACATTTTATTTCCATTTTTGGATTTTTGGTGAAGAAAACACAAGTAAAGAATAAAATTTGCCATTTTTGGAAAGGGTCCGGGAAGATGTAGCAACAAAACTTGCATGTGCCATAACTTTCATTCCGTGGCTCCGTTTTAGGTGCCGTTTTCTCTAAAAGTGCATATTTTCTCGAGCTCTATGCATTGATGGCAATATTTTTCTTATTTTCATAAAATCCATTTTTGCACCTTTTTGGACCAAGTGACTTCTTGCAATCTTTTGAAAGAATCTTGAGCTCTGATCACCTTTAGACAGATTAGTAATTAAAAATATTGGATAGCTTTTCAAAACCCTAGGCCTGGGGAAAGATCTGGCAAGAAGAATGAATAGGCTACAGGAATTGCCGGAGAAAACAAACCAAAAGAAATAAAACAAAACAAAAGAAGCGCAATTGCTTGAAAAATTTCTCCAATTAGTGATCTGCAAAAATTCTTCCCCCCTGGGTGAATGTTCTGTGGTAATAATGATGGGGTGAAGTGCTTTATATAACCTAAATCCTCCAATTTTAGCTCAATCTATTTTTAAAAGAACTTTATTTATTTAATAAATAAATAAATAAAACACTTGCAGACAAGGTCTGCGAAGGGATTGAGTGAGCTTTGGCATGTGGGTATTTGTCGAATTTGGCTTTTATGACTCTCTGGGGATATCTTAGAGCAATGCAAACAACTGCAGGCAAAACAAACACAAAACAACCCATTACTTGAAAAGAACGAAATTTTTAAAAGGTAGTCCCAGATTTCGTGCTGAAATCTCGGGGACACCATGGACAAAAGGGGAGAGACTAGCCACTTTCCCCTATCTCACCCATATATATAGAGGGGAACTGTATATGCAATTTGGAATCCTTTAGTAGAATTCTAAGTTGCATCGTTATGTGCATTCCCTCTATTTTTTTATTATTAGATAAGGTAAGAAAACAGGATTATGGTTCCTAGAAGCCTTACAACCATAGTAGGAAAACTCGCCAAATCCAAAAACTCGCTAGACCCCCAAAAAAAAAATTTGGCAAAAACTCGCCAATATTCGGCCAATACTCGGGAATACTCGCAACTTAAAAATACTCAAATTTCTTTAAAAAACATAAATTTTAAGCAACACATAGCTACAAAATGTATCAAATGAGCCCATAAAATGTTGGAGAAGTGTTTTCTATTAGATTTGAATACAAATACAATACAAAATCGCATCATCACGCGAATACGACAACCGGTTGATACTAGTCCCCACACTCGGCTGCGTCTCCACGCTCCTCCTAGAAGGCTGTGAATCTGGCTCGATCATGGAACTAGATGGTGGTGCTGGTGGCTCCTCTGCTACATGTTGGAGATCACCTCCAAAGATGTCATCCAGTCCAATATCTCCTCGAAGTCCTGCTAGTGCTTCTCCCTCCATAGCCTCCCTCTCAAAAGAAGCAATCTCGTCCGCATTTGTGAACTATTCTTGCCCAGTCCACTCACTGTATGGATCTATCTCATCCAAATCAATGAGCTCCTCTGATGTGGCCTCAACTTTTTTTGTGCGAAGCCGGAGATTGTATTGCACAAAAACCAAGTCGTTGAGCCTTTTTTGAGTCAACTTGTTGCGCTTCTTCGTGTGATTAGTCCGAGCACGGGAGAATACTCGTCGAGTTTTGGCGAGTACTCGCCGAGTTTTGGAAAGCTATCCAATATTTTTAATTACTAATCTGTCTACAGGCGATCAAAGCTCATGATTCTTTCAGAAGATTGCAAGAAGTTGCTTGGTCCAAAAAGGTGCAAAAATGGATTTTATGAAAATAAGAAAAATATTGCCATCACTGCATAGAGCTCGAGAAAATATGCACTTTTAGAGAAAACGACACCTGAAATGGAGCCACAGAATGAAAGTTATGGCACATGCAAGTTTTTGCTGCTACATCTTCCCGGACCCTTTCCAAAAATGGCAATTTTTTTCTATTCTTGTGTTTTCTTCACCAAAAATCCAAAAAAGGAAAGAAATGCTGTTTTTGGCGAGTATTCCAACTATACTCGGCGAGTTTTTTTTTGCATTTTTGGTGAATTTTCCTGCGAGTTACTCGTTTGAGAAACAATACAGAAACAAATAGGGCCACAAAGAGAGTTAAAACAACTTAACCTAGAACACCAGACCCAATGAGAAAACCAACAAAATACAGATAGCAACTAGAAATAGATACAGTCCGTAGACAGTTCGCAAAAAGCCACAGAAACCAGAGACACTATTTGTTCTTGAGGCGTTTGAAGGAGCCACCCTGGGCACTCATTTGACCTTGTTGTCTCTCAATCTCCCTCTATTATGACCCTGGGCATTCCTCTATTTTTAAACCACATTCTAGCAGGTATTTGTTCTCTCATGTTCCTTTTGGAGATTGTGTATTGTAGTTAGTGGAATCATTGCTGTACTCTTTCTAAGTGGCCGATTACTCCTGAGTTTGGCTTTGAATTTTTAGAAAGTTGAATAGAGTGACCTCTTTGAACAATTACTGTCGAGTTTCAGAATAATTATGAAATTTCAGAACTGGTTTGAGTTAAGTATTTTGAATTGTTATTTAATCAACTGAGTTGTAAGTATCAAGTCAATTCTTACTTTTCATCTTGCTGAATTCTTCCTGAATCCGAATTATGTGACCATGATTAGGGACGAGAAAGTTTGGAGCCTACAAAACAAATGAAAAGAGTATTGGTTTCAGCATTCTGACAATGCATTGAAAAGGATAAGTAGGAGATTGAAATCTTTGTCAGATAAAACTAGCCTCGTCATCAAGAGCATTCAAGACTTGCAAAGGGGAGAGATGTTTACAACCTTAAGTCTAAGATGACTCTTCTAGACTTTCTTTTAATACATCAACATGTTGCAATTTTTTTTGCTCTCGGTATGAAATATGAGAAAGGAAAAAAGGGGTCAAATTACATTAGGTTTAAAGTCAATAAAAGGTCTAAACAAGAACAAAGAACAAGTGTCATGTAAGACCTTGATGTGTCCCTATCTTAAATGTTAATAGTCTATAATCAATGGCAATATTACTCAAATATACAATAAGTTGTAATTGAGTGCTTGGTCGCCCTCTATAATGTGTGCATGGCGCGTACCTGATAGTCAATAAAGGTCTCAACAAGAACAAAGAACAAGGGTCATTTAAGACTTCGACGTGTCCCTATCTTAAATGTTAATAGAGTCATAGACTATAATCAATAGCAATATTACTCAAAATTACAATTTCCTGTGATTGAGTACTTGGTTGTCCTCTATAATATGTGCATGGCATGTACCTGATATTGTAGATATCACAAGTTGGACCTATTTTTGCCTCTCCTCCGGTCTAGTAAATACATCCTTGTAACAAATTTTCCAAGTGTTTTAAAGTAAACTGTATCAGATTTTAAAATAATAAATTACAATATATGAAGAAATTGAAACAAAATATGAAGCAAAGAAGTTCTATATAAAATACTCATATAGATGTGATTTGGAATGTATGATCTTGAATTTGAATTTGAGGAATGCCAAACAATTGACAAAGGCAAGGTAATTTCCCTGCATAAAATCAAGAACAATTGACATAGGGTAAGCTCTTATTGCCCTGTCTAAAATCATGAACAACTGATAAAGGCAAAGTCTATCGCCCATCTAGTATTGCTGGTGAACAACTGACAACAATGACATGTCAAAATCATGATTTTCATTTGACATCAAGATTATGAATTTCTAATTGCAATATGATTTAGAAGTTGTCTCCAATACCTTTCAAAAGGGAAAAAATTTATCGTCATCCTTTGGATATTGACATGTTAGCATCCTAAATCATAATATACAATGATGATTAAATATGAATTAATTGTTAAGATCATAAGTGATGCAGATGGGAACGAGGGGGCCAGCTGAATGGCTACCTCACTCCCTAGCTTAGGATTCACACTGACACTCTAATGTACACACACAGACACAAGGACACATCATGGAATCAAACACACTCCCTTTATTGAAATTCAGCAATGTTATAGAGATTCACACACTTCATACATTATTCTGCAGGTAGATACAAAATCCGAGAAAAAGATGAAAGGTTACAAGATTAAGGGCCAAGATAGAATTTTCACAGAGCAACAATACTTCTATACTTGCAAGAAGAACTCAGCCACCATAAACTTACAAACATTTAAGAGAAAGTTAACGGGACAAAGAGTGTCCCACCAGGTGTGCCAAATGTATGCATGCATAAGTTAGAGACTTGAAATAGGAACTTACACCAAGAAGAACTTAATCTACAACTTAGCAAACACCTCAAGATAAAGCATAAGAAGAGAAACCACATGCATAAACAAAAATAAATGCAAACCTCCCCTTGTTGTATGAACTTGCTTCAAATGAATGTGGATGCTTCAAGCTGATTTGTGCAAGATTGGGCAGCGTGCTTGTAAGGAAGAGGATGATGTAAGGAACTTTCCCAAATTGGAAGGATATCCAGCTTTGGTAAGGCTCTTACATAAGAGGGTTTCTCAATTTAATAAGGTTTCTAAAAATATAAAGCTTGAGCCTTGCATGAGGGAAGGTGTGTGATTGTACCTTTGGAAGGTCCATTATATAGGTTTTTGTTGGGGATGTTGGTTGATTTTGGTAGATGTGGAATAATGGAGATGTAAGATTAGTAGTTTGTTAATAGTGATTAGGAGCAATTAATTATAATTAATTGGCCATGGGATGTTGATATGATGAATGGGATTTAATTAATTGATGAAGGGATGATTTTCAGGATCTGTTGGATTTTACAATGATTCGCGAGTGGTGGATTTGGGGTGTCTACAGAAATACGACATGCAATATATGCGGGCATGTGTACAATTGCATAGTGAAGTTAATGTTGAGATGGCAGCCTTGGGGCAACATATAAAGAAAGTAAATCTATGTTGGTGAACTTCACATTGGAATATCCTAGAAAATTATGGATAAGATGGTATCAGAGCAGGCTTCCCTTGTACCTTGAAAGGTTTTGCTTACGCATTTTCAAATTTATGTTTATCTACTACCATATTTGTCCATTGACAAGGACATCATAGGGTTTTGGTTGCATAGTTCAACCATGGGAAAAGGTTTGAGGAGAGAGTCTTCAAGAGCTTGAAGAGATGAAACAACAAATTCAAATGGAAGACAGAGTTGTGGAAGATGTTGTAGCACTTAGGATGAGAACTAAGAGTTGCAAGTTAGTTTGAAAAGCTAGGAGATTTTGTTGTGGCTATCATTAAAGAGATGCAACAAGAGTTGCACATGAAAGAAGAGATGTTGGCCAATTTCCAAGAAGATGGTGAAGTAGTGAAGAGTCTACCATGCAAAGGAGACCAATCCCAACCAAAGATCCGTAAACCATGACTGAGGTATGCTCAATTAGCACTCCACCATGTGCTCTTTCTTCCAGTCAAGCATTAAATGAGTCCTTTGGTGGTTTGAGAAGCATACTAAGGGAATTGGCTGAAGTTGTTATTCAAGATGGGTTATGAAGATAAAAAATTGGCAAGGAAGGGAAAGGAATGACAAATCCCATAAAGGTTGAGGAAATACCTGAATATGCAGGTTTGAAGTTTTGTTGGCGGCAAGGAAGAAGTTGGAAAATGCGCTAAAACATCTGAAGCAAGACAGCCTTTTAAAAACAATGAGCCCAAACTACTAGGTCAAAAGAAAACAGCTAATGAAAGGCAGGGGCATCATTCTTTTTGGAAAATCTAATGAGGAATTGAAGTCTGTAAATAACGGACATGTTTCTTATGAAAAGGAAGGTAGCAATGCACTACCATAAAATGCCCGAGAAGAGTCTCCAAGACAAGGACACCAGCTCTCTCTAGAATGAGGTAGCACATCACCACTTCATGAGTACATGGATGAATGCATGTTGACTCCAAGACGAGGACAAATTTTCAATAAAGGAAAAAGAGTCAAAGAAGAATGCAGAACATTTTTAAAGAGAGTAAAGCATCCAAAATGAAGAGGTAGAACATTACAACTTCATCAATCTTGTGCAAGTATATGGGCAGCCCTGTAAGGCACGCAAGAGACGAGCCTTAAATTGTTTGCTTCAATTATGTAAAGAAAGGCCATGTAGTACAAGAATGTTGGTACATCAAAAACATCCAAATTGTGATTGCGTGATCTTAAATTGGATCATTGTATTTATCAAATTCAAATGGCTGAGTTTATTGATTGTACTTCTTAGCTTAAGAGACTAAAGAAGAGTTTAAGATCTGTTTGAGTCAGAGACAAAACCAACACAAGGGTACCATCCAAAGAAAGTTCTGATTGTGTATTTAGATTTCTCTTGAAATGTTGCATTTTCAAAAAATGGCACCTACTTCAGAGTCCAATTTAAAAAGCTATAGCATATGCAATTTCCAGTGTATTTTGAACAGTCAAGTTTTGGTTCATCCTGCACTAATTGGTGGTTTTAGCCCCTGAAGTGGCTTTTTTTTTCGTAGTAGCTTCTGTTTCACAGCTGCCAGTTTATGAAGATGGCAATTTCACAACTGCCAGTTTCTTTAGTAGTAGTCTCACCCTGTTTTAAGTGGTGGTTTTGCAACTGCCAGTTTCTTAATTGGCAGTTTCGTCCTGTTTTAAGTGAGAGTTTCACATGAATGAAACACATAGGTAACAACAGGAAAATGGTTTTTCTTCATTTCTATTATTGTTGGGCTTCTTGTTTGAACCTAGAACTTGTCATAGATGTATAAATGAACCCTTGAAGGTTCAAGTAAGGCAATTCATTCAAATGTTAAAAAACATTGTGAAGATTGAGTTGTGATATAGAAGAAGGCTGCACAACTGAGATGGCCGAGGACAGTAGTCAAGTTTGCAGAGGAAGTCAGCAATCCACAATAGATTGTAGAGAGCATTTGCAAGTGTTAGGCTACTGTTGAATGATCTTGTTGTTGTTGAAGGCCTCAATAGAGTAGTAAGCATGTAAAACTGCAAAAAAGATAGTGGGCATGAGGAGGCTTCACTCTTTTGAAGTTTTTTTACGTTGGGTTTCTCCAAGGTAATTGCTAGGGTCTTTCATTTCTGTCTGTTTGATTCTTTTGTTGCTTACTTCCATTTCATGCAACTGTTTTACCATCTCAAACACCTAAGAAAGCATAATAATCAGATGAATGTATGAGTACAAGCATAACACTTGTTCATACCAAAAAAGAGAAATTTCATTTCACATAATGTTAAAGAACAACACATACATTGTGCAGTACTGGTTGGTGGAATTGTAAGAAGAGTCACATGTTTGGTAGCAACATAGTTGTTTGAAAATATGATATGCAATGTAAGAAGCATGTATCTGGGTGCCTGTACAATTGCATAGTGAATTTTATGTTGATTCTGATTTTCAGCAGGTGATGCTCATGGACAACGCATAAAGTTGTAGAAAGTCTCAAGTTTCAGCATTTGAGTGATATCTATTCAATAGCTTAGAACTTGGCAACAACATATAAATCCATGCTGGTGAATTTTGCATTGGAGTATCTAGACAGATTATGGATCAAAAAGACATTCATAACTACAATTTGGTAGAAATGCCAACTCCAAGAAACCTAACTAGACCTCAAAAACATATACGACTATATCAACTTTCAGATCAGCCCCTTAAAATTATATTTAAAACCCTTCCGAATATATGCTAGTATCAAACTCGTTTGGCTTTCCTATATGAGACCATCCAAGCATTATATAAAGAGAAACATCACCCTAAGCAGAAACAGAAAAAGAACAAGAGAATAGCAAAATAAAGTAGTCTGATTGGTTTCTACATCAAACAAATTATTTGACAGATATTGATGCAATATCCATCAAATCATCGCTATAAAATTCTCCATGGTCACAAGTTTCTTAACACTGTAACAAGGATTGAGCATCCAAACAACATGCCCATATATAAAATCTTGATAGAGCAATTGATTGTAATCTTGTTAACTCTTGAATCAAAAACATTTGCCATTCTCCACGCTTCGTAATGCCGCCAAATGGACATATTATTATCCCGAGATGGATTTCCTGCAATTCCCACTAGGGCCAAATCTGATTAATCCAAAAAGCCAAAAATCTCAATTACTATCAAACTGAAATTAGGCCACAAACTAAATATTTTCCAGAAAACCCTAGTTCGCTGCCCTAGGCCAACGATTTAGCAAAAATAGCTTTTTCCACCTCAAAATACCTCCAAAAATTATGAAAATTTGTTTGCAAGTAGATAATGAATAATCAAAATAGGATCTCCAATCAGATTCGAAAAATTAATTCTGGAATTTATTAGGGCAAAAACGCAGCAGAACTTGTAAATTCAATAACTTGCAAAATACTCCAAATTTTTGGGCAAATGATAGCTCAAACTGAAGCTTGAAAAATAAGCTTTCCAATGAACCCAAAATCAGAATTTTTCAATGGTGGAAAGACATCCAAAACGAATCTACAATTCTGGAACAATATAGATAAACCTAGCTGTAAGTGAAAGCTGGAAATACAATTTCGCTCCAATTAGGAAAGACCCAAAAACACCTCAAAATTGATCAAACACTTCAGATCTGATCTCTCCTTGAATTTAGCTTGAAATCGATGCCCGAAGAATGCAAAAACTAGAAATGGAAGTTTCAACAAGACTCCCAACAAACATGCAATATTCAACCCTTGTAGGTCTTCAAACAACTCACAAACCGACAGCAATAAGTCTTCAACAACTGCTAGAAAACTACTGGAAAACACAACTAACTCCTTGAATTTTGATGCTCAATGGAAACCCCTGAATGGAGAATCCTCACAACATAGAAGAAGAGTTTTCATTCTCCTTCTAGATCTCTAGAGGGTTTTTGTCCTTAGAAATTATTTTGCAAAGCTCTCAAGCTCAAACAAAAATCAGAATTTGATAAAATGAAAGAGATGCTTTACAAAGCCAAGTACACTTGCTTTTATAAGCAATCTTGGCTTAGTAGCCACCCACAAGCACCAATCACATCCTTTGGCCCACATTTAATTCTTTTTTGGCCTTGTATCATCCCCAACATGGGTCGCATTTTCCCCTAGGGGAAATAAAAACATAAAGTGACCTCTTTCCCTTTTCTTTTCTAATTTCACTTTATCTTTTCTTTCTTTTTTCTCTTTTTTTTTTATTAAGTCATTAATAAATTAATATAAGTGCTTTTTATAAAGTTCTTTTTGTGCACTTTATAATAATTTATTAAGACTATAGTTTCCCTTTTTAACACCCCTTAGCCATCGGGAAACAAAATTGGGCTAAAGGTCTTTGATTGAATTATCTTAGGAAGTGGGACATTTCACCTTCTTTTTGCTAACACTATTGGAACTGCACACGGGCTCAAGCTTTCTCTAATCAATCCCTTCTTTAGTAGCTCTTGGACTTGTCTCTTCCTCATTCTCTATAGGTGTCAACCTATATTCTACGTTGTTTGGTAAACGACATCCAAGTATTAGGTCTATGCGATTATTAATGCTTCTCATGGGTGGTAAACCATTTGGAAGATCATTGAAAATTATCTCCTTGTGCCCCCGATAAATCCTTCACTTCTTTGGTAAATCAATTTCCTTTCTTTCTATACCAACTTGGATTTGCTTGGGAGCAAAAGCATAACATGCTTTCTCCTTCACCTCTTTCAAGAATTGCTTTCTTGAAACCAACATAATCTTTGGGCTGTTGTCTGCCTCTTTTCGTTTTTTCTTCAATGGGTGCAAAATATACTTGCTATCATCCTTTACAAGAGTATAAATTCACTCTTCAATCATTTATGGATTTTCTATCAAGTTTCAAATCCTTCCTAGCAACCCATGGTCTCCATCCACGGGCATAATATCGTACAGAACTTCATCCTTGCACAAACCAATCTTAAGATTAACCCAACATTGTTCATTCACTAAAATCTAATGTTCCTTTTGCAACCAAGACACCTTATATGGGTTTGGGTGTGCGGTCCTCTTCAACCCAAGCTTTTCTACCATCTCGTGAAATACAAGATTATCGATCATACTATTATCAACAATAAATTACACTTACTTCCATATTTGCATACGGTTATGAGAAGACCCTTACTTTGCAACAGTTCATTCTCCTCTTTGGCTGGTTTCAACAGCATTATCTTCATCATGAGATCTTCTCTATGTTTTGTTTCCTTTATGTAATTTGGGTAAAGCAATACTCACCTTCTTCGCTCGAGAAATATGAGTGCTAATCTCATTCCTCCTATAGTTGATTTGTTGTGCTTGTGGGCACTCAAATACTCTATGCCCAACATCTCCACATCTAAAGCATGTACCCATGAATCCTCTTCCACTTCCTCTACCAAAGTATCCTCTTGCTTGAGAAGGATATTCTCTACCTCTTGGAGTATGACTTTAATTTTGGCAAGTCTTTTCTTGTCCTTCATAAGTATGGTGTCCTCAACTGGTGTGCGCTTGTCCTCTTCTTCATGAGAAGCTTCCTCTACCTCTTGATGTATTTGATGTTCTCCTACAAAACATCTAGTTGGTTATATGATAGAATTGTTAGGTGCATTAATATCCGACCTTGCACGGACACATGGCACCGTTTTAGTGTTGGCAGAAGCTGAGTGCAGCTTATGCCAATGTAAAGGAGGTAGTGTGACACGTATTTGGATGTGTGATGCAGTTTGCACAAATTGGCTATCAACTTACTCATTCACATCCAAGTGAGAGCATCATGACACCCTAAACCAACATGAACCTCTTTGCTGCACAGATGTATTGATCGCTGTATCTCTGCTCATATGCCGAATATAACACTGCACTATCCTTCACAAAAATAATCTTGCACAGAAATTCACAGGGCTTCACAGACAAAAGCTGCAGGAACTTCGTAGTGTTTTGTAGATGAAAGCACTTGTAGGAATTTGGCAGCGATTCACAGACATGAAGTTGCGTGCGACTTCGGTGAATCCCACATACTCATGGAGTTGCACTGGACTTCATAATCAAAGGAGGCTTCATAGAGCTTCATAGACTCTTTAGACAAAGCTACTGCACCAATGTTTGTAGAGATATATAGACAACAAAGCAACAGGAAGTGCACTCTTGCATGACTTTGTGTGTGAACTCAAGGAACTTGAATCCTTCAACATATTAAGGTCTGCAAATACAATATATTATTACTGATGTTTTTGGTTGATGCAAGATTGGTTGTGGACCTGGATGCTCCTGCATCATAAAGATGCTTCTATATAATCCCAAAATAAATGTTTGCTATAAGTCATGTTTTGTTGTGCTTGTATATAAGATCCATGTATTCATCAACTCATCCCTTGTTTCTAACTCCATGTAAGCTATGTAGGTATACTCTTTCAACACCTGTGAAAACCAACGCCTTTGCTGTGTTCCTCGATTTATTTTGTTCACGATCAGCATATTGGGCGGAATCTGGTTTCTTAATATATATTCAGTGGAAACTCTTCAATGGGATGTAGTGTGACCAAGTTTACCACATATGTGGCATCTTATATCTGATCGACTCCTGCTGCCTCTACCTCTACTATGGAAATCACAATTATGATGAGCATATTGTTGTAATCATAGTTCGTATACTCGGACTAGGCAGACCAAAAGTTTTCAACTCGGTAAAAATTCGCAACTTAAAAATACTTAAAATTATTAAAAACCTAAATTTCCCGACGCAGCAAAAACTCATCGAGGAAAGGATTGCGAGTTAAAACTATAAACTTGCCTAACAAAATATTCTGCAAGTTATTGAGTACTCACAACTCTCAGAATATTTGAACTATGGTTGTAATGTTAACGGCTATATTATTTGCTACATAATAATTGTGTCTGCCTCTACCTTGCAAACTACATTGTCAGAAACTTCTATCTCTTGAATTATGAGATCTATTTGTGTTTGAATTACTAGCCCCTATTTAGAATCTGTGACATAGGCTTCTTCTAATTTGGTTTTCCTTTGTGGTGAGACAAATCATGTTGAATCAATAGTTTGGCAAGCTAATCAAAATTTGTTCTCATTATCTTATTGAAAACATTTAATATCTCTATAAAATTTCTAAAAGAACTAGGAAAACCTTTTGAGGCAGCAGTGATTATCAAATCATGATCTAACTTCCCAAAACCTGCTTTGGTGTATTTTGTTTGAAGATCTGTAAGTTTTGAGATAGGCTCTCCCATGTCTTCACCATCGGCTAAAGAAAAGCAAAAAGCTACATATGCATATCAATTTGCTTCTTTTTTATAGATAAGACATTGTTTTCTAGGAAATATAGCTTTGAGGGGAATTCTCAATTTGTAGATATGTATCTCTAGTAGGGGAATTCTCAATTTGTAGATATGTATCTCTAGTACAACTACATTTAATGAAGGCTAGAACATTCAAATCCTTTGAATTGAAAACAACTATTTTATCCTGAGCAGTAGGCAGAGTGGGATTTTCATCTTTTAAAACATCTTATAACTCTTTAAAATAAACGAAGCCTCCATCGATTGTTTCCAACTGGAGTAATTGAAAATTGTGAGGCACTCACTATCTGATAGCAAAATTTGAATTTTAGACATAATGCGGCACAAAAGAAGCAAAACACACGAAAAAGAAACACTTGAACTACATGACCTTTGCAGTTGAACCTCGGCACATTGCAAAAACATAGTTTGAAGGGTCATTTCCTTGGACCTCAATCAAACAAGTAGGAAATAATTCACATCCTTAGTTTTCTCAATTTTACATCCTTATATCACCTACACAATTTCGCATACAATATTGCCTCAAAAGGTTCTTTCAAAAAAAAACTTTAAGGCGAAATTTAGAGTAGAGAATTGAACCTGGGACCTCTACATTTATAAGCTTTCACAAAACACTTTTTTATTTAAAATAGATAGCCAAAACAATTGATATAACCCTTTTCAAATATTGCCCAGGCTTAAATAAAATAAAAGAAAGGGATTTATTAGAAATGCATACTTGGCAGTATGGCAACAACAAATACCATAAAATTTTCATGGAAACAGCTAATACCAAATAATTTTCACAGAAATATATTTTCAAGAGGCAAACATACAACAATAATAAGAAAATTAAATTATCAATCCCACCTTTTCTAACACCCTTCAAATCAGTATGACCTTTATCAAAAAACCATGTCCATACAAACTCATCCATCAAAAATAAAATTTGAAACCCCTTTGAAACACGTCTGACAATAACACCTCACACAGGTACGTCGTTACAACACCATTATTTCTCACTTCAGCATTTCCATACAACTATTCTTCCTTTGTCTTCCAGCAATCCGTATGCTTCCTTTAAATTACAAATATATGATTATTTACTTATTTATTTATGTACAAAAGTTAAAAGATTTTAATATTTTTTTCTTTGGATAAAATCTGCAGAATGTGTGCGGGAGGCTTTTTATGCAGAGGATTTTATGAGTGGCTCTGATAGCACTGATCAAACAATAAAAACTAGGAGAAGCTTGCTCCTACTTGGTGTGTAGCAAGGATTTTACTAATTGAAAAATCAAGTTACAGACAAGAGGTTGTCTATCTCCATTTATCCTTGATATACATGCATCAAGTATATATAGATTATAGAATAATCAAACTAGCAATCTGTTCTAACCTCCTACAACAGACCCACTAAAAATACCCTTGAATCTTAACAGCATTACTTTTTAAGGGCGTCTCTCAAATAAGAAGTGTAAGCCCCAGTACATTATTTATTTCCTAACATATACTATAGGACCTTGGAGCAAGTCCTAACAACATAAGACACCAGAAAATATGCTATTTACCCTTCCTTTGGCACCTTGGAAGGGATTTGCAGGATGCTGAGGAATTTGGCCTCCCATGGCTGTATTCATAACGCCTAAGTTTTCTAGCTGGCAGTAGCATTGATAGAAATAGGCTTGTAGAGAGGAGGGTTCCAATCTACCCTTATAATGGTTGAACTCATTGAACTTTCTGGTTGAACAACATGCCTTTTGTTGGTCTGCGCATTTTGTTGCATGGCTTCAGGAAGTCTTTTTCTATTTTTCTCTGCGGTGAAGATTTTCTCAGTGGCCTTGGTCTTGCTTAGGAGAAAATTGAAGTTATGACTTAGGTATAGGAGGCAATTGTTTTTGATATTGCATGCATTCCTGAAGGGTTTTTATTCATTCTTGCAATTTGAATGCTACTAGTAGTGGTATCTAGGGCTTTGATCAAAGCAGATTTCTCTTTTCGATCTGCAAAGGTTGCTTTGGGTTCGGTAAAGGCCTCAGCCAAGTTCGAAGGTGGCCTATGGGGGTGGGTTGGAGACCAAGAGAAAGAGGAATATTCCAGTTGCCTTGAATGGGAGGGACTTGGTGTACTTGAGAGGAATGGAGTGTTGAATCTGCGGTGCATTTTAAACCTCCAATGTGATGTGCACTTTAAGGTAAAAATGTTATTTAAATGGATTTCACAGTGCCTTTTAAGCGCGGGAGTGGGTTCATTCAATTGTTCTGAGAGAAACTACTGTTTATTTTGTCTATGAGAATTAGGATACACTTCATAGGTAAACATGTCACGGTGGAGATAGTGGGCAAGATTAAACTTGGGTTTCTAAAACAGGAGTTCGCAATTATTTTCAGATAAAATGCTTATGGGAAATATCATAAGGCACCAAGTTAGTGGGATGATGGATTGTGCGTCTTGAATCCAAAGGAACCTAGTAGCTTCCTAAAGAGTTCAGATGAAGAATGTCAGAATCAGGAAGACCTTGGGAGATGCAACACTTGTAAATGATATTATAAATGGTCGAATCATGTTTATGCAAGCTTGGTAGTATAAGTGTATCCTTCAGAATTGTACTTGTATGCAAAAATTTACCTGGTATAGACACAACTAAAATAGAAGCAATATTCGTTTATAAAATTAGGTAGGAGCTTTTAAACCTTCTCAAATCATTAACGAACACAGCTAAACCAGATATTATTTCTAGATCAGATGTTCTTTGAGGGATACGAGGTCTGAAGCTAAAATCTCAATATGTTCCAGCTAACTTATTGGTTTTTTATGTTCTGAAAATTGATTAGTGTGCAAAGTACGTCTAGGATATGGAAGTACTTTCAAGTTTGACATTCTGTACTTCTGGCTCTACTTCTTGAATACGTAAGTATTTTTAGAAAATTAGCCTCAGTTCCAATTAATTTAATCATTCCAGGTTTGCAGAAAGTTATTAGAATTTTCAGTATAAGGACTGCTCTGGTCCTCTAGGAAAACATAACTGTTCCCACATATTCAGATTTCCTGTATGATTTCAGTGCCACCACCAATTCCAATGCCTGGGTCAGGAATAAGTCTTCGCCAGCAATACACACTTTTTACACAGAAAAGACGAGCTATGGGATGTCCAACAATTCTGTGGAACTTTGCATCCATTGCTGCTCAGGTATTTTGTCATTGAAATAGATATTAATATGCTCCTTTTGTAGCGTAGATGGTGTTGTAAGTAACGAAAACATTGTTTAAGCAAATTTGCTCTCAATATTTTTGATACTATTGATCATTAAGTTAAATGACAGAAAAGTAACATAGCTGTATAAATTTCAAAAATAGCCAAACCGTCTCTTATTGAGAATGACTTTTTCTACTTGATGATGATTGATTACAACGTACAATAAAAACATTAAAATTACCAAACTGGGTAATGGATTATCATAATTTGAGGAATTTGAAAATACATTTAATGAGTAACTCCTATTCTTCATGCGTATCAAATATAGAAGATACATTAGATTGAGTTACATTAATGAAAGGAAGGTATTATTGTTGAATTAAGAATGTGGTATTATTGTTGAATTAAGAATGTGATGTTGGCTTGCCCAACTCCCATACATATTAACTTCGAATGTATTAGATGGCTTGTGTGCTTGTCTAATTCAAACTCAATTTGAATGAGTCTCGATTGATCCAAATTGGATCATGAGAAAACACATGCTTCAGTTGATCAGTTTAATTTAGTTTGTATGACTAATGAAGAGCTTAAAACATGCTTTCATTCTATCTAAGCAAGGATTGGAAAAGGCATAGATGGAGAGTTAATACAATAACATGGCAATTGGTGTAGGAAGGCCTAGGGATGATCCAATCATCTTGGGGCCCACACCGCTTGAAGAATGGTTTTTTCTTTCCGTAGTGTAAACCTTAAGAGGGGGCATAATAAAATGACGGATACAATCTCCAGTGTGTTCAATCCGCTACTGCTTTATTCCTTCTCTTTTCAGGTCTTCTAACATTGGTATCAAAGCTTGGTGCTCGGTAGGGTCTGCAAATCTTGAATAGATGACTGCAAATCTAAAGGCTGTAACTCACAGAAAACCAGTAAATGTCAACATTGAGAAAGTCCTTTTAGGGCATGAAGATACACTGAATCCCACAAAAAGAGATAAAATGCGAACAATTGAGGGCAAAATACATGCAAGAAGAGACAATTGTGAGGTGAGAAAACACAGTCGCTAGGGCAAAAGGACACAATCACGAATCTGAATATTGCACATTTAAATGCTGTTGCGATTTTTACAGGACACTAGTCGTAGGCACAAAGTCACGTGAGGGCGTCTTTCATTCACATTTTCTGTAGCCATGAATTTAAGGGCATATTTTTCCATTCACATTTTTTTCAAATATCACAGAAAAACCTCCAGCCATAGCCAACAAATCATCTAAAGGAGAAATATAGTGGCAATTAAGTGTAGTAGTAAAAACACAGTTCAAATCTTTATTTGCTTTCCCATTTTTTTAAGTTGCAAATTTTACAAGAGTGTTTCTTGTTAAATATATATATTTTTAGAATGGAAATTTCATTGGACAAATATTCTGGCTTCAACTTCCACACCTAGAAAGTTAAAATGCAAATGCAATAGATGAATAAATTTTTTTGGGGAATTGTTAATGGGAAAAAAATATATCCTACAGAAGCAACTGAATTACTGAATTGGCGGAGTAGAGATTATAAAACCAAATCCATTATTGGTCTTGCTTTCTCCGATTGTAATTTTACATCATGTAGACCTAGAAAAATCATCCAAGGAAATTTGGGATACTCTAAATAAATTGTTTGGAGAAAAAGCTGTCAATGCAAAATTTTCGCTAAAGCTTCAACTTTTTAGATTCAAGATGGTTGACGGAGTCACTATGTCTAGCCACATAAGCAATTTGAGATCTCTCCTTAGACAACTAGCAAAAGTTAATGCCATGGTAGATGATGAGGATGCCAAAGCCATTTTGTTAAACAATCTACCTTCTAAATTCAGCAATGTCATTTTTACTCTTAGTCAACTGCCTTCTCAAACTTTGGAAGATATGATTTCAACTCTCTTAGTTGAAGAAAAGAGAACAATTGCAGGAGATACAAAAGATGATCCTCAACTTGAGATGGCGTTATGCTCAATAAATATCAACATAATATCAGATAAAGACAGAGAAGAAATTGAATGTTATTATTTAAAAAATGAGTTATCACATAGCATGGAACTGTAGCATTCGAGCCAATGATGTTCTCAAGGGAAAATCGAAGGCATACTAGATGAAGTTAATGTAGCCATTGTTGAAGATCCACTAGATGTTGAAAGTGGTGAAGAATTCACTGATGGAGAATACATATTTTAAAGAAGTCCCACACTTTGAAGACATGAAGGGATCAAGTATAGATAAAGCTCAATATGAATGGCTTCCTAGTTAGTTCGTGAGTTTTGAATCTTGAGAATTATACTTGTACGAGGGTTATGAGACAACTTAATGGAGCATTGTGGATGTTGCTCAACATGATTTGTTGTTGGGAGGTTTATAATTTGGGAGTTTGGGGGTGGAATCCGGGAACTCGGGTATTCAACTCGGGAATTACACCTTTATGAGGGTCACGGGCAACTTGATGGAGTCCTACCTGTCAAAGCATTGTTTTCAAAGAGAGCTTATGAAGAATGCACGACTCGAGTTATTTTTGTTATTTTAATCTTCATCCACAATATTTTTGTCTTTGCTTTATGTAATGTAATCTTTAGAAGGTATAAGAATATAAGACTTTATTAAGTCACTATTAGTTATGTATTAACTAATGAACGGTTGTAACCACTTCAACTATTTTGTAACTATCTCTTGCATAATAAAATGACAAACACAATCTACAATATGTGCAATCCGCTACTTTTTTATTCCTTCTTTGTTCAAGTCTTCTAATAGAAGAATGTCACAAGCTAAGCCACGTGGTTCGAGTTAGATGAAGATAAA
Organism: Taxus wallichiana var. yunnanensis; assembly: GCA_018340775.1. NCBI lineage: Eukaryota > Viridiplantae > Streptophyta > Pinopsida > Cupressales > Taxaceae > Taxus > Taxus wallichiana. The sequence continues at coordinate 556,232,019 of CM031239.1, read as the reverse complement.
GTTCGGTTTGAGTTTGCCAATGGATAAAGTTTGAAAAAAACTACCATTAAAGTTCAAACAATAGACTTTGTCCTATATCTATAGATAGGCCAGTCCTCTCCCCACCCCACTAGAACTAGAATAAAGCCCATATAGACGACCTGATTTACATTTTCTTCACCACTTCAAAATTTGCTTCATGTAAGATTTTGAAAATGTACTTTGAAGTATTCTTGTGGTTAATGGTATCAATTAATCTTAAGAAAAATATGTGTAGACGACAATATACCAAGACATTAATTAATGACCTTTGACACATTTCGGACCAACCATCACTCATATTGCGCTTTGTAACATTTCAAGAGGCCTTGATGTCTGCCATGTTTTTCAGTCACCTTTTTTTTGAGTTTTCCACAAGAGTAGTCCAAAACCTCTCAAAACTAAGTGGTGTGTATTTTTGTCAAATTATTATTTTTTAAAAATATGGACTCTTGGCCATATTAAATGAAATGACATTTAAATAAAACAAATCGACCACTGCATCATCCACATCTTGCCTTTGTACAAACTTCCAATTGTTAAGAATTGTTCCACTTGCACAAGTTTTTGACTACATACTTGATGGCATGCTTGTAGAAATACCCTTTCTTTGTGTTCCTTGGAGTTTCCTTTTGAATTATCTATTTTTGCTCTACCATATGTTTTTCGATACGATTATTCCTATTTTGTCTCTAATTTCTCTTTCATTTATGAAATCATTTTAGGACATGCATTAACATCTTCACCAAAACCACTTGATTTGCCAAAATGGTGGTCTATTGCCCTAGTTAAACTCCCATAAAATATTTTACCACGTAAGTTATAGTTCATTTTATTTTGCAACCCTCCTATTCACAAACAATGCTTCCATCACTCAACTTCTGGTTTTGAAGAGCCATATAACTCCTATAGTTTTTAAATGAAAATTTTATGTCAAAATACATTGAATATATTTTAAAATAAACTTTAGATTTAAAATATTCTAGAAACAAATGACTTCTAAAATAGTAATTAAATAAATTAAATGTAATAAACATCAAACTATAAAAACAAATTAATAAAAGATAAACTAAAAATTCAAAAAGAAAAATTAAAATTAATTAAATAACAATCTAAATATAAAAATAAAATTTAGATTTGAAATAATTTATAAGCTGTATTTTAAAATGTTAAATATATTTTGAAAAATAATGTTTTCATTAAAAAATTAGAGAAAATTCTATGGCTTCTAAGAAATCAAAAGTTAGGGATGGAAGCATTACTCATGAATAAGAGGACCATAGAATGAAACAAAATTAACTTTTGTTGCAAAATATTTTATGGGAGGTTAACTAGGGCGGTGGATCACCTACTCGGTAGATCGATGGCCTTGGGGGTGTTAGTGTATGTTTTAAGATTACTCCAAAATTCAAGTGAGATTGGATAGGAAAAAAGAACAATCACTAGCTAGAAAATATATGGTGGTGCAAAAAAAAAAAATTCAAGAGGAAATTTCAAGGAACATATAAATAGTATTTCTACAGGTATGCCATCTCATATGTAGTCAAACACTTGTAGAATTGGAACAATTCCCACCATTTGGAGCCGATACAAAGTCAAGATGTAGATGATGCGGTGGCTGATTTGTTTTATTCAAGTGCTATTCGATTCAATGTGGTCTAGAGTCTATATTTTAAAATGTAGTTAATTTTTTTTTTATATTTGACAAAGGATACACACTCCTAGTTTTGAAAGGCTTTGGACTACTCTTTTGAAAAACTCAAAAGAGAGGGTGACTTAAAACAAAGCAAACATCAAAGCCTATTGAATGTAACAAGTTGCAATTTATTGAGTGATGATTGGTCCGACATGTGTTAAAGACCATTAATTAATGACTCGTGTAGTGCTATCTAGGCATATCTTTCTTGAGAAGTGATTGACACAATGAACCATAAGAAGACTTGAAAATACATTTTGAAAATCTTAGATGAAGCAATTCTTGAAGTGAGCGAAGAAAATATAGTTGGGGTTTTTGTTGATAATGCCATAAATTGTGTAGAAGCCGGAAAAGCGATTATGGACAAGTATCCACATATTTGTTGAAGCCTTTGTGTATCACATTGCCTTATTTTAGTACTAAGAACTTGACTAAATTTGCATGGGTGCATGAAGCAATTCGAAGGGGTAGGACAATTTCTAACTTCCTAAGGAATCACTACCTTACATTGAGCATTTATAGACATCATGCATTTAAGGAGTTCTTGAGGCCTTGTAAAACAAGATTTGCCTCTTTTTATATTGCTTTGAAAGAAAGGTTAAAGAGAAAACAATGACAAGGTCATTGATTTGTTGTAATGAGTGCGAAAAATTTGCTCATTTAACAAGTTAGGGAAAACATGGAGAAAAAATCTTTTGAACAAACTATCAAGAAAGTGTAAACAAAGTTTTAAAATTGTGTGAACCTATTGTTGATGTGTTTTACATGGTTGATAGTGACAAACCTTGTTTTGACCTGTTTTATGAGGCTATGGACTGCCATAAAGAATCCATTCAAAAGATATTCAATGATGTGAAAAATGAGTACAAAGAAATATGGGATGTGATTGATGCAAGATGGAAAATGATGGACATGCACCCTTCAATGTGGTGACTTGATATGTAAAGCTTAGTTTTTTTGACATAGATAGAGACAATGATAACTAAGTTATGAGTGGGCTTTCTCAAGCTACTAATAAGTTGTTTTAGATCCATAGGTTATATATATAATTAGGGACCAAACAAGGATATTCTAGGTGCAACAATGACTATTTTCAAAATTAGGAGCTAAATATGTGAGGTGGTGTATTGAGGAAACAAATGGTGAAAATCTTAATAGATCTAAGTCATAGTGGGAATTTTCAGGGCAAACAGCAGGAATTTCTTGCTTGCCTAACAGGTTACTTTTTCCCATCAAGTCAAAATCACTTAAGTCACGCAATGGGAATTTTAGAGGTGGCAGGTAGACGAGAATTTCTTACCTGCCTAGCAGGGTGAAAATTCCCATTATGAAGGAAAAATCACTTAAAGCACCGACGAGAATTTCTTGTCTACCTAGCAAGTTGACTTTTCCCATCAAAGAGGTTTATTCACCCATGCAAGTCGCATTTTTAAGAAGGCTATTTTCCATGCAAGTCGCACTTTTTGGAAGGAAGGATTTAAGTTGCTACTGGGAATTTTGGCAGTGGCAGACAGGCGGGAATTTCTTACCTGCCTAGTAGGGTGAAAATTCCCATTATGAAAGTCAAATCACTTAAGTGGAAGATGAGATTTTTGGAGCTGCATTGCAGGGTGGAAATTCCCATTGCTTTGACTTCCTATTTTTAGCAATTTCCCTTGCCAAAAAGTCGACCCACCTTGGCATTAATACATGTATTTAATGATATTTATTAATGGTATTTCTAGCCAAGTTTGGCACCATAAATAGAAGGAAAGTCAAGGCAAGTGGATGAGCTAAAGAAAAGTCAAGGATGCATGCTAAAAATAAATAAAATAAATTCATAAAAAAAAATCAAAAGCATGCAAACTTGGGCGCCCAAATTGGAAGAAGAAGCATGGCTTTTAATTAATTAAATTGCCAAAAATAGGGAAAGACAATTATTAAAATTAGCATGTAGATGGCTATATAAGCATGGGATGCCATAAAGGAGAAACAATTAATTCTTTTTGATGAAGTTTGCAGCCCGGAAAGGTTTTGGCGCCAAGGGAAGGAGGATTTTGCATTAAAGAGTATTTTCCATTGTTGGGAAGCTTCCAGTTTTGGCGCCTAGGGTTGGAATAGCCTGATTTTTGTTATTCTAAGTGTTTGCATGTTGGTATAAGTGCCCAGTGAATTAAATAATATTTTTTGCTTGCTTTGCATGTAAGCAAAAAAGTCTCAAATTTTAGGGCAATAGGCTTTATATGCAGATTATGGTGATAAAAATAAAGTATTCATGCCATGGACTCCATCTTTGTCTGAATTAATTGCAGGTATTCATCACAGGTGCTCATATTGGTGAAAGGAAGTCCAAATCAATGTCAGATACATTGAATATATCTTCCGAATCAGAAGAAATTGCCGGATCTGCACAAATTGATCCAATTACAAGGGATTCGCGAATTAAAAGAAAAAGAGCTCAAACAAAGATTGTTCCAGGCATGATGAAACATGATGAAAGAGAAGGATCAACAGAATCATGCATAGCTTCCAGATTTGCTTTGACATCAATGATACAGACATAGGCCCTGAACCCATCACTGATTTAATTGACAGATCCAGAGCCGGAAGGACATCTCTCATGCGGGCAATTAAAAGTAGCGGGATTATTCAAGCTTCAACGTTTCCAATCACAGCTCAATTTCCTGAATTTGTTATGGAGTGTGCAAGGTCTTATCATCCTCTTTCTAGAACAATTTGAGATGTTGCAGGAAAGACAATAATCAAGTTGGATGCACAATTTATTAATTATTGCCTGAAGATTCCGACACGACCAGTGGTGATTGCAATTAGCATGTTGGATGCTTTGATAGATGGGAGAAGCACAAAACAGATTGCGTAGGCATAATGAATAATGAAATACATGAAGAAGCCCAGATCTCCATCAAAGTTCCCAAGGACTTTTCCACGATCCAATCTGGTGCAGGAAGTTGATATTACTAAATTGCTTTGCAGGTTAAACGGAGAAGCCAATACCCATAACTTCCGCTCATGGATGTATGCTTTTGTGAGAACCATTGAGATCAACAGAGCTGATTCCATAATCAATTGGGCGAGATCATCAGTGACAACATCGGCGAGCAACTCCGAAGTGTGAGGTGGACGTTCAACTTCAAAATGACTTCATACTTGGTATATGCAGCAACCTCGCAGGGTATATTTTCCAAATTGGATAGGTGAGGGCATATTGTCGAAAGATCCTATTTTTGAGTGCTTCCCACAGTTGACAGTTCCTGAATGCCACAAAGATTACAGGGTGGTCAATGATGGGTTCTTCTACGATTCATCTACAAATTAAATAGTGATCTGAAGACCAAGTAGGGTGAGCAAAGAAGCTTGGGAAATTGTATCCCAAAGATGGTCAGATCTCATCTAGTTTGCAGACTTCACGTATCTCAGGGTCAGTGGCTTTTCAGGAGAACCAGTTAAGTTGCCGAGGTATCCAAGTGACAAATGGGTCATCATGGAGTTGTGCAGGAACTCGTGGAGATGCATGACTTACAATCGAAGCGACACAAATCTACAAGTTGCTTTCCGGTCACAATGGGTTATTACAGCTGCCAGAGCATCCATAAAGCTAGAGGAATCGAAGCAGAAATGTTTTCCGGATATGAGCATGAGTTCTTCCCAGCACAATTGAACTTTGATCCATATGGGATAGCGAAGAAGACAATCTCCCAGGAATATTCACATGTACCTTCGTTGGAAGACTTTTGGATGAAGTGCAGAAGCGAGTATGAAGTCAGGAAGAAAGATTTCAGCAGGTTATCAACGCAACAAGTGTTTGATTATGGTTTAGCACGGATACCTGTAGATCTCGCGGATGATGGGCATGTGGTACTTGACACATACCATCAAATGGGAGGAGATAGAGCTGCTCTTCAGGAAAGCATAGGTGGTTGTCAGACGATTGAGGAAAGGTCTTCCGCAGCCTGGTTAACACCTCAAATTGGTGTTAACGAAGGGGTATTGCATGGACGAAGCTTTGATGAATCAGATCACAGTAACTTTATTACAGGAGACTCTAGCAAAAGGAAGCATGAAGGTGAAAGTAGCAGGAGACCAGAGAAGCTTAAAGTATACAAGAAGTCTCAGGTACTAGAGAAGGTCAAGTCTACAACTATTGTGCCACTTTCATGTAATGTCCCCTTTTTCGACATTAATATTTATTTTTAATTTGCATCAGAACCTCTTGGCATGCCTAGCGCTACAAGTGGAGTCTCTTTAGTCCAGTTTAATGTGCATATAGGTTAGTTACTTTTATTTATTTAATTAAAAATAAATAAAGTGCACATAGTCTTAGTATTAAATATTTTAATGAGAGTTTATGTTTTCCTCCAAAAGGGAAAGGTGGGTCTTTATTGGATATCGGACCCCTGAGTTCTATAAAAGGGAGGTCGATTTCTTCCCGAGAGGGTATGTTGATTGATCATTTGATGTCACTCCATGCTTGGAGTCAATGCATGCCCATTAATGTTCTCTTCAGGTGGGAGTTATTGTGTTGGTTTGATATTCAATTGAAGTATTTTCATGAGATTTGCAAATCTACTTGGTGATTCTTTCTAGCTTCCGCTTTTATCGAGAGTAAAATCTGCATGTTATTGAATATTATGAAGGGTTTTATGGTGTTTTAGATCTGCTGGTTATTACTGGGAAAATTCTAACTATGACGACTTGATTAGGGTATCTTTTAAATGCTTAAAGGATTATTAAGTGCTGGAAATTAGTTGTGCATTTATTCTAACCCTAAATTACTGGGTTTGGGATTTCGGGGCTGATTTGAGTGGTTTCTAGTGCATGCAAAGATCTCATATTTATTTTGATGAGAAGCTCATAATTTTCCCTTTATACTGCATTTGGTTTCAAGTTAAAAGAGCTATCATTTTGGGAGTTATTAATTTTCAAACTTTTAGCTAATTTTCAATGAGCTATTATTTATTATTTCTACTTCTACAAATTGATTGGATAAATGAGTGTAAATACCAAATGGATTGCCCATCAAACCCTCACCTTGGATCACTCCAACTCTATTTGGGTCAGTATTAAGTGTCACTAGGGTTCCTTGAGGTAAACCTAGGAGGGTTTATCTTCTAAGTGTTTATTTTCGCAAGTATTTAATAATAATCAAGTTAATATCCTGGAAGGAGCATATTATTACCACTTTCAAACGAAGCTTCTCCAGCGGATCAACTCATAGCACTTAATCAACCCCGAACCCCGCATGCATGATTTTGCTGTTCCTCCGTTGAATCCAACGTCATTTGTATTTCTCTCAAAAAATTCACCACTCGGATCTTCACCTCTCCTAGTCCGAGAGAAGCCGAAAGCACAGATGGCGAGTTTGAAAAAGCATTGTCTTTGGACAATTCGAGGGTGGCGACCATAACACTCATGTGGGTAAAAATTTGGATGCAACAGATTTTACGAGCATGAGATGGTGGTACACTCATTTACTTCTCATTCCCGAGAAGTAATTTTTATTTGGTTGGCTTTTAAACAGTTATGCTTTTAGATTCAACTTGAAGAGGAAGACTTGCAATTTTTCTTTTATTACGAGCTAAAAGGTAAAGGTAAAAGGTCTAAAGTTGCTAAAATGACTTTTATAGGTTGATTATCGAGGAATCATGAGGTTCGTTTCTATTATCGGTTTTTTTGAAGGAAATAAAAGGGAGAGCTAACTCTTATGTTAAGTTATATTAATACTAATTACATTTTTAAAAATACCAAAGGATTAAAGCAAGATACACAGATAACGATAGATGCTTTATTCCTTAAGCTCGACAAAGAAAAGACAAAGAAAGATAAGCTTATATTTTATAATCTCCCATTTGATATGTTTTTCTATCATCACTAAGGTGATTTTTCTTCTCAACTTGTTAGTGCGGCGAACAAGTATGTAAATTTTACTCCTCAAGAGATTGAAGATGTAGGGAACCGTGACTTAAAGCTATCAGCTAAAGGAACTCAATGGAAAGAGTAAATTATTCACCAAGCTTAGAACATTTCGAGGAATACCAATTGATTGGAGAATATGCACAGGGCATTATCTCAGCTAAAGGAACTAATGACAAGGATAGAAGATGAGAACATAGTTGTTGAAAGTCATTTGGATACCTTAGCTAAGATACATTCATTGCCAGAGGATGTGCTAATTGTGAGCAAATTGTACCTGATGGATTGATAGAAAGGGGGAAGCAGTTAGAGATCGTAGTTTCCTTCCGCATGGAGATCCTCAAGCTTATGTTGAAAAGGATGCAGTTGCTGGAAAATGAGATGGGAGAAGTGCTAGAGAACATTCTAGATGAATTGCCTGCTTCCCGTGAAGAATTTATTCTGGTTGTGCAGAAGAAGATTGATGAAGTCGTCATGCCTTTCACGTTAGATTCAATTGGCAGACTCATAAAGCTTCATGCAGATATTGAGGGGTATGGGCTTGGTTTAGAGAAGGTAAAGGCTAACACTGTTGCTTTGTCCAGAGGATTGCTGCAGTTTAAGACTAAGAAAGAAGCAGTTGCTTTAAAGTAGATGGGAAGTTACTAAGTCACATGTTTGACAAGTATATTCAGTTTTAGAACAAAGAAAAAGCGTAGAGTATGACGACACATTTTCCTTCTTCTTCCCTTCTCTCTCTTATTCTTATTTTCTCGGACAAAATTGTAAAACTAAAGTAATTGGTTAAAAGCCATTACTTTTAGTTATTTGAAAGGGTCCTTAATTGAGAATAGGTGGTAGACATGCAAAGCTTTGATTTAGTCTTTAGATGCATGTCATGTAGAGAGAAATTTCAGGGAAAGATTGCAGTTGTTTTCTTTATAGCTTCCACATGTGTTAGTTCAGTTATTGCTTTCCTATTTGTAATTTCCTTCTATGCACTATAAATAGAAGAACCTACGGGTTAAAGGATCAGAATTTGTAATCAACATTCTTGTGTTCCAGACTTTGAGCTGAAACCCTTGATATCTTTTTGAAAGCTAAGGAATTGAAAGGAGGCAAGTTTTCGAAAACTTTGTGTCAACGATGCATTTGTTTCTTACTTTTGTGTAGATCTTTGCATAAACTTTGTGTTATCTCAGATCTAGATTTGAAACTTTCCTTTTCTTTAAATTCTGTATTTCAAGATCTATTTGTTTATCTATGTGCATGAGACCAACTCTATGAACTATTGGTTAGATTGCACATCTTCTTTGCTTTCTTCAGAATTCAATTATTTCCCCCTTTTGCAAATATTTCTTTACAGCTGCTTACTTGCTATAGAATTGCCTAGCTATGGCTCATGAGCTTTGCAATTAAAGTAAAACCCACAAATAGATATTAGAAAATATAATTGACAAAATCTTACACGGAGCCTCACCAGTAAATGAGGGAGATTTATCTCATGATCGCTAGGTTTTCACCATTTGTGCAAAAAAGCTAGCCAACAACATCAATCTTCGGGCCCACTCTATGACAAAATAAACTTGTGATATTTTCCCAATCTGTATGGCCAGTACCAGAATAATCGCCAATATGCTGAAAATAATCCTTGGTACTTGTAAATGCAACTACTAGGGATTGAGGATAAATCCTCTCACCGAAATAACCCTTCTAGCTAGGGTCCAAAGTCTCCTCTGCACCGAACCAGGATCCCAAGGGATTTCACTCCTTGAGCAAGAGAAATGAACACGCAGCTCACCAAACTTTTTCTAGAGAAAATAACAAATGAACATAACTTTTATTTTAATCCTCAAGTCATCCTTATAACTCCTTTGAAACCCTAATCCTCCACTTTTTCCAACGCCACTTTATAAAATAATAATTAATATTTCACTTTAGTCATAAGCCATGACTTAAAGCACCTCAAAGTGAAATTATAATATAAAGTGCATTAAAAAACATCTCAACGTAAAATTATAACGTTAATGCATATAAGGGTCCAAATATTCCCTTTACATCTCCCACGCCCCAGTTCCCAAGGGAATAAACAAGAAAAAGGGCAGAATAGGCCAACTAGGCCTCTCGAGCATTTGGAAAGGGATATTACACTCTCCCCTTCCTAAGATTGCTTGTCCCCAATCAATCAGATTAGGGTGTTGCAAAATCTGTTCATCTTCCCATGTGGCATCTTCTAATGGCTAATCCTTCCACCACACTAGATATTCTGTGATGACTCGGTTCCTGAGTTTCTTCTCTCACACCTCAATAATTGATTTAGGAACTAGAATCAAATTACCCTTCTCATCCAATGCTTGAAACTTAGTAGACAACTCAATATGTTGTCCAAGTGCCCTTTTTAGGCAAGACACATGGAAAACATCATGGATCCTGCTATGTTCAGGTAATTCCAACTCATATGCAACCCTCCCAATTTGTCTTAGAATCCTATAAGGCCCATAGAAGCGTGGTTTCAATTTCTCTGCCACTCTTCTTCGAGGAGGCTTGCCTATAAGGTTGTAGGTGAAGGAACACCAAATCTCCCACATCAAATGATCTCTCCCCCCTGTGGCTATCAACATACACCTTCAACAGATTTTGTACCGTTGCATATTTCTCCTTGAGAGTTTTCATGATGTCTTGATTTTCCTGAATCCAGTCATGAGCTTTAGGAGCTCGACTATCTGATATCACCAAATCAACAAATGATGAAGCATCATACCCATAAAGTGCTCGGAATGGTGTCATGTCAATGCTCATATGATAGGTCATATTGTAGCAATGCTCGCCCAAGTACAACCACTTAACCCATGCCTTCTGATGCCTTGCCACATAACTCCACAAATAACCCTCTATCCATTTATTCATGATTTGGTTTGACCATTGGTCTCATGGATGATAACCGGTGCTCGGTCAACTCTGTATTGGCTAACCTGAACAACTCTTGCCAAAATGTACTCATGAATCTGTTGTCCCGATCACTAACTATGTTCTTAGGCAATCCATGTAGCCTAAAAACCTCCTCAAAGAATAATGTTGCTACCTGTGGTGCCTTGTACTCAAACGACATCACAAAGAAGTGAGCATACTTGGTCAATCTGTCGACCACCACATAAATGCAATTCTTACCTTGAACCTTGGGTAAGCCCGTAATGAAATCCATGGATATACTCTCCCATTTCTGGTCCGGAATGGGTAATGGCTGAAGTAATCCTGCAGGGAATGAGTGTTCGGATTTTCTCTATTGCTGACAAACCACACACTCTCTAATATGGTTAAGGACATCGTCCTTCAACCCTCTCCATGCAAATCTCTCCCGTATATATTTGTAAGTCTTGAAGTACCTGGATGACCTGCCAATGGTGTGTCATGTACGACACTCAAGATCTTCTTCTTCATCCTCGACTCAGGCACAAGGTATACCCTACCCTTGTAGTATATCACATCGTCCACAACCTTATACCTGTCATCCTGTATCAATCCATCCATAATCTCACAAGTAAACTGGTTCTTGGAATATTCAACCAAGATATGAGCCTTCCAATCAGCTGAAATCTCTAACATAGAGCAAAGGGATGGCTTCCTGATAATGCATCAATGACTACATTGTTCTTTCCCTTCACATACTCTATATCAAAATCGTAAGCCTGTATCTTGCTTACCCATTTCTGCTGACGATCATTGAGGTCTTTCTGCTCCATGAAATACCTCAAGCTATTGTGATCCGTTCAACCACAAACTTGTTGCCCACCAATAGTCTTGGAATTTGACCAAGGCATGCAAAATAGCCAACATCTCCTTGTCATAAGTAGAGTACCCACGCTCTACCATACTCAACTTCCGACTCTCATAGGCAATGGGATGCCTATTTTGCATCAGTACTGCATCGATACCCACACCCGAAGCATCACATTCAAGAATAAATGGCTGCGAAAAATCTGGTAATGCTAACACTGGGCATGTGCTCATCACCTTCTTAAGGTGATCAAATACCTGTTGTAAAGATTCTGACCAAGCAAATGCCCCCTTCTTGGTTAAATTTGTCAATGGTGTTGTCAATTGAGAGTACCCCTTCACGAACCTCCTGTAATAGCAACAAAGTCCTAGGAAGCCTCTCAAATGAGTCAAAGTCTTTGCAGTGGTCAATCAATAATCACCTGTATCTTCGTTTGATCCACTTTGACTCCTCCTGCTCCAATCACATATCCCAAATAGAGGACCTCCCTCATCCCAAACTCACACTTGGAAGCCTTCGCATAAAGCGACTGTGCTCCCATAATAGACAAGACCTCATCAAGGTGTCTAAGATGATCCTCCCATGTTCTGATTGTATATCAAAATGTCATCAAAGAACACTAGGACAAATTTCCGCAAGTGGCGGTTGAACACATGGTTCATACAAGATTGGAATGTAGCTGGAGCGTTAGTCAACCCGAACGGCATCACCAAGAACTCATAGTGTCCATAATGGCACCTGAAGGTTGTCTTGTGTATGTCCTGCTCCCGCACTCTAATCTGATGGTATCCTGAACGTAGATCGATTTTGGAGAAGTACTCTACTCCATGTAGCTCATCAAGTAATTCATTGATCCTAGGAATGGGATACCGGTTCTTGATAGACTTCTTGTTGAGTGCATGGTAAGGCCATGGTCTCATCTACAAGCCCTACTCCCCAAATTTCAGATCCGCCTCTCCTAGGAAACCTCATAATTTTTTTGCACCAGCATGCCTAAAATCCATAACCAGATTTGAATTTTCCAGCCAAAATTGACTGCAACCTGAGAATAGAAACCCTCCTAGGTTACACTTCTCAATCGGTGAAATGAAGAATAGATTGTGGGTGTTAAATGAGAAAGTACCAATTTGCAGATTTATGAGAGCATATCACTCGCCTCAAACTCAATGAATTTGGGTAGGGAAAACTGGAAGCCATCTGGCTCAGTTGAGATTTGATGATGCCAAAAGGCTATTTCATGGCAATACTATCAATCATTCATGAGAAATAGTATGGCTTGCAAGGAGGGCCATGTTTAGTGAAAAAGTCGTGTCTTTCTTTGAAATCTTGGGCACTGGCTTTCAATCCCGTATAGGATCTCCCATCCAAAGTCCTAGTACGGGCAAGGCTACCCTCATTCCTAGTGAATATAGGCAAGGATCCTCAGTATTGAGGATAGAAATAGGGAATATATCACATCTTCTAGGTTCACTAGGCAACCAAGGGTACTCAACTATGCTAGAATATACCTATGGACTTGGACAAGCTCCTCTTGGATCAAATCTTGTTTGAGTTGTGGGGAATCCAATTGTAACAACCCATCGATTACAAAAATTTTCCATTTTGGTGAGTATGCTATGAACATAGTAACTTGTCATGACTTTGGCCGGCCAACAAAGTCGGGAGAAAATTCATAATACATAAGGATGAATCAGCATGGAATCATAGGCAGCAGTTCCACAAGAAAATCAGCATACTACGGAATCTCCAATATTGAAAAACCTCCAGGTGAACATTGTTGGGAAATTAGTAATTATTACATATACTATATTATTTATATACTATAAGTTAGTATTAGTTTTTTTTTTTAATTTTTGAAAGACGTCATGTTAATACAAAAGTATTTACAAAGAACTATATAGAAAAAAGATGGGTATACACAATGACAATCAAAGCCTTATCCTACTGGCAACAAGAGCAGAAATCAAATCGGAGTACAACTGAGGGTCTAAGGAATGAGCATCCTTGATCAGCAACCCGCCTTTGGCAAGAAGCTGATGATGGGCCTCATCTCTCCACATAGAGCAAAAGGCAGACAAAGAGCTGTTTTCTTGAGAAAAACATTCTTGCATCTGATTTTCCAAAGGACAAACAGGGTTGAGACCCTCGAGCAGTGCCATAGCCCAACAAACGTATAGTGGACCTGAGAGCAACTATCTCCAAACAAGGCAGAACACAAATGAAGTTTGTTTTGAAGCTAGACTGCACGGATACGGGTACGGTTTCGGTATGCTGAAACGGCAAATTTTTAAAAATCTCAGGTATGGTACGCTTTTGGGTACGTTATATATATATATATATATGCATATAAAATTATAAATTTAAAGAAACATTTGCATACTTATTGAAATTTAATACTCATACAACTTAAAATCATTCATAGAACATGAAAACAAATTTCCAATACTTTGAGAATTGAGACTTGAGTTTGTATTGATTCATAATGTTCAAAACATAATAGTTAATAACATAGACTGTATTATAGATTTGATAATTCATTATTAATGCCTTAAGCTTGAGTTAGACGTATCATTGGACATTAAAAAAACATTTAAAGTCATGAAATATTTTAATTCCTTTCTCAAACCAAAGGAGGGCAGAACAGCCTCTTGTCAAGGCAAGGATCTTGTCATTATATTTCTGATTCGACAAAATCGATTTGTAGGCTTGGCACCTAATGTCAAATGAAGAGAAGATAGGCTGCCCAACCACCAAGTGCTTCACTTGTTCCCATGCCTTCCAAATTGACTGAAGAATAAAGGACCCATGAGGAGCAACAAGAAAGCCCTCAAATAGTAAGTCAACCAAATGAAGTCCTTTTCATCTCTCTCGACCCTTCGAGCCTATTGGCAATATTGAATCTCACACGAACTTTCCAAAGTTCAATTCCAATCAAAGCCCTCATGTTTTTTTTTTTTTTTTTGCACTTAAAAAAAGAAAAACTGTGGGTACTCTGTGGGTACTCCTTTTATTTATTTTTTTGCACTTAAAAAAAAAAAAAAACTGTGGGTACTCTGTGGGTATGTACCCACAGGCCTTGATACGTCTCGGCACGGATTTCCGTACCTGGGCGTACTCCATACATACCATACCGCATTCCGCACCCAAAACGTACCCAGCCTGATACGAGGGGGTCTAGGGCGTTTCCGTGCACTCTAGTTTTGAAGCAACGCTGAACACTGATCCTCAAAGAATCTCCAACACTGTCTAGCAAATTAGCAGATCGCGACTCCCGTCGCTTGTACCTATGGCTTCACCAAGGAAGTTAGTATTAGTTGTTAAGAGTTTGTTTGAGTTAGACTATTCGAGGGGTTTGTTCACGTAGATAGGTGTATTTTGGAGTGATAAGTGGATGAGATAGATCAATTGTCCCGATATTAATGAAAGTGTATCTTAAGGTCTATCAAATAATAATGAAAGTGTGTTGTGTAAGCAGCACGTGTCTCAAGTTTTCTAAAGTATTAATTTATTTGCAATGATAAAAATCTGGCCATAATTTAATTTGGTATTGGAGCAGGTATCCTGTGAGGAGAGCCAAGAGGCCCATGAGAGGAGTATGTTATCTTGAAAATTATGTTGGACAGCTTCACCGTAATTCTTGGTCGCTCTTATGGGTGAGCCATTAGTTTGGGAAGAATTTAAATTAGTTGTTTTTATAGTAGTGTGATTAGTTTGTTTCCTCTCTGTTTTTTTCTGTACATGTTATAAGAAGGGGGTGAGATTTGTTTTGTACAATAGTGGCACATCATTTAACATTATTGGTAGAGAGAAAGAGAGTCAAATAAGCTTGTTAGAAAAGGGAAAAAAGAAGAAAGAATGATAGGCAGTTTGGGAAGTGTCTGCTGCTGCATGGGCGCAGTCCATGTATGGAGAAGTTCGATAGATGGGAGTGATATATTTAGCAAGACATCTCAAGGCTGCCAAAAATCATTAAAAACAGCCATTAGAGAAGAAGCTCTTGACTTTATTGTTTCTCAAAACACCTACCAAGAGATGGGATGCCATCCTCCCAACCTACTTCGTTAGTGAGATCCATTAACCAAACCCCTAGTACAAGGGTCCAAGCAATCTTACCAAGCACTTGCCACTCAGAAAGGACTCCCCACTGACTCAAAGCAAACCCATCTTACTACAAGAGCGTCTCAAACATTCCATTCTTTCTAGGATGCACTGACTGGGACTATGACATAATGATTACCTTTTATCAAAAAAAAAAGAAAAGTACGAGATTGTAGTATAGATATAGTCTATTGGGATGCTGAACTACCGAAGTAATACACACAAAATAGTAAATGCAAATACATACCATAACAAGTTATAAAAGAACAGTAGATTTGTATTCCATAAGATAAGTTCTGTTACATTCTTCATAGTCAAGGAGGACC
Organism: Taxus wallichiana var. yunnanensis; assembly: GCA_018340775.1. Classification (NCBI taxonomy): domain Eukaryota; kingdom Viridiplantae; phylum Streptophyta; class Pinopsida; order Cupressales; family Taxaceae; genus Taxus; species Taxus wallichiana. Next base: position 556,216,217 of record CM031239.1, on the reverse strand, counting down.
TGATACAAGCGTCCTTCTTCTGACATTCGTAATGGTCCTTAAAGATCAAGACCAAACTATTGTCAGTTAATCCAACTGTCACAACGACCATAACTCAATATAGTAACAGAATGCTGATAAGGATACTAACAAAACATGTTGCCTACATTTACTTATAAATAACACTTTAATGCATTAGCTTTGACTGAATAATGTATAAAATTGTAAAAGTTGAAGTACAACTACACTGTATAAGAGGATGTCTCAACACACAGGATTTGTATTCATTAAATTTTGAAACTCGAAATTTAATAATTTAATGTAAGTCAAGAGTACATACTAATATGCCAGCAAATTGGCATACAAAAACACAAAAAGTGTTATAAATATATGTGAACCATCATTCATTTGCAAAATTAGCTTCTTTAGCACCTAAGTTTTCTTTCTAAAAGTACTCCACCAGGATACTATCTAGTATGCATCACTTTGAGGATTTTCTCCTTTTGTAGGCAATAGAACTTGGGTTAAATCATTGAGGTCATTTGGTTAAGCATTTTTATCCTCTGTGGCAAAATGTATCTGCATATAATAATATTTGGTCCCATTTTGTAGAACCATCATTGTATCTTGGGTTTATATGACGCAAAATCTGAAGGGTGCTATGAGTGTCGACCAGGTTCTCTTTCTTCTTCGACCCATGTCGGTTCCACTTTAATGAAAGGATAAAACTCTATGTATTCCAATTCCTATCACATACAAAAGAACTAGTTACTAGTGAGATTCCTCTTGTAGCAAGTAATTTTTATTCAGATGCATCATATCCATGGCTGTGCCACCAATGTGCCGGATTCTTGCAAATATGGCTATCATACAAGGTTTCTTTACTACCAAAATTATCTTTTCTCTTTTCCACGAGGAGTTTGTCTGTTTTTTTGATGTCAAATTGAATTTATTTAAGTGTCTCCTATCGAAGATGTCCCTTATTTGAGAAACATCTTTGGAAACTTGAGAGTTATCTTCGGGAGATGCCAACTCCAGATGCCAACTCCTACTTTTTGGAGACATTTCCCTGGGCTTTTCAATTATGAGAAATGCGATATGGATACACATTTCTAGGGTCAAAAGACTCTTCTTCTGGTTACTTTGCTTTTAAAAGATTTTCCTTTTGTTCATTTATATCCCTTTTAGTTTTCCCCTTATATAACTTTCTTTATTGTCTTATCTATCATAGTCCTTAACAATCACATCCACCACTCTGTTTTTACCCTCCTGCTCTTTAATATCATTTAATCTTTTTGAGATCCATAAAATCCATCACTGTGACTGTATAAAATAAAACCATGCTCCCATGCTCCACCTAGTTACATTACCAAAAGCCATCCTTTTTAGTCTCGACCCCCTTTAACCGTAGGCAACCATTAAATACCATAAAATTTCCTATCTTAAATTTCAAACATTTGACCACCAAAGACCACTTACAAATCAAGGGTATTTTGCAGCATTCTCATGCTGTCTATAGAACACAACAATGGTAATGACATTGCCATGTTTGTGTAATAGATACAATAGATACAACATCTTCTTTTCATGTTTTAATAGAGTGTAGTGGTGCACCTATGCGAACAATGTCTGCTTTCACTAGCATTTATCATAGGACTCAAAATCCCATCTACCAACAAAGGTTTTTGCATTTTAGAGAACTATCAGATCTGAGCCGAGTTCTCCCATTGTCTTAGATCTCCAAAAAGTCTAATCGAGTGCTATTGTAAATATTTATCTTTCATATAACGCTTTTACCATTTATCAATAAAAAAGGAAAGTATGAGATTGTAGTATATAGATATAGTCTATTGAGATGCTGGACTACCAAAGTAATACTCACAAAATAGTAAATGCAAGTACATACCATAACAAGTGATGAAACAACACCAACTTTGTATATCGTAAGACAAGTTCTACTACGATCTTTGTAGTGAAGGTAGGACTTTATACAATCACCCTACTCCCGATTATTCCTAATGGTACTTTATCAAGACCAAACTAATGATGTTCACAACGGCCATAACTCAATAACTCAACAAAATGCCGATTAAGATACTAACGAAACATGTTGCCTACATTTATTCATAAATAACCATAGTCACCTAAGTCTCGGGATGGGGGACAATCGGACAAGGTTTTCGTGGATGGCAAATGTTACCATATATTGGGGAGGCTATTAAAATAATTTATAAAAATATTTCTACTTTATTCAATCAAATTTAGGGGTTTAAATTGTATTTAATGTTTATTAGGATACTTTCAAGATTAGAAATTAATGTTTTTGGTAATAATATTGACTTTTCAAAAGTAAATGCACCTTTTTTCTTGAAATAAAAATCGGAGACTTTCCTCCAAGTCTCCCCAAAATGTTTGATGTGTCCAAAATTTGGGGGATGCATCCTTGTAACACTGTAAATAACACTTTAATGCATGCAAAATTTATAAAATTGCAAAGATTGAAGTACAACAAAAATATATAAATGGATGTTGTGAAACATAGAAAGTGTATTCTAATTAAATATTGAAACTTGAAATTTAATAATTTAACGTAGTTTGAGGAGCACATACTAATATGCCAACAAATTGGCATGCAAAAACACAAAAACATGTGATAGATATATGTGAACTATCATTCATTTGCAAAATTAGCCTCCTCACCAGATAAGTTTTCTTTCTTGAAGTGCTCCGTTAGGATACCATCTAGGTATGCATCGCTCTCAAGCCTTGCCTCTTTTATAGGCAGTGGGACTGGGGTAAATCATTGATGTGATTTGGCTAAGCATTTTCATCTTCTGTGGACAAATGCATCTGTGTATAATAATATTTCATTCTATTTTTAAGAATAACCATCCTTGTACCTTGGGGTCTATATGACACAAAAGCCGAAGGTTGCTATGAGTGTAAACTGGGTTCTCTTCCTTCTTTGACCCATGTCGGTTCCTCTTGAATGAAAGGATAAAACTATATGTACCCTGATTCCTATCACATGCAAACGAACTAGCGATTAGTGAGAGTATTCTTAAAGCAAGTGATTTTGATTAAGATGCATTGTATCCATGGTTGTGCCATGAATCTACTGGGTCCTTCCGAATATGGCTATCACACAAGGTTTCTTTTCTACCAAAAACATCCTGTTCATGAGGAAATTTTCTGTTTTTTGATGTCAAAATGAAAATATTTTAGTGTCTCTTATAGGAGACATCTCCTGCATTTGAGAAATGTCTTCAGAAATTTGAGTCATCTTTGGGAGATGCCAACTCCTTCCCCTTGGAGACATTTCTCCAGGCTTTTCCATTATAAGAAATGCGAACTGGATTCATTGTTCCAGGGTCAGGAGATGCATCTTTTGGTTACTTCGCTTATAAAAGATTTACCTTTTATCCATTATAAACCTTTTACCCTTACATTCTTTTCTTTATTGTCGTATCGTATTATACTGTTTTTTTTTAATTCTCATGACCACCACTCTATTTGTACCCTCCTGCTCTTTTAATTAATATCTTGATCACTATAATATCCATCACTGTGATTTTATTAAAAAAACACGATTCCTGTGCTCCACCTAGCTATATTACCAAAAGTCATTCTTTTTTTCCTCAACCTGCCTTAACCCTAGGCACCCGTTAATTACTATCAAAATTCCTCTATTAAATTTCAAACATTTGACCATCAAAGACCACTTGCAATTCAAGGATATTTTGCAGCATTCTCATGCTGCTTAGAGAACACAACAATGGTCACGACATTGCCATGTTTGTATAATAGATATGGCATCCTCTTTTAATGTTTTAGTAGGGTGCAGTGGTGCACCTACGTGAACAATGTCTTCATTCGCGAGCATTTATTATAGGACTTAAAATCCCATGTACCAACGTAGGTTGTTGCATTGCAGGGTACTATCAAATCTAAACTGAGTTCTCCCATTGTCTTAGATCTCCAGAAAGTCTAAGCAAGGGCTGTTGTAAATATTTATCTTTCATATAATATTTACCATTTATCGAAAAAAAAGGAAAAAAGAAGAAAAAAGTATGAGATTGTAGTATAGAATCTAGATATAATCTATTGAGATGCTGGACTACCAAATTAATACACACAAAATAGTAAATACAAGTATTTACCATAACAAGTTATGAAACAACAGCAGCTTTGTATTCTATAAGTTCTATTACAATCTTAAAAGTTAAGGGAGGGCCGGCTACAAGCATCCTTCTGCCGACATTCCTAATGGTACTTTAAGATCAAGACCAAACTTTGTCTAATAATCTAGTTGTCAAAACAATCTTAACAATGTAACAAAATGCTAACAAGGATACTAACAAAACATGTCACCTACATTTATTTGTAAATAAAACTTTACTCATTTAATGCATTAAATATGAAAGCAAAATGTAAAAAAATGTAAAAATTGAAGTATAACTATACTATATATGAGGATGTCTCAAAACATAGAAATTTTATTCTCATAAAATGTTGAAACTTGAAATTTTATAATTTAACATAGTGTCAGGAGTACATACTAATAGTCCAACAAATTGGTATGCAAAAACACAAAAAAATGTGATAGATATGCGTGCAACATCATTCATTTGCAAAATCCTTATCAGCTAAATTTTCTTTCTTGAAATCCTCTGTTAGGATACCATCTATGTATGCAGCAGTCTCAAACTTTACCTCATTTGTAGGCAATAGAACCGGGTTTAAATAATTGAGGCCTTTTGTGTAAGCATTCTCATCTTGCATGGCTAATGCATCTGCATATGATGATATTTTTTCCTATTTTGTAGAAAAACCATCGTTGTACCTTGAGTCTATATGACACAAAAACAGAAGGTTGTTATAAATCTAAACCAGGTTGTCTTCCTCCTTTGACCCATGTCGATTCTTCTTCAATGAAAGGATAAAACTATATGTACTCCAATTTATCACATACGAAAGAACTAGCTAGTAGTGAGAGCACCCTTATTGTGAGTGATTGCGATTTAGATGCATCGTATCGAAGGTTGTGCCACCAATCTATTAGGTCGTTCGAATATGGCTATCATACAAGGTCTCTTTACTACTAAAAACATCCCAGCCACAAGATAATTGTCTGTTTTTTGATATAAAATTGAGAAATACCGAAGTGTCTTGTATAGGGACGCCTCCTCCATTTGAAAAGTGTTTCGAAACTTGAGAGACATCTTCGGGAGACACTGCTCCTGCTCCTCGGAGACATTTCCTAGGAAGTTGGATTATATGAAATGCATAACTGATTCGGATATGTGTTCCTTAGGTCAAGAGACACATCTTCCAGTTACTACCCTTTGATATACTTTTAATTCATTTGTATCCCTTTTCCCCCTTATATTATTTTCTTTCTATATTGTCTTACCTTGTATACTCCCTTTCTCAACTCTCGTGTCTACCACTCTATTTCTACACTCCCACTCTTTGTTATCATTTAACCTTTTGAGAACTATAAAATCCATCACCATGCCTGTATAAAATAAAACTATCTCGCCCTTGCTCCATCTAGTAACATTACCTAAAGAAATCCTTTTTTGGGTCCCAACCCCCTTAATGCTAGACGCCCATTAAATCCCATCAAAATTCCTCTTTAAATTTCAGATATTTGACCACCAAATACCACTAGCAAATAAAGCATATTTTGCAGCATTCTCATGCTGTGCCTACAAAATACATCAGATAACAATGGTCATGACAATGTCATGTTTATACGATAGATATGGCATCCCATTTTACTCTTTTAATAAAGTGTAGTGGTGTACCTGCTCGAACGATGTCTTCATTTGTGAACATTTATCATAGGGCTCTGTTGGCTAGATTTTATGCACAACATAAAACCTAGGCAGTCATGAGATAAATCTCCCTCATTTAACGACGAGGCTCCCATGTAAGATGTTTATCAATTCGGTAAGGGTGAATCCTAATAACTATTTTGGGGTTTTACTTTAATTCCCATAGCTCGTGAACCACAACTGGGTAATTTTGCAGCAAGTAAGCAACTGTGATAAAACTAATTACAGAAAAGGGGAAAAATAGAAATTTAGGAAAGAAGAAAGAAGGGTGTGCCAATTTGACCAATATCTATCAGAGTTGGTCTCATCCACACAAACGAAATAAACAGATAAAACACAATTTTTAGCAGGATGGGAAAGAAATAACTTCTAACCTAGATCTGAGATAACACAAAGTTTATCTAAAAACCTTTGAAAGAAGAATTCAAGAAAACATCATAGACACAAAGTTCTCTAGAAATCCACCTTTATTCAATCCCAAGCCTCTGCAACAATCACACCAAGGGTTCCAGCACAAAGTCTGACAACTCAAGAATGCTCCGGTTACAAAGCTCTTGCTAAAACAAGTTTTGATAAACAAGATTGTGATGATTGTTTAACCCGTAGGCTCTTCCTCTATTTATAGTGCATAGAGGGCAATTACAAATAGGAAGCTTTCAATGAATTTCCGCATGTGGAAGCTATGAAAAAGGGAAGCAACTGGTAGTATTTTCCCCTAGACTTTCTCATTGCATGACATGCATGCTTTACAACTGAAAATAGAACCTTCTATTTTGCATGTCTGCCACCTATTTCCAAGTAATTGACTTCTTCCAGTAACTTGAAGTAATGGCTTTTAAAGCCAATTACCTAAGTTTTACAATTTTAATTGATTACTCAATTGCTTTGTTGGAGAAAATAAGAGAAAGAAGAAGAAAGAAAAGAAGTTATTCTAGCTGCAACACTCTCCGTTTGATTCTTCTTCCATACTTTGCATGCTGATTCAACTTGTATTGCACCTCTGCCTCATTCACTTTGGCAATGAATGATATCTCTGTCCGGAACCTGAGAAGCTCTTTCTCCCATATGCTGTTGACTCTTTGCCTTTGATTCTCACCAAACTAGATCTAGGAGTAGTTAACCATGATTTCCTTGGGTGTTGTTTCGACTTGTCTTCTCCTCTTCTCCTCTTATCCTTGAAGCTTTTGCAGTTCTTCTCAAGTATGTGCACCAGTGAAATGTTTGCTGTAAACAATTCAAACAAAACTCATCACCCTTTTATTTTTAATTGCATATGAGCAATTTTGAATTCTGGAAATCACTCCGGGTGAAGGTAAATATAAATAGGCTCAAATATGGGCTCAACTGGAGATTGGAATCAACATGCATGGGCTTTTAGAGGGATCAACTGGAGATTTAGCATGCATTTTCATGGGCTGCGTTTGGAATATAAGAAGCAAGCTTTTAAAATTCCCAACAAAACCTAGTGAATTTTCACTTATTGCAAAAGTGCTGCGTTGAACTTTGAAGGAAGAGAGCAATTTGCACTTCAATGACTTGCATGGGAGATTTGCGTGAAAAATAGCAAGGGAAGGCAGCGTTAAAAACAGAGATGGAAGGCAACTCTCAAATTCATGATTTGCATTTTAAACTTTTAGCCTTGACTCTTTAAAATTGCGTGAAACTTCAGGTAGGAAGGCAAGCAGTGGAAAACATGAAGGAAAGGAAGCTAATATTCACGCTTCAACTTTGCAAACTCCTTTAAAATTGCATGAAAAGACATAAGTCACGGCAGCGTGAAAATCAAACATGGAGGGCAACTTCTATTTCCACGATTTGCACTTAAACTCTTTCTTTAAAATTTGCGTGGAAATCCAAATGGAAGGGCAACGAGAAATTAGAAAGTGTCGGCAGCTTGCACTTTTACGTTTTGGTCTAAAAGCATTTTTTTTTCCATTTTTGGATTTTTGGTGAAGAAACAACCATAGAATAATTTTTTCCATTTTTGGAAAGGGTTTGAGAAGATGTAGCAGCAAAACTTGCAAGTGCCATAACTTTCACTCCGTGGCTCCGTTTTAGGTGCCGTTTTTCTAAAAGTGCATATTTTCTCGAGCTCTACGCATTGGTGGCAGTATTTTTCTTATTTTCATACAATCCATTATTGCACCTTTTTGGACCAAGCAACCTCTTGCAATCTCCTGAGCAAATCAGCACAAGTCAAAAAGACCAAAATTTTAAAGGGGTATCCCAAGATTTCCAAGTGAAATTTTTGGGTACACCAGGCTCAAAATCCCATCTACCAACGTAGCTTGCATCAGAGAGCACTATCAAGTCTAATCCGAGTTCTCCCATTGCCTCATATCTCCAAAAAGTGTGAGGGTTGTCAATATTTATCTTTCATATATTGTTTACTTTTTATCAAAAAAGAAAAGTATGGGATTGTAGTATAGATATAGATTATTGAGATGCTAGACTACCACCAGAAGTAATAGACATAAAATAATAAATGCAAATACATACGACAACAAGTTATGAAACAACAACTTTTGTATTCCTTAAGATAAGTTTTATTACAATACCCGATACAAGTGCCCTTACATTCCTTATGGTAGTGAAAGATCAAGACTAAGCTGTTGTGGGCTAACCTAACCGTCACAACTACCATACCTCAATAACTTAACAAAACGCCGACAAGGATACCAAAATTGTTAGGAAATAATTATATTAGTGCTCCATTATTAATCATTATTATTTGTTAGGTCTGTTATTATATTTGTTTATATGTGAAGTTGTTAATAAACAACTCACGTGAATAGAAGTTTGGTGAGAGAATTAAGGAGTGTTGTTATATCAGATTCCTATTTTATAGGAATGACTTATTCCTATATATTTGTAAGAGTTCTCGTATGGAATATCAAGAAGAAATCTATGAATTATTATTGTGTTTATTCTGTTTAACTCTGCTGCTACTCCTAGATTTGGTATCAGAGCGATCATATGTCTGTTCTTGAGATCTAGAATATAAAAAAATGAGAGGTCATTACATAGTTTCTTTTTAAGCATACGGATCTGTGTATTGTTGCAACTCGTGGATCAATTGTATACACAGTTATGGATCAGGCGTGATGCAGTATGCGACCTGATGTTGGTCTACAATGGCGAACAGATAATTTGTCGTGTGACTTGCACTCTCAGCAGTGAATGTTTGAAAGAAAACGCAGGTATAAATCCGTGGGAGGACCACTAAAATGTTTGAATGTCAATAAAACAGATCAGTATGCGTGTGCAGATCAGTATGTTAAACGGTTGAGAAAACGAGTCCAAAATCATTGTACTCAAATCTTTGCTCAAAATTGTTTTCCTTGGATCGACAGTTTATGATGCAAGTTTGAGCGGTTCGTTGGACTCCATTTAAGAGCATTTGTTTCTTTGTATCAAGCTTTAGCTATTATTTAATGGTTACAAGTCCTGTCGATCCGTGTAGATATTTCTCTTCAAGATCGAATTCCAATTCAGATATTGGTAGTGCATTCATCTAATTACAATTGTGCAGCAGCAGTTCAGATCTAAAATCACGGGAGTCCAACATCCTGCTCTGCCAACTTGCGTGTGGAGAGTGTGCATATTCTTTGTTGAAGACCCGGTCTCATATTTTGCCTCGTACCTGTCACTAGAGTTCCTGCAGATTCTTGTTTTGACAGAAACTTCTAAATTCAGTTGATTTAGCACGTTTGGCTCTTGATCCATGCAAATCCGAGCTCCTGCCGACTTCTATGCACCATTTTTTTCTCCAAGTTTGAAACGTGTCTCCATATTTCCATGCGCAGATATGCCACGTATGTTGTTGCTGTCAAATTACCTTCAGATTCATTACATAGTCCGTGTAATTTGATTTTATTTGTCCATATGTAATTTGTCTTTTATTTCATTGTCTCTCTATGTTTGTAAAGTGTCATAACTGAATACTTTAGGTTATTTGATAATGTGTCATGTATGTCCATCAAGATTTGGTATAATATTATAATATTATAATATGTACCATAGTTATAATATTATTTTTTGTGTGTCACTCAATGTTTGTTTTGAGTCGAGTCTATGAGTGTCTACTCAGTCAAGTCAAAATTAATATATTTTTCATCATTATCGTCAAAATATGTTTAGGTGAATAATAGGTTGTATTTCATATAGGTGATTTTAGGATTTTTTTATCGAAAGTAATCATTATAGTGTCGTTATTTATCAGTCTAGTCAATAATTTTGTTAAAAAAAAGGGTGCATTTTCATTGATCTCGACACCTATCTCACAATGGTCAAGAAAAGAAGAAAACAATGTATTCTCACGAACCAATTACCATGGAGAGAGACATAAAAATATACAAGATCAAGAAAATTCAGCTATGCTAAATTTAGAAGAAGGATATGAAGGTGACAAAATTTGAACCACCTAGATCTCTAAAAAGAAAATGTCGATAAATAAAGAATACAAAGACCATCTTTTACGAAAAATGAGAAGTTTGAAAAGAAGTCTCGAGCACATTTCTCGACCTACGGTGTACAACCGGAGGCGGAGGCATCTGGAGGTTGAGGTCATTCAATGACCTCTCGTCCTGTAAACGACGGGGCCGCATATCAACTTTGTGACATGTGTGTGTGCGCTTTGATTTTAGTGCTTCCAGCAGTGTGGTGTGCCTCGAATGATCCTGCTTTTCAATAAGTGGAAATTTCACATTGAGGGGGAACATGATCCAATGTTCCATTTCCAAGATGTCCTTTTTCTATGATGTATGAGCAACAAATTTCAATAGAATTTCCTATGTTATTCCCTCAAGATAGTGATGAGAGTTGTTGATACTCACCGCATTATCATGATATCGTGGTTGTTAGTTATCCAGAAAACTATCCGCAGGTCAATTGATACTCGCCCTCAAAAACCATCTGTGGTTGTTGGTTAACCACTTGGAAAACCATCCAGAGGTTGTTCATGTATTGTCCTCAAAACCATCCGATCATGAGCATGCTACGTGAGCGGCACGTTCATAAAGACAAAGGCGATGGATGTTCACTTTGTTAGAAATAATTATATTAGTGCTCCATTATTAATCATTATTATTTGTTATTTGTTATTATATTTGTTTATATGTGAATTTGTTAATAAACAACTCACGTGAATAGAAGTTTGGTGAGAGAATTAAGGAGTGTTGTTATATCGTATTCCTATTTTATAGGACTTATTCCTTATATTTGAAGAGTTCTCGTATGGAATATCAAGAAGAAATCTATGAATTATTTGTTTATTCTCATTAACTCTTGAAAAATAACATGTGGCCTACATCTATTTAAAAGTAACACTTCATGTAGTAAATTAATCCCATGTCCCTCCCCTTTAGATAAGTCTCACTTCCGACTACAAAATATAAAAACATATCAATGTGGAGAAAAAGGAGTTCATCCTTGATGAGCGTGCTTCCATGTATTGGAAATTTTTCTGAAGTAACCACTGGAGAGCTTGATGGAGCAGCTTTTGATTGTTGCATGATTCAGCTCGCGATGCATGCATAGACTTCATGGTCCTTTGTGAAGATTTTAAGAAGCAAATTATTTGCGCTCTTGTGAACACTTTACCATGTGTACTGTCATGCATCTTGTGTTTCCTCAAGCACTTCCTTTTAAGCTAGTTGTAATCTGGCCGGCACCTGGTTTAGCTACTACTCATGCTTGGCCTTAGTGTCTTTGTGATCTTGCTCATGCCTGACCTTAGTGTCTTTGAGCTCTTGCTCATGCTTGGCCTTTGCCTCTTTGAGCTCTTGCTCACATTCTAACTCCCTACAACTTTGTGCATGTGTGAGTTGGGTTTGCTGGGAGAATTGATCCTTGAATCAATCTTGTTGATCTCCTATCTCATGATGTAGGGCTGCCATCGTGCTAGCCATACTCCCCATCTCATTTTGCACCATACGTTGCTCGGACACAAAGGATTGGAGCATGAAGTATTTGTATATAGATGTATGCTCAATGCTCTATAAGAAATCAAGGACCTTTTTCACAGGAGAAGTAATACTCTTAGCCATTCGTATGGGTGTCCATTGATCATGCATCTGAATAATATTTACTTGTGGCCATCCTTGGCTGAAATAAATCCATATATACTTGGGACAACAGACTATCTACACAAACCTATGAATACGGGCAGCCAAATCTATCATCCATACGTGTGGAAGACCACTGATAACTTCTAAGTGCCTAACCACCCTGCACATGCCTTGCAGTGCCTCGATCATGGGTCCTAATGTCTGTAAGAATTGAGACAAGGTTTTATAATGGTTGCTGCTTTTAGGGTAGGGAAAAAGTACTGTAGTACCTTCATCTCGTGTGTGAGAATCAGCTGCCTTTGCCTTTTAGTTTGCTGGTCCTTCTGTATGCACATCTATGTCTGCATATTGTACGTGGTCTCTTTTAGATGCTGCCCCTATGGATTCTTGGTGGTGTAACAGACTCATGGGTACCTCTATGTCCTTATTTACTAGTGCTCCGAGCTCTTAACCGACTTTTGATTTGTTCTTTTTGCTTACCATCCTCCCTATTCACAAGAGAGTGTCTACCATGGCTTTTAAAGAAAAGATGGTAGGGGCATCTAGTAGCTTCGAGTGGGTAGGCATGTAAAGCCATTATGTGTCCTTTTTCTTTCTCATCCACATTGTTTGTCTCAGAACCTTCCTCTTCTTTGGAGCATTTTCACCTTCCTCTTTTTAGCTAAAGTTCGATGGTACATGTGCTCATCTAAGTGGATGCTAAGGTGTTTCCAATGGAACACAGAGAGCCATGTCAGATTGTATGGAGCATCAATTGTGAAGCTTCATTCCATTATGGACATGTGACTATGTATACACTTTGCATCCAAGAATAAGCCAATAACATGTTGAGTCATACAAAACCCTTTATACAAAAAAATAAAGGAACTCATGGATACGTGTGGACAACTTTTCTTCTTAGTTGTAGATCTTTCCTTTCATTATGCCTATGAGGTGTTTGGTCACCCATAGCGCCATATGAGAGGCTTGAGGAACTCCCACTAAATGACACTTGATGAAATCCATGAGAGAACACCATTCTTCGAAGCTAAGTATTCCTTTTTGAAACCCCGGTGGCCCTTGGCCCACAAGTGACCCAACTCTTCTAAAGTGAGGTTTGGTTGACAAATTTTTATGTCAATATATTTAAGAGGCTACCCATTTGCATTTTGTGCTAGCCATGTAGTGCTTTTGGGTGTGAACAAAATTGGAGCTTGTTTGAAGTTCACACAACTAAGCGCAACGAGCTAAAAGCACAACACCTCAATGACCTTGTTTTTGTGTGATACAATCTTTGTCTTCATTCGAGACAAGTGGAGGGGGCAGAGGAAGCCACACGATAATTGACTTGGATGATATCAATCCACATGCTGAATGGATTTCTGATGACATGGAGCCCATGTTTATCGAGGACATTGTGAAGTTGGAGAGGGAGGCTAAGGAAGCGATGGCGCAAAAGGCAACATAGGCATCAAGAGCTAGAGGAGTTGGCGAGGATGCAAATATTTTTGTGGATGATATTGTTTTAGAGGAATGTTTACCTTCCACCTCTAGAGGGCAGCAGACTTATTAGGCGGTGGAGATGATTGCATATTTCATAGTAGTATATTTTGGTGCATTGATTTACTATATCACTATAGTCCATGATTTAAATTTGTACTCTGTAATCTTTTTTGGTCAAAACTGAATAGAAAATATACTTATGCATTCTCTACATTCATTTCTCATGTCAATTAATAATACTTTTCATGTTATTCAAGTATATTTTCTGAATTTAAATGTAGTGATAAAGTTACCAAGTAATTGTCAAGAAACTCCCGAGTCCCGAGTATGAGTCAAAATTTCGGGCTTCCGAGAAATGCCCGAGTACTAGTTTTTGAACTATGGTTTCCTACAGTTCAAATTGAATATTTGAACTCATATTTGAGGTCTTTACCGTTGAACATCGGAAGATAAACATATATAAGCTACTTCATACTCTATAACAATGTTGTCCATCACTGCATCGCGTTTGCATAACATCATGGTCATACTTTCATGATCAAAATTATTGGGACCATTTGTATTCTGTATTTTTAGTATTGCAGTTCATCTGCCTTAGATTGCTCACTCAATCCTGGTTGAAGAATTTGAAGTAAAAGGCGACAAGGAAAGAACTTCTCCTAGTTTTTAATACAGAGTACAATATACAATGGACATAATGCCTAGTCGAATTTTGTTTTTGATTTTGCATACAGCTAGGATAAATTGAGATTAGAGAGATTATGGTTATTTTCTGAATTCAGTGCCCTTTTCTATGTATGAATTGCAGCATGTGCACCCACCCGACTTCATTATGATAGCATTGAGTCGTATAAATACCTGTATTATTATCTGCAGCTTTACATTTTTCTTTATTCCCGGTATCAAAAACTTCTGTTTTATCAATGGGGAATATAATCATCCTCCTGGTTTTGGTGGTTGTGACACAACTGAGGAGATATTTTGATTTAATGCCTATCTACAGTTGAGGCGCTGTCGCTTTATTTTGGTTAATGTGCATCAAAAAAGAAAAAGAAAAAAAGAGACTTTAATCATAAGAATTCTCATCCTTGGTTTGTTGCAACCCTCCCATTGAATAACCTTCACACTATATCAATATGACTTTTATGCTTAAGAATTGTTGTAATCCTGCTTGGACTTCAAGCAGTCCTAGTAAAGTTATCCACTCTTCTAAAGTTCTAACACCTAAAATAAACATCTCAATCCCATGCCTTTCCAAAAAAGCACATTAATTGAACTCTTAACGAGCTATTCTTCTCAGTGATTGTAAATTGTAATGACTTTGTATGTCTGGAATTTACTTTGTCGAGCCCCTCCTATTGAAAAGTCTTTTGGGTGAATTTTATGTATGAGATTAATCTTAAACAATTTCAGTATTCATTTATTAACTTTTGGAACAGTTGCAATTTGATCTGCCTTTATTTGATGTAGATCATAATATTTTTTGTACATGCGTCTCGTTTTTAATTGTTTGGAATATGCAGGTCCCATGTTTTATTTGTTCGATGTTAGCAGTTCGATGGATGTGCTTGGAACCTCACTCCGGCTTTGATAGTGTAAGGTCTCTCAGATGCCTTTGTCTATGAAATGCTAGTGTATTGATTATATTTTGGCATTTATGTAGGATTAGTAGTTGCATTGTTTGTGCCAGATCTTACACATTGATAGTAGTAAATAAAAAGATAGGCAATCACAAGAAGTGCATTATTAATGTAAGATTTTATGTACTACCTTCTTTTTTGATGTGTTACTTCCAATACGTTGATGTTTGAAATGTATATTTTATGACCTTTCATGTTTGTTATGCTTGACATTGCATCTGTATTAGAATTACAAATGAGTTGTGGATATTGCCACATATGAAACACCTGCACATCCATTGTTGCATTTCAAATGTGAATTTGGTTAGCATGCTGTGCTCTACCCTGGCGTAATGATATGTGCTTTGGCTCAAGAACACGTACACAAAGAAAAGAACAATACTTAAGTTATACTATGTTATATGTGAATGTAACATTTTCAGGAATAGGAGTTCAAGCTTCTTTAGGCAAGTTGGATGTAATGAAAACATGAATGGTTTGAATCACATGGAGGACATGTTCAATATCTAATGAATCCCGATGGAGTCGAAGGAGATGTTTCCAAAATGCTAGTGGATGTTGTCTTATGAATGGGACAATTGGAGTTCCTTTAAATCATCCTTATGGTAGCCAAACATGGTTACTGGATTTGAGACGTGTTATCTGTATTATGATATTATCAATGATTCTAATCAAGCCTAGCTACCACTAGTAGTGCACATTTTGAAATATTCATTGTTTAGCTATCAAGAAATAAAAGATAGATTAGTAATGAATTCCTAGCACCCTTTGCAACATCATCCCACTGACTAAAACTTGGTTGCCCAATAGTATTATATATACGTTAGTCAAATACATATGCTAGGTTTTCTCTCATTATCACTTCCATCTAACACAACATGTATGGCTCTATTCCTCTTATATCTCAAAAAGTGTATAATGTTATGCCTCGATTTCACTATTAACACATTCATAATACCAATGTGTTAATAAGTATGAGAGAGAATGGAAGGCATACAACACACTAACACCTTTTGTGTGCATGTCTTTAACTAAGCATAAAGAAGTACATTTCAGGGGAGGAAGTTATATGTGAACAACTAACACATATTAACTATATTTAATTAATTAATGTTTACTTCATAATATTAATACTGTCTTTAATGAATAAATGGGTAGCTACTCCAAGTTTGTTCTGAAATTTTATGACCACAATGGGACCAGAAGAATTATTCATTAAATCTACAAGTTGCTCTTGAGAGGTGCAATAGTGAAGAGAAATATCACAATTGGCACTCACTGTTGCCGTACTCTAATTTGGTGAAAGATAAAGTCATAACATGTTGAAGCTTGCTGTGCTATGAAACAAATCCTGAACCAAAGGAAAAGATGTGCCCAGTGGTAGGCTTCCGAGTATCAATTAATCCTGCTCAATCAAAGTCCATGTAAGCTGTCAATGCAGCCCTCTGATATAAAATGCCAAAGTCGAGAGATTCTTTGACATATCGCAAAACATAAAGATTTGGATCAGAAAGACTTCCTAATCTTGAATCTTGTAGATGCTGATCGATCTTAATATTCCAGGCTTGTGGAGTTTTCTTAAGTCTATACAAGGGCTTAACTAATTTGCAAACTAGATGATCACGAACAGGTTCCTGAAAACCTTCAGGCTGCACCATATAAACCTCCTTATCCAAATATCCATTCAGGAAGGCGCTCTTTTCATCTATCTGAAATGCATTCCATCCAAATTGAGCTGCTATGGAGAGAAATAACCAAAATGTGACCATATTTGCAATAGGAGAAAAAATAGTCTCATTGTAGTTTATCCTCTCCCGTTGTTAAAGTACTTTGACAACAAGACGAGCCTTATACCCGTGTTCTTTTTCTCTTAGCCTTTGCTTGGCAAGCTGCCGTAAGTTTTCGATAATCTTAGCAAGAAGTATCGATTTCTTTTTATAAAAAAGAAACAATTAACTTGATGCAAAACCATTTAAATATTGTATCCATACTTTTATTCCATTTCCATATATTGATGGATCTTGGATCGCTGTCATTAACCAAATTTTAATTTTGTAGAATTAATTTTTCCTTGTTCTGCTGCTTATTTTGTGAAGCAGCAATTCTATTCTGGTTGCCAACAGATCAAAATACCTACCTATGTGCCAATTGTCATTTGGCTAAAAAACCTGTGGAGATCGAGGTTCCACAGTCTGTGCTTCCCGATACCGTATTTGAAGCAGTCGTTAAGATCCCCTATGATAAGCAAATAAAACAAGTTCTTTCTAATGGTAAGAAAGGAACTTTAAATGTAGGAGCTGTTCTTATTTTACCCGAAGGTTTCGAATTAGCTCCTCTAGATCGTACTTGTCAAAAGTACCATTGGCTTTGCTTTTGACTTTGTACACCCATTTGTATTCAACGGGTAATTCCACCAATTCAGCTCATGGTAATTCCAATTCCTAGGTATGGTTCTTCAACAAGGTGTCATATTATGCTTGCATGGAAGTCTCCCATTTAGATGTCTTCTGCTTCAAAATATTGATGCGATGCAATACTGTAAAAAAGTGAGATGTGAGAGCATGTTGAGAGCGAAATGAACATGCTTTGTTGGATTAACAACCTTGTTTCTTGTGCTCTGACCTAGTGTCTTTCTTTAAGCATCTTTTCCTTCCAACTTCCCATGCACATCCTAGATAGAGTCTCCTCCCGCAACTAACCGTACATTTGATTGAGGCAGTTCATCCTCCTGCACCTGAGGCATTTCATCCTCCCACACAACTAACTGTGCATTTGATTTAGGAATTTCAATCTCCTGCACATCTTGTATGGTGGAGACTCCCTCCACACACATATTTAAGTTGACTGTAGTAGGATCAATAAGTATATACCTGCCGCCTTGCCCAATGCATAAGGAAACTACACTGTCCTATTTCACATTAGACACAATAAATTTCTTCCTAGAGAAATTTACAGCAATGTTAGGATTTTCTGTTAACTGAAGACAACAGTTTTTTATTCATGCTAGGAACATACCTAACATTCCTTACTATGAGTTTTTGAGCATTATTTAACACTATGTGGATATCTCCTATCCTCCCTACTGCAAGTGATTCCCATCAATTAATAAAACTGAATTAGAAATATTTGTATTTGCAGCAAATTGTACATGCCAGCATCGACCACAAGTAAAATTTACAGATTCTGCGGGAATCGATACACCAACAATTGGTAGCTCTGTCATTTGAGCATGATGCCACAAGGGCATACTCTTCCTCAAAATCCCGTTCATCTTCAACTGCTGCCACATTTGCCCAACCTCGTGCCTTTTGTTGTGAGAAAGATTGCAATGGTGCTGTCAACAATCGTTTTTGACATGCATGACCTTATGACAATAATAACATTTCACTTGGAATTTGGAAGTAGATCCTTTATAATTATATTTTAACTTCCACTTCGACCGAGCAACGAATGTACTCCGTTTGTCAAGAACTAGATTCACTAGTTTGTGTCTGTCTGCATTTATTCTACAACCGATAAGACCTAACCTGATCAAATGTCAGGGTTTGGGTTTACACTATCAAGTGTAAAGCCTCTGCAAATGTTTCATTGGAGGGCAAAAACCATTCATAACAAGTGCATCCACGTCATCATCATCCACCTTTTTATTGATGGCACCGACCTAGTCTCAAAGATCTTTCATCTAAAGAAGATATTCTAATAGGGACCTAACCTCATTTATCTTTTCTGAAAACAACAAATATTACGAAGTCCAAATTTTATTTAAAGTCTGATACGTGTTTTGGAGACTTGTCCAAAGATCAGCCACCATAGTGGCATTCTGCACCTCGGAGATTAAATCACTTGACAACTAATTTTAACAACAAAAGAGCCTCCATATGAAGCTTGTCATAATCGGTAACATTTTAACTAGGTCTTGTTCCCTTTTCTAGAATTATTTTATTAGAATTGCAACATTTTGCGATTGTTAAAAACTTGTGATTCTAGACAGTATAATTTTCACCAGCTAACTTCTGTGCTTCCGACAAAACCAAATATGTAATATTGGCCATTTTACACACAGTTTTTGACCTCTAACCCATAAATTAATGCGAAGTATGCTAGAGTAGAATCTGAATTTGCATAATTCCAAATTACTTTTAATCTCAAGCCTCCAGGTCTGGTCAGCTCTATTAGACACGAAAATCATGATACGCGTGATAAAATATTGTGTCCGTGACTCACAAAAATGTTTGTCTGATAAAGTTGCGACTTTATTTGACTGGAATTGCATTTGCAAATCGCCAAAGAACGTGATTTTCCTTTGATGGACATTGTAATTAGGTCTGCGTGCTTCTAGCGAGTCTTCCCATGCCCTACTACTTGCAAATATGTCTTTTGATTGCTAGAGGCCTTTTTCTCTACACTTTTTTAGAAATATCTTTAAATTGCTAGTGGTTTGCACTTTGCTTTTACGATTTTGTTCTGGTCTTTCTTGTCTTCATGACCTCAAACCTAATATCTACAGCATGTGAAATTATGAATCACCTTTGGTTTGCAAGTTGACATTGTCCTTCACATTTCAGTCTGGTTCAAAATCGTTTGCTCTTGATTCGTGTGTGCCTAGCCCAATCTTCTTTTCTCTCACATCTTTCGGTCTCTTTGCATTCACGAAATATCACTGCCATTTCTCTCTTTGCATTTATGAAATCTCAGTCGTTTATGTCTCAAAATCCTCTTGGAAATCTTCATGATTTCTGCAACACGTCTAGAAAATGATGAATTCCTCCTATTGTGACGTCCTCCTATCATGAACCCTTCTGACTTGTTATTCCTCTGTCCATGATTCTAGCCTCACGTCTCTCCTCCTTCTGGAACTCATTAGCTTCCTGCAGATCTTCACTTGTTTTCTTATGCTCTAAAATGCATGTCTTTATCTCTTTACTATTCGTAGTCTTCTCCTACGCCTTCCTCGAATAGAACTGAACATCTTTTTCATGTCTTCTGCAGTTACCTTTTTGCAAGGCTTCCCCGAACTCTGACCCTTAAACTTAGAACCTTATGTCACAAACAAGTGTCAACTTTAACACCAAACTAAATAATAAAGCCCAATTAATATCATTTATGAGTTCTGACTAAAACTGGGACAGATTCAAATTGAATGCAAAATATAAATATTTAATTCACCTACACATGATTTAAAAGTGAATTCTTTCACCATTGCCATTTTTCGGCTGTAAGATGATGGATTGCTGCTATATGTCTATTGTGTCCCAAAAATGTTGATGTACTTTTTGTTCACAATTTCATTCACCCCTTTCTTGTCGCTTTGTTCTCCATGTCACCTTTCAGGCAACAATTCAAACTCATCCATTATCCATGGTTTTCTCAAGTTTTGTTCTCACGGTCTGTCTTTCACAATTTGTGTTGCAAATCTGCCATTTCTGTAAAAACTCAAATGCTTGCCAGCAGCACAAAACTGTTAACAGTTATCTGACATATCACGAAACTACAACAGTAGTCTTTCTCAAATCCAACTTGTCTGCAACATTCAACTTATATCTCTAAAAGTTGATGGCCTCACATTGAGGGGTAGGTCAGTGGGGTGACACTCATCTTGGCACAAGACTACAACTAGGGTACCTCAACACACTAGCTCTCGGTGATGAGGATCTGCCCCTGTTCAGCATCATGGACCTACTCCTTGGCGTAATGGATCTGCTCCTTCGCAACCACTTTTTGGGTCACAGGGACAAGCACACATTACGAGTTTCTTTGTTACCTCAGGTGTTTGTTCAGCCTTGGATGTTAGGAGGGATTTTTGGGGGGCGCTTTTCTTCCTCCTAGGTTTTCCCACCTATCCCCCCTTAGCCCTAGACACCCCTTGAGGAGCATTGTGAGATCCTGCATTGGTCCTTTCATAGTGATAGACAATGAAAGATGATTTCTCTATCCCTGGCACAATCATAGATGTTTGATAAGGCTACTGTCCAATTTCTCTACCTTTCTTTGACTTTTATGGGCCCATTCTCTCTAAGGGGTTCTTGTTCTTTTTGTTCTTGTTACCTTCACACAGATATTCATTTTGGTACCCTAACCACATGGGTCAGGGGCTTTACGTTGTTGGAATTATTCCTCATCCACTTTCTATGCTTCTGCTCTTCTTTTGTTTAGTTTGTGGGTTGTTCCTACGGTCCCATTGATCTATTTTGGTCATGCGTGGACATTAATATAATATTTTTATTTCTTTTCTTCTGACATCTTGGCATTTCCCCTTTGATCCTTGATAGTCTTCCTCTTGTCTCTTTTCTATCAACTTATTTCTTCCTAATCATTTGCCTTATTTTTTATGTGCTTTAGAAAATCAAGCGGTTGATCCTTTACCTTGAGGAACTTATCACTAATGTTTCCTTCCCTTCTTTTGATGAAATGTCTACAGCCTTTCAAGATGAAGTTTGTAAGAAAGAATTGTTAAACCGTTAGGCTATCATGTTCCCATATTTGGCTCACCAATCCTAGATTTGTTTCCACCTTCCTCCGCAAAAAGAAAGCATGCCATGTAAGGGAGATAAGATAAATATATTAATGTCCAATGAATGACCACAAAAGTAGGTCAATGGGATTGCAGCCCAAACAATATACAAAGTGCGAGTGGGGAAGACTCAAGACGAGTTCCCAAAAACAGAAGAATGGAAACAAACCAAAACAAACAAAAACCCCGAAGCCAAACCCCCACAGGCGGGGGCAATGAAACAAACGGGGAGAAAGAAGGGAGAAGCAGAGAAGGGAATGAAGGAGGGGGAAAACAAGGACCAATAGTCTACTCAGAAATGGTAGCCACATCCCTCCTAACATTCGAGGCCGACAAAAAGAAGCTCTTGATGGAATGACAATCCGAAGAGGGGGGTAGGGCCCCCTCCCCTGCTGAGATCTGAGACTAAAACGACGACCAGGGAGATGGGTGGAGTTGGGCTGCCCTCTAGTACGAGTGTGCGGTCGAGCCTGCTGGTGGTGACTGGGGGAGATGTGAAGGTCCAACCGGGGACAAACTGATCTATGCACTGAATCGGGTCAGAATGGCTTTGTTGTTTAGTTCCTCCAACTGCGTGTAGAATCGGAAAGAAGGCTGTAATTTGTCTCGTGGGAATGACTCTCGGATGGGGATGAGGAATCTGGTCCCGGAGCAGTAAAGACTCACGGATGTAGAGGGCAAGATGCCGGGGTCAATATATCTCAAGAAAACCGAGAGGATCTCATAGTATATGGGGCAGCGGAAGATGAAATGTGTCACGGTCTCCACCTCCTGAAGGCTACATAGCCTCAAAGTTTGTCATCCAGATCAAGGTGGTGATCAGTCTCGCACGTAGTCTGTGGAGCCAACCTGAAATTGACCTAGATGTATGCGGAGGGCATGCATCCAATGACGAAAGGTGTACTGAGGGCGGATGATGAGTCCATCTCTGATCTCAAGAAAATGCTTTGCATAAAAGGACATCTTGGGGCGTAAACCCCCATGAGGATTTACCCAAGTAGTCTGAATATAGCACTTGTAGATATCCTCCCGGATGGACTCTGTTCAACACTTACTTGGTGGCAAGAGATGATTGGGAGCATTCAGGGAATACTGAAAAGGGGGTAGATGATCAATTTGAATACCAATCGAATCCAATAAAGCGAAGCCTCGGAAAAGTAAAGAACGGCCCATAGCACGGGTAATACTCATGAGGAACAATAAGCGAGATATGGGTACTGTCACGTTCATTGGAGAAAGAAATAATATTAATGTCAACAAATGACCAAAATAGGTCTATGAGACTCAGAATCAATCACATACAATAAATATTATGCTAGGATAAAAGGACCCGAACAACCCATAAACTAAACAAAAGAACAAAATCATAGAAAGTAGACAAGGTGTAATCCCAACATCAGTAAAGCCCCAAACCATGTGGTTAGGGTGCCAAAATGAATATCTGTGGAATAACAAGAATAAAAAAACAAGAACCCCTAAGAGAGCATGGGCCGATGAAAGTTGGAGAAACTAGAGGTTAGCCTCATCAAACATCTTAGATCGTGGGAGGATAGAGGAATCATCTTTGTCATTGTTTATCCTTGTGAAAGGACCAATTCAAGATTTGAGAATGGTCATTAGGGAGTGTTTAGGGCTAAAGGGACTAGGTTGGGTAATCCTAAAAGGAAGGAAAAACACTCCCCATAATTCCTTCTAACATCCAAGGACGAAGAAATGCCCGAGGTAACGAATGAAATTGTAATGTGCGCTTGTCCCCACGGTCTAGTATGTAGTTCAAAAGAGCATATCAATGATCTTTGAGGAGCAAGACCTTGACACCGAGCATGTGCGATCTTTGTCTCCAAGAGCTAGTGTGTTGGGGCACCCTAACAAGTATTGTTGTACCAAGATGAGTGTTACCTCACCGACCTACCCTCTCAATTTGAGAGACAAAGATATATAAAGGGTGCTTAATGCCACCAACCTCTGTGAGGGGCTAAAAGAATGAATTGATCAGCTTGGGGCATCTAGGGGCTTCTTGTAGGGACTTGTGTCAAAGGGTGACAACCTCTCGAAGAAAAAGGGACAAACATTGCTGATATGAGTGCTGAAAGAAAGTGGATAGAGAGTTGCCCAAGTCTCTGCAAAGATAGTGGCATCTCCCCGAATCTCATAATAAATAAAACATCTAAAAATAATATCCAGTTATGTGGACATAAGATATAGCAAGTTGTCCACCAAGTGTTTGTTGAATGATTCATTCATTGGTAATGAATCACCATTGGCTAAGAGGTTTAGCCCAATCTCCAAAGTTTCGAAATCATATTCTTAGAGATGTTGATTGATTAGAGTGTACCATGGTTGTGGAGCTTGCTTGAGTCCGTGCAGGGACTCGATAAATCTACAATCTAGATGATCACCTTCAGCAACACCATGTAGACCTCCTCATCCAACTCTCTGTTCAAGAAAGCACTTTGAGATACCCTCCAACCAAACTAAGCTGCTATGGAGAGAAGCAACTGAGTGAGCATCTTTGCAGTAGGAGTAACCAACTACTTAGTAGGAGAAATAATCATCTCCTTAGTGGTAAGGGAAATTACTGTATCCTCTTGTTGCTCATCTATGCCCCCTCTTGTGAATTTTGAAACAAGACGAGCAAAATGTCTCATGCTCTATGTCTCATTGAACCAATGCTTGTGATTGCGTGGCATGTTTTGTCATCTCACCATGCATCACCAAATAAGCATCCTAGATAGTGGAGTCTCCCTCCACAATTAACTGTGCATTTGAATGAGGAAGTTCATCCTCCCAAGGCATTTCAATCTTTTGCACATTTTGCATAGTGGATATTCCCTCCACAAGGAGTGCATGTAAGTTGATTGAAGTAGGGTCGACAGGTAATGACAAATGACATCCTCCAATACCTTCTGAGTGGTGACGTCTCCCTCCACACGTGCTTCTAAGTTGACAGTAGTCGAGTCAACTAGCCTATATTGGCCACCTTGCCCAATGCATAGGGAAATCATCCGTCCCTGTTTCACATCTGACACAAGACACTTCTCCTTGGAGAAATTTACAACAATATTGAGATTCTCTATTAACTGAAAAACATATAAGAGATTTTTATGCAAGCTAGGAACATACCTAACATTCCTTACTAATAGTTTTTGAGCATTATTCATCACAATGCATACGTCTCCTATCCCCTCATTACAAGTGACTTTCCATCAACTAAGACAACTAAATCAAAACAATTTGTAATTGTAATAAATGATACATACTAGTCCCTTTGACATGAAAAATGTTTGGATGCGCCAGAGTCAATGATCCAACAACTGGTAACACTGTCATTTGAGCATGATCTTTGTAAGACAATAAAGAGCATGCTCTTCCTCAAAGTCTTGTTCATGTGCCACGACTGCAACATTTGCCTCATCCCACGACTTTTTGTTCTTTTGGGAAAGATCATACCATCGCTTCCAGCAATCCTTTTTGAGATGCCCAACCTTATGACAACAATGGCATTTTACCCGATATCTGGAAGATTCACTAGAGAGCCATATCCACTTCCCCTTTGATTCAGCAGTCAAAGCAGTCTCTGATTGTCCAAAATTGGGCTAAAGTGTTTGGTTTTGTCTCCATTTCTTTTGTAATAGATAGGAACTGACTTTATCAAAAGTCAAGGTCTGACTTTTAGCCATCAAATGTAAGGCTTCCACAAATGACTCATACGAGGACAACAAACTATTCAGAACCAATGCCACCAGATCATCATCATCTACCTTTTTATTAATGGATGTGAGCTGGTTTCAAAGGTCTTTCATTCGAAGTAGGTGTTCTGATAGGGACCCATCCTCTTGCATCCTTGCTGAAAACAACAAATTCTTCAAGTATAACACCCAACTCTTCTCTAAATTCGTGTATTTTCCCTTTAAACTAATCCATAGCTCACTAGCCACAGATGCATTCTAGACCTTTGGTATTAACTCATGGATACCAACAACTTTAGTAGCAACAAGGACTCTTTATGACATTTGTTATAATCTGCAAAATTTTCTGTGAGTCTTCCTTCCTTGCCAAGTATGGTTTCATTAAAGTCTCGAAATTTCGCATTAGTCAAAATCTTATGACTGTAGACATTATAGTTTTGATCTATAAGCTTCTGCGCCTTTGACAGATCAAGGTTTCAAATATTTTCCATTATTCATGCACTATATGACCTGCAATTTTTTTTAAAAGAGAATATTTATATTATGGAAAAATCAAAAGATACATATTCTACTATGTCAGGTGTAAAAGCTATTAGTCCAGGCCTGGGCATTATAC
This sequence comes from Taxus wallichiana var. yunnanensis, assembly GCA_018340775.1. NCBI lineage: Eukaryota > Viridiplantae > Streptophyta > Pinopsida > Cupressales > Taxaceae > Taxus > Taxus wallichiana. Next base: position 556,190,392 of record CM031239.1, on the reverse strand, counting down.
ACAGAAGCATGTCTAGGCATTACAATCATTGATGCAAATCTAACTCAATAATTTGTCTAAGGTCTTGTTGAAGCTTGGCAGACCACCATAGCGGCGGAGGACCAAAACAAGCTATATTCCCATTGTCAAGGGCCCAATTGGCTAATGCATCTGCCACTCTGTTGAGCTCTCTTGGAGTATGATGGAAGGTGTCTTGCTGAAACTTGTCTTTCAAACATTGAATTTTGTCACTCTCTACATAGTTTCCAATTTCTGCCTTGATATGCTACAGAGGTGGAAAACAATCTCACTATAATTAGAGAGTCGATTCGACTCGATTCTTTGCCATCCAAGTTTTAGGGCATCTTGTAGGCCCCTTGATATAGCTCTTATTTCAGCTAAATTATTTGTGGCATACCCAAGATTTTCTGAAAAGAAAAAAGCCACAAAACCATAAGAGAGTCTTCCAATGCCACCCATACTTGCTTTCCTTGGATTTCCCCTAGAAGCACCATCTGTGTTCAACTTACCGGTTTCGTGGGGAGGGGAGACCACATGTTTTTCGTTTGGTTTTTCTTTCTTAGTTTAGAGACAACCATTGTAGTGCTTGAAGGGCATATCTGAAGCTTTTTAGAAGATTATCCCATTGTGGAGATAGAGAATGAGGCAGCCAAATTTGGTGCTTGATAGATTCAGCTACATTCAACCTGATCTTCTCCCAAACCCAAGAGATGTCCCTACTCTCCTGCTGAAATAGTCTCCTATTTCTTTCTTTCCAATTGTTCCATAACAATAGAGTAATTCCACTCCATAGAGCCTGCCCAAGATTATGACTATCTTTAGTGTATTTACCCCACTCCCTAAAGGGTTGCTCAATAGCTTGCATACCAATCCAAGGAATCCCAAACAACTTAGCCAACTGCTGCCATAAACTGCTCACAAACGGACATTGAAGAAAAAGATGAGGAATAGTTTCTTCAGATTCCAAACATAGGATGCACTTGGAAGGGCCATAATACCCTCTTTTCAATAGTGACCAAACAAAGAAACTGACCTTGGGCCATATAGCTTCTGCCAGAGGTGAGTGAAAATATCCCTTAAGGGGTGGGGAGTGACTCTGCAAAGAGAAACATAACTAGCTGAAATTGTATACAAGGATATGGTGTCATTCCCCCATGTTATTGAGTCCATCATTACTGAAGGTGAAAATTTTCTTGTCTAAAGAATATTGATAGCCACCTGTTGCTGTTGTAGTCCTAGCTGAACAAGCCATTCATGAGGAGGAATCCAACTTTTTCCCATCTCCCAATGGTGTATGGTAGGCTGACAATAATGAGCAACCTTTACCCAACCCTTTGCATGAAGATTTTCCATAACTTGATGAAGCTCGGGATATTGGGCAATAAGCGGTGGATGACCATCCCATGAGTCAGTCCAAAAATTAGCAATTTGACCATTATTAACTATCCAGAAGTAGTGTCTCTTGATAATAGCTTCTCCTACTCTCAAGACTAAAAGAATAGGAGATCCTTTAAAAGGGAGGGTCAAGCAAATGATCTCTCAGGAGGATTATTCTCAACATATTTAGCTCTGAGATTAACAACCCACAACTCATTAGGAGCATCCAGAAGTCTCCAATAAAGTTTGGCTGCTAAGGCCTTGTTATGCTTAACAGTGGAGTGAAAGCCTAAGCCTCCTAATTTAGGTTGACATAAGGTATCCCACTTGACTAAAGACCATTATGTTTCTCCTGGGTCCCACTCCAAATAAATTTTTGGCAAATGGAATCCAATTGTTTCAAAATTCCCACCGGAATATTTAAAATAGATGACACATAAATTGGTAAAGCTTGGAGAACAACTTTAACCAAAGTCATTCTACCTCTTGTTGAGAGCCACCTATTCATCCATTTTTGTAATTTACTATTGGCTTTGTTAACTAACCACTGCCAGTCTTTGATTTGCTTTGCTGCCAAAGGAATGCCCAAATATTGCAGTGGCAAAGAGCCCTTTCTAAATTTTAGAATATCCAGAATCTGACTTTCTTGCCTCCGAGAACATTGATAATATTTATTTTTCATTTGCATTGAACCCATTTCATAAGGCAATAGTTCGAAATCCCGCATGCCTAAAGCAATAAAGGTTTTGTTTATTTCTTTTAACAAGGTTTTAGCGCACCGCACTTCTTCTACAACTTGTAGAAGCTCCATTTTCAAAATATCTACAAGTGGGAGTCTTTTTAGTTAGTTTAATGTGCACATAGGTTAGTTACTTTTATTTATTTAATTAAAAATAAATAAAGTGCACATAGTCTTAGTATTAAATATTTTAATGAGAGTTTATGTTTTCCTCCAAAAGGGAAAGGTAGGTCTTTATTGATATCACACCCTTAGTTCTATAAAAGGAGGTCGCATTTCCTCCTTAGAGGGCATGTTGATGAATTATTGATTTCACTCCATGCTTGGAGAATTGGGATGTATGCCCATGGGATGTATGCCCTAGTTCTTGCATTGATCTCTCTTATTTGGATCCATTATTGAAGATTATTGAAGACTCCATTGTTCTTTCCATTTTGCTCTCTTGTGTTGAAGGTGTTTGTGCATGATATTTTCTCTCTAGCTTTGGCGACTTGTCTAGGGTATTGGCGCATTTTATTGAGGGTAAAATCTGCATGTTATTGAGTATTTTGAAGGGTTCTAAGTGCTGAAATTATTTATGCAATTTACCCTAACCTAAATGATCGGGTTTGGGATTTCGGGGCTGATTTGAGTGGTTTCTAGTGCATGCAAAGATCTTATATTTATTTTGATGAGAAACTCATAATTTTCCCTTTCTACTGCATTTGGTTTCAAGTTAAAAGAGTTAGTATTTTGGGAGTTATTAATTTCCAAAGTTTCAAATAATTTTCAGCAATTTATTATTTATTATTTTTACTTCTGCAAATTGTATTGATAAAGGAGTGTAAATACCAACTGGATTGCCCATCAAACCCTCACCTTGGCTCACTCCAACCCTATTTGGGTTGTATTGAAGGCTCGACACTAGGTTCGTTGAGGTAAACCTAGGAGGGTTTATCTTCTAAGTGTTTATTTTTGCAAGTATTTAATAATAATCAGTTAATATCCTACAAGGGGATATTACAGTGGTATTAGAGCTTCTTTCCTCTACTCTTGTGGGGGTTTGTGTGGCAAAAACAAGGAGGAATAAGGCGAAATTAATTTCATAAATCTTGGAGTTGAATTGGTGCCCTAAATGTGTTGGGCGACCTAATTTTTGGGCAAAAATTAGGGTTTGGTGTTGGCTAGTCAAAATCTTGGTTTTGGGATATTGTTTCTCATATTTTTGTGACCCAAGATCCAAAATTTCAGCTCTTTTGGACTTTCCTAGCCAAAGATACGGATTTTTGAAGTTGCTATATTTTTCTCTAGTGTTTCGGGTTTTAAAAATCAGATTTCAATTATTTTCAGAAAATTTCTTTTGGAAAAGTTGCTCCATAATATTATCTACCATTCCCCAAAGTTTCATGCAATTCCGAGGTGTTTTGAGCAAGTTATGCAATTTTTCTAAATTCAGCTAGGATAGTGACAACTTACTATTTATAGTAAGTCTCCCATTTTCAGATTTAGAAAAATTTTTGTTTTGGCATATTCAGATTGGAAAAAATATTTCAGAATTATTGCAAGTTGTTTGAGGTAAATCAGAGCAGTTTTCTTCTTTTCCGGCGGTATTGTTTTGCAGATCATGGAGATTGCCAATGACGGAGGTTTGAGAACCAAGCTCTATAAGCTTGGGAAACGGCTCAAAAAGATTTCATTTGAGAAGAGTGTATTGTTCCACACTCTTGAAGAGATAGTGAGTTGTTTATGTTTGATAGAGCAATCTGATTATAGCTCTATGTTTTCAATTGTAGCTCCTTTGGTAACACACTTGGCTAGATCTAATTTGTTGAGACATGAGGAGGTGGATGTGAGACTTTTGGTCATCACATGCATTAGTGAGATCACACGGATAACAGCCCCAAGTTTGCCATATGATGATACTACTATGGAGGAGGTATATGATCTCATGATTGGAAGCTTTCAAAAGCTTTGGGACATCACAAACCCTCACTTTGATAAGAGGGTTAAGATCTTGAAGAACATGGCTCAGGTAAGGTCTTGCATTCCAATGTTAGATCTTGATTGTAATGACCTCATTTTGCACATGTTTGAGGTTTTCTTTGATGTTATACATGAGGAACATTCACATGAAGTAATGGATTCTATGCAAACAATAATGTCTCTAATGTTGAATGAGTATGAAGAACCTCCACAACCTTTGTTATCCATACTTGTGGAAGGATTGGAACAAAAGGAGTCATGTCTTGCTCACTCCTTAGCAAGAAGAGTTGTGAATCAATGTGCAAGCAAAGTAAAGACATGCATCCAAGGTATGAGCACTTTTGTTTTTGATGATGAATTTTTGGCATCTAATGATTGCATGGGTTTGAATGGGTGCAAGGAGAAATCAAATTTGGTTGATGGGCATGAAGAGGATATTAGTGTCAAGCATATGCATGATCAAGAAGAAATGATGGCAAAGGAACATGTGATGGAAAAATCAGATTTGAGGGGAGTTGTTCAACCCCACCACGAGCCATTTGAAGGGCAAGGAGAAGGCATGGTCAATGATCTCACCGTAGAAGGGTATACTCATTCATATAATACATCATTTGTGTCTACTTCTATGTGGCAAAAAGAAGAAATCTTGAAGCATTCATTGTATGGTAATAATCTTTTGATGTTTGACAAATTATTAGTGCCTACTAATTGCATCAAGTTGAACATGAGTGCAAAAGGAGCAGGTTTTCAAGAGGACTATGAAGATGGGCTTGTGAAGAGGTATGCTTATGAAGAAAGGACATCATGGAATGTTTATGGTAATTTGCAGTTCGCTGTAATTTTCCAAACAGCAGGCCCTAATGGGCAATTGAATGAGGTTTGTCACCCAAGCATGAGTCTCATGGATGTCCCAAGTCATTACCCACCAAGTATGAAAGCTTGTGGTGAAGACAAAGAGGTTTTAGACAAGGAAAGTAATGAGGAACTAAGTGCTTGTTCCAAACTCAGAAATTCTGAGTTTTGTAGATGTTAGGGGCAGCCCAAGGTATGATCTTTCTTGTTTTATTTCTCCTCATATGTTGAGTTTTGATGGATATGATTTTGAGCATTATAGGGAGATGGATATGAGGTGCAACATGGAGTATATTGGTTGCATTTTTGTTGGTACTCTTGCTCTTAACATTTGGGTGCATATGGAACATGATGGAAAAGGAGAAAGAGTGATTATCACTCTTCCCAATGATGGAAACCATAACAATAAGCTTGCTGGTCCGTATGAGGAATTCATCATTAGAAGGCACAAAGGTATGATGATTTCATGTGTTTTGCCCCTATCCTAAGGGAAAGTCAGTGGCACAAAGTAAGGTACAAGGTTCCTTGGTTTCTCTATGATAATATTCATAAATACATGCATTATATTTCAGCTCTCTCTTTCCTTTTGAGTATAGAAGAAGAGGAAATTTGTGGTGTTATCTTGCACATATTGCTTCATGTGGTAAGGGGATAAAAGGATTTGGGTTTTGCAAGTTTGGTTTGGATACAGGAATATCGTTTCATTTCCTTTGTCAAATGATGCTAACTCTTATCTCTTTGGAAGACGTGGAAGAAGGATGGATCACATGGACTACACTTTGCATGGTAAGAAGTTCATTTTCAGATTTTGAGCTACAATTATGTCTTCCATTTGGGTGTTTGATTGAGATGCTTCCAAGGGTAAAATCAACCAAGGATAAGTATTGGGAATGTATGATTGATGTTGCTTGCATGGCCACCATCTTTTGGGCTTCAATGAAAAGTATGAGAGGTTTGAAGGACATGGTATGAACTTTTCTCAAGATACTTTATTTTCAGTTGTGTTTTTGGATAATTTTCAGTTTGTCATGGTTGAGGATGAAATTTCAGTTACATGGGAGCCATTTTTGTTCACTAGCTTGATGATCATTCATGTTGGGAAAAAATTTCTGAATTATGTTAGTTGTTGTCCTCTCATTTTTATGGATAATACCATTAGGTCCAGCTCCACTATCACCTCAAAATTCAGATTTTTTACATACATTTGGTGACATGGTTGTTGGTACTTGATTTTGGCTCATGGGTGACTATTTGGGGGTGGAAACCAGCCATCCTAATTCTGATTTTTGAGGGAATAATGCATGATTACAGCAGTGTTGGGAGCCACATAACAGATTTTGGGGACAACCCATACATGAGAAAGATTTGGGAGCTCTCCATGCCTTGGAGACATGAAGAAGAAACAGGAAAAGTGTTTCTCAACACTTGTTTTTCTAATGAGTTTGCTTCATGTGCAGGATTGAAGACATGTGAAGGAAGATTGTTGTCCTATTCATTTCATGAGGGCATTTTTGAGTGGGCAGCCTTGGAGCTTAGCAAAGCTCATCCTATTGATGACTCTCTATGCCATATTGAGGACACCATCTCTTGGAGCACATGTTATGGAGCTGATGACCCATATTTTTGGGTTGACATAAGTGAAAGAAATTTGTTCTTTCCAACTCTTCGCCACTTGACAGGCACCGGATCGAGGCTTTGGATGCACCACCCCACATCTTCTCTTTGGGGCATGATGCATGGATCTATGAGCTTGCTATTGCTTGAGGGCAAGCAATTTCCGAGAGGGGAGGACTATAATGTCCCCTTTTTCGAGACATTATTAATATTTATTTTTCATTTGCATTGTAACCCCTTGGCATGCCTAGCGCTACAAGTGGGAGTCTTTTTAGTTAGTTTAATGTGCACATAGGTTAGTTACTTTTATTTATTTAATTAAAAAATAAATAAAGTGCACATAGTCTTAGTATTAAATATTTTAATGAGAGTTTATGTTTTCCCTCCAAAAGGGAAAGGTAGGTCTTTATTGGATATTGCACCCCTTAGTTCTATAAAAGGGAGGTCGCATTTCCTTAGAGGGCATGTTGATGAATTATTGATTTCACTCCATGCTTGGAGAATTGGGATGTATGCCCATGGGATGTATGCCCTAGTTCTTGCATTGATCTCTCTCTTATTTGGATCCATTATTGAAGATTATTGAAGACTCCATTGTTCTTTCCATTTTGCTCTCTTGTGTTGAAGGTGTTTGTGCATGATATTTTCTCTCTAGCTTTGGCGACTTGTCTAGGGTATTGGCGCATTTTATTGAGGGTAAAATCTGCATGTTATTGAGTATTTTGAAGGGTTCTAAGTGCTGGAAATTATTTATGCAATTTACCCTAACCCTAGCGACTGGGTTTGGGATTTCGGGGCTGATTTGAGTGGTTTCTAGTGCATGCAAAGATCTTATATTTATTTTGATGAGAAGCTCATAATTTTCCCTTTCTATTGCATTTGGTTTCAAGTTAAAAGAGTTAGTATTTTGGGAGTTATTAATTTCCAAAGTTTCAACTAATTTTCAGCAGTTATTATTTATTATTTTTACTTCTGCAAATTGTATTGGATAAAGGAGTGTAAATACCAACTGGATTGCCCATCAAACCCTCACCTTGGCTCACTCCAACCCTATTTGGGTTGTATTGAAGGTGACACTAGGTTCGTTGAGGTACTAGGAGGGTCGTGTTTATTTTTGAGGTAAACCTAGGAGGGTTTATCTTTCTAAGTGTTTATCCTTTTCGAGAGTGATTTCTTTGTTAGCTAAATCAACAGTAGTACCTGAAGTACAAATTCTATCATTGAGCTCCTCCAGCTGTTTGATTAGCTGTTGCTTTTTCTCCTTGATGTCCCCAAACTCTGACCAATTCCACACCTTCAACTTGGCTTTGATGTATTGCAGTCTTTTAACAAAGGAATACATATGCGTACCATACCGTGGCTTGCCTTCTATCCACCATTGGTGAATAAGATTTGTAATATTCTCATGACACAACCACATTAACTGAAATCTAAATGGGGAGAAACTAGGAAAAGTTCTCCCAATGTCTAGACTTACAGGCCAATGATCAAACCCAATATTGTTGAGGATATGAGCCTTAGGACGTACAATTTTTCCAGCCAGACTTCAAAGATCAAGACTCTATCCAAACGTTCAAGAATAAATTCTTGTTCTTGCTGTTTGTTAGATGAAGTCATAGTCCCATTATCAGTTTTAACATCCATCAGCTGAAGAGAATTGACAAACCTCTCCATACTATACGAGCTCGCATCAAGCACAATCGATCCCCCTTGTTTTTTTCCAAATTGAAAATAGTGTTAAAATCTCCTCCTATCAGTACTAGTACCTCAGTATAGGACTGAGTCATAAATCCAATTTGCTGCCATTGTGCTAGTTTTTCTTCCATAGTAAGAGGAGCATAAACATTGATGAAGAGGGTTTGCTGAACATCCTCTCGAGTATACGCAAGCAGGAATAGAACTCCCTTACTTCCCAAGAATTAACAATTGTAATCGTTTTGGATCCCAAAGACAAGCCGCCCCTCTAGAAGCACCCACAGAACTAAGTGAGATCACCTGAGCATGAGGCCAAATCCTAGTTGCCAAAACATTCATTAGTTCAATGGAGGCTTTGGTTTCCTAGAGAAAAACCATCCGAGGCTTATTAGTCTGAATCATTCTTCGAATTTCAATAATTTATGATGTCTGACACGGAAATCAATGCAACAAAAAGAAAGGTACAGCTATGTATTTTTATTTATATTTAATGAAAACAGTCACCCATTATATTGAAATAAATTTTGAATTACATACTCTACCATGCCAAGCATGGAAGCTATTAGCCATATCTCTAGCACTATAAACAAAGATAACAATATGAATATTCATTGATAAGAGTCGAGGTTTGTGATTTTCCTGATTTCTTCTTGAATCTTTATCCACCACCATAGAGGAGGTGACCCGTAGCAAAAGATATCCTTGTTGTCAAGAGCCCAATTTGCCAATCCATCAGCAACCTTGTTATTCTGTCTGGGGATGTGGGTAAACTGAATTTCTTGAACCTTTTGCTGAAGATTTCTTATTTCACAAACCTCCTTAGCAATTCTCCATTGCGGAGGATAACCATTACTAGAATCACTCAATAAGTTCATCATGATTCTGGAATCCGATTGGATTTTGATCTTTCGCCATCCTATTTTAATAGCTTCCTGTATTCCTCTACGGATAGCTTTGATTTCAGCCATATTATTGGTAGAGGTTCCCAAGTTTTCAGCAAATAGGAAATGAACTTCTCCATCTCTGTTACGGCCAATCCCTCCCATGGCTGCTCTGCCAGGATTACCCCTAGAAGCTCCATCTGTATTTATCACCCCATCATAAGTCGTCCCATCTTGCACTTGAGTAGCATTTGCTGCCATCTTTTTCTTTTTCTTGTGATAGCGTGGCATGGTGGCTTCCTTGGGATCCAAATATAGCTGTTGGAAAATATGCTATGTATTTTTGATTGTCTAACTTTTGTTGCAGAAATAAATGCACACTACATGTCTGATCCAAAAACCAAAGCAATAGCAACAGTACAATTTTTGACAGAACTCTAGGTTCCTGAATTCGCTTATGGAACAATTGAACTTTAGTAAGGGACTTACAGTTTCTGCTTCTGTTAATTTGTTGTCATCCACCTATGCCCTAATTAGTTTTGCACATTCTATATCTGAAAAAATCCCATTGGAAAATTCTTCTAGGCTGAACAATGTTTGCGATTTGTCAAAAATCGTGCCCTTGCCATAGTCAAAACCAACAAAGCTCTATACAATCAGTCACTTCAGAAAAACTTCCCACAAAGCTTTGTACAGTCAGCAAACACGTCACAACAAGGTTTCACCATACGCAGGTCTGCAGCCACTTGTCATGCTCTAACTGCAGATAAAAACGACAGTACAACTTGCGATTTACAGAAAATGACCATAATAAATCGCATTTTGCTGAAAGCTACTTTTGGAAAGTGCATAAATTCTGATATCAGTCTGACAAAATTATCGGCGACTATGTTTTGGACTGTTATTTTTGGACAAATTTTACCCTAAATCATCAGTGTATTTTTGCACAAATTCTGTCCTCAATCGTGACTGTATTATTGCACAAATTTTGCCCTAAATTGCAATTGTATTTTTTCCTTATGTGTGCCCTAAACGACTGTATTCTTCCTCGACAGGCAAAACATGACTGATTTCTTCAAAAATGAATCCTTCAATCTGATTTACAATCACAAATGACTGTATTTTCGTGCCCTTGATTACTTTCATCCTCTGCCTTGGATTTCCCAACGATTTGCAGGTCTACATGACCCTTCAGTCTTCTTTCCAATGTTCGTACTCTACACCAAGAGCTTCCTCGAACTTCGCACCTTTCGAGCACCAATGGCTCTGATACCAATGTTAGAAGATGTGAACAAAGAAAGAATGAAGAAAAACTGGAATGCACACTTGGTAGATTGTGTGCCTGTCATTTTATTATGCAAGAGATAGTTACAAAATGGTTGAGGTTACAACTGAACATTAGTTAATACATAACTAATAGTTCATTATGAGTTAATTAATATATTTTAATAATGGTGTTTCCATGTGATTCTATTTATGGAGTTATTATATGCGACTTCCACTTGCGCCAGTAATAAGTTCCATGTTCCTGGCTTGTCTCCTGCTAAACATATGAGCAAATTTCCAAGACTTGTATTTGTTGCCTCCATCTATCTGTTTTTCTGTGGATGGTATGCTGAGATGAATTGCAACTTTTTATTCAACTTCTTCCATAACAAATTTGGTATCCTCGTCAGACACAATGCTGCTGAGATGAATTAGAGGACAACAGATTTCAGATTGACAGGATACAGAAATTCTGATTGGGGAGTATCTGTAGATAATTGGAGGTTTACCACCTGGTATATTTTTACCTTTCATTCAAGAGTTGATCTGTGGCAAAGCAAGCTTCAACACACTGTGACGATATCTTCCACCGAAGCAGAGGACAGGGTAGTTGTTAGTGCCAATTGTGAAGCAGTTTGGTATGACAGATTTTGATTGATCTTCAACTTCCGCAGAGTACACCTACTGCACTTTCCATTTTTTGTGATGATTAGGATGCATAGAAGTTGGTGAAGAATTTGGTATATCATGTCATGCTCGCACCAAACATGTTGAGTGTCATGATCACTACATTTAATAGTTGGTTGATTTTGGGGATATTTCTCTTCACTTTTGTACCTCTGAGGAGCAGCCTGCAGATGTACTAAGTAAACCTTGTGCATTGAATTCGAAGAAATGTTTATTAACGGTCCCATTTGACAGTTTACTGCATCATTGTTTATATTGAAGTTTGAAGAAAGACCCAGATAAGTTTTTTTGCAGTAGAGCATATGGAAGTTCTCTAGGATAGAGATTTAGGCCTTCTTAGGACACATGGGATACTAGAGGAAGGTTCATCAACAACTTCATGCTGGTGTCTTGATATAGAAATGAGTACGGTTTATCTGGAGGAATGAGTAACAAAGGGATTGTGAGGATTTGAAGCTAAGACTAATAAGTGTACCCATATTGGTGTATTTAGGATGGAGATATGAGTTCCACATTCATGTGGATGCATCCAGTTTCTCAACTGGATCTGTATTGGCTCAAGAAGGTGAACAATAGTTAGATTAATAGATGTATTTGCAAGAATATTTCCATATGAAGGAAAGGCCATTGCACTGTGACATAATAAGAGACCTTAGGGATGATCTATGCAATGCAAAATTTTTGACACTCCCTGTTTTTCATTTTTCGTGTTGTATGTGGGCCATCAAGTATTGATGCACTTGGTCAACAAATCAGTAATCTGAAGGAGGGTACTAATATGCTTATTCCTACTAAAAAAATTCACATTCAAAATCATTATGTGGTCAAGCAAGCACAATGTGATGGCAGAACAATCGTCAAGAGCAATATTAGGTGAGCCACCCAATGGAGTACTAGATGATTTCCTAGATGCACATTTGCTCAATGTAGAACAGCTTCCGTCATGGTATGTTAATACAAGGAACTTCCTTTCCATTGGGAGTATATATATATATGGACCTTTCTTTTTATTGGGAGTTTCCTGCAGCATACATTGCAAGGTTTTAGAGATGTGATTATGTATTATATTCTCTGTGAACCATCCAGGGATGTCCGGTTAACCTTTTATGGGTGTTTGATGAACACTCTTAGGGAATTATCTTACGAACCCTCTAGGGAACCCTTTAAAAAAATCCTTTAGTAATCATCCTTCATGTAGCATTCTAGTATATCTCCAATGAATTCTTTGGTTGATCTGCCTTAGACCCACTTCTCGAGGCCCACAAACCCACTTAACTTGCCTCACAAACACTTTGAATTACCATAGTCATCTACGCATGTATTTCAAAGTTTGTTTATTGATTTAAAGCCAAAAAGATATGTACTGTATTTGAGACTGATATCAGGAGTAGCATATGACTATAAGAAATATGGTTTAGATGATTTATATTCATTTAGTCCACATATGGATACAACATTATGATCAATTTGGAATGGTAAGTCAGTGCGGGTGTCTATGTTTTCAAAGATAGAAATGAAAATAGAAATACATGGTCCTTGCATAGGATAGATAAAGAGAACTGATTAGCTGGTATGCAACTTTAACCAAGCTAACCCAAAAGGGAACTCAATTTTTTTGGTAAGTTATTGCACTCAAGTTCAACTATACAGTCACATACCTCCTGGGGATCTGCATTCTATGTTTAGATGTAACTTGTGTTTGAGCATTCATAGTTCTTGGCATAAATTGACTGTTGGACTTTTTGGTAGGACATAGTCGTTAGCTTCATTTTTGAAATAAAATACTTATAATGAATTAGTCCTTGCTTAGTTTTGATCAAGGTTCAATGATTTTTCATAAATAAGCCAGCTGAAGAAAATCCTTTGAAGCGAGACTAGTAATATTTATTTGTTTACATCACTTTGTTTGATTAAAACTAATAATTTGTTTCTTTATTTGTAGGGAGGCGCGTTATGGTTTTTTGATCTCACAGAATATGCACATGGCACATTGGGTGCTATTTTTCCGATTTCAATAGCAGGAATGCATTTTCTTATTGTGCAAGTGAGCTCTCATTTATAGTTCTACCTTGCTCTTAACATATATTATTAATTTTGATAGTTTCTTCTCTATTGTGCCTAGTGTGGTGAGAAATTGTTTTAGGCAATGAAATTTACATACACACAATCCAACCTACATGAGTAACAAGCAAACATTGTAGTATAGTAGAAATAACTCTTAGAACAAAAAAATGGGAAATGGAGTCTTTTATTAATAATGTATAATTCTCATTCCATCATGCTCTCATGTCATGGTCTCTTATAGCCATATGCGCAATACAATAAATAGAAGCTTGAGTCCTAGTAGCACGTGTGCAACAGTGGGGGGAAACCTCACCTTGTTGTGACAACGCGTATAACAAAAAATAAATTAAAACTCCTAACACATAACTCTTGTACACCATAACACAACATACTCCTTTATTTATTTCAATACAAGTTACAACTCTTAGTACAAAATCATGGTCTACATTTATCCCAGAATTAGATTAAATCATCACCTTGATGACTACCCTGGGTAGGATGGAACTCATTTGGATAAGCAATGCTTGCATGACATGTAGGTGGCTCTGTGCTTAATGGGAATGTTAGATTAGTTGCAGTAGTGGGAGAAGTCGTGAGTTGCAATACTCAAAGGCTCCAAGAGGAGGAACAGAGTAGTCCTCCCTCCAAGTTGCTTTAGCTCTAGTCTCAAGTGTAATGCTCATACGACTGCCATCTTCACATTGTTGAATCGTTGCATTCACTTGGCTTCCCACTCTGGATCTTTGACCTTGGTGTATCTTCCCATTCTGCTTCCTTGTTTTTATATTTGGGCAACTCCAACTCTAATATGGAAGATTTCCTAGATGCCTCACAGCTGTTGTTGGCCTTCTTTGTTTGTTTGCATGCATTCTTCAATTCAATCTCCTTGAGCCAAGCTTGGTTCTCCAAGTCAAGCATTTTCTTTTATAATTCTGCAACCTCAATGCTTAAAATCTGATTTTAATTGTGAGTAGCTAAGATATATTTGTTGTTTGGTTGGTGAATATGTCATTGAAGGCTTGTTTCCTGTTCAACATGTCTCACTCCTCCATATGGTGTCTTTGTTACCTTGCATCATGAGGCACAATCAAGTTCCATCGAGAATGAAGCTCTATGTAGGCCAATTGGTCAATAGTCAGTTGGAGGGTCCTATCCTCCATAGGCTGACCAAAAACATGACCACTCTAAACCTGTGTATTGTATATATCCCTCCAAAGATTTCGTGTTCCTTGTAATGATGCACCAACTCGTATCTGAATTCCTTGGAGTTAGCCTTCGTGTATATTTCTGAAATTTTGGACATTTGTATGCCTGCATGAGATTCCCATTGCTCATACTTGAATATTTTGAGCTCCTCCACTATCCTTGTATGCAACTATATGCGCTTCTCGTGTGCATTCGTCCATGCACTTAAACTGGGTTGCCCCTTCTTCCCTTTACAAAAAGAGGTCACAGAAAGTATTGTTTGTTGTTGCTGCTCTGTTTGAGTCTTCTGCTTTGTCTGCGTTTTGGACTCATCTTCTCTAGAGGACTCTTCTTGTTGGTGTTTTGAGTGCACCATAATCTCCTTTGACTGAACATTTTATCCTACACCATCTTTGAGGAGTGCATCCACGTGAACCGCTTCCTCCTGCTTTTGTGGATGGGAGTCCAGAGTAACCTCTTTTGTATGTATCTCCTATTAGAGTTCCTCCCTGGATAAGTGTTCTGCACTCCCTCACTCTGTGTGCTTCATATCCCCTTCTGTAGGGTACTCTTCCCAATGAATACCACCTAACTCCATGATGGTAAACGTAGAGGCCCCCTCTCTCCAGTACTCCTCTACAATGAGATCAAACTCATCCTCCGGGGGAAAGACTCTTGTCAGGCTCGTTACTAGTGGTGTTCCTATAAAAAATTGAGTTGTGGGTATGGCAGGAAAGGAAGTGATGCAGATGCTCATGTCTCCTTCAGCGCGAATGAACCTTGAGAAGAATGCCCAGAGAGAACATTGCAGACTCTGCTGGGCCTTCTGGAAGAAACTTCACAGGGTTTCCAACAGAAGCAGATTAACTCTGTATCATGCGTACGCCGTGGAACTGTTTTTTTGGATCAAGGGGATTGTGACATGCAAATAAACCAGTATATTAGTTTGTCTATCATTGCCATTACATAAGCCAGTAGATTCAGCCTTACTGTTTTATTTTTAGGGTGACATGTTTTCAAGTTTTTCATAACTCTTCTATAAGCCTGTGTTGATTGTAAACATTGCTCATGCTAGGCAGGTTTTAAATTCTATTTCTCTATGGTGGACCTTAAGGCCTCTGCTAGGTCTCAGGAGTACACTGAGTTTTGATGTGTTTGCCGTTAATTTGATATAAATACTATCTGACTCATAAAAAGAGCTCATGTAAGAGGTGTGAGCTTTAATAATTTTTAAAAAATACTTGACTCATGATTATTTTTTCGTGTTTTATGTTTTAATGAATTCCTTTAGACTAGGTTTTATTGTATGGAAGATGTTTAACATTTTGTTTGGTTCTAGATCTCATTTCGAAAGTTAAAGGATGCAAAACTTTCTGGATTTATGGCCACCATCCAAAAGGTAACCATTTCACCCTCAAATCTTTTTGTTTAATATTCTTCTTCAATAACTGTGATTCCTTTCTCATAAAATGCATCTCACTCTACACTTTACTGCTTGTTTACATATATAATGTCTTGTTGCTAGGAATATTTTGTGGTCCTCTCACATTATTATTAAGAAAAAGTAGTCTTCTTTCTTTGAATTATACATTAAATGTTAAATATTTCCATGCTTTTGAAATTGTGTTTATGCCCTTTATGACATGCATCTATTGTCCTAAGATTTATACCTCAAAACTATTTTTATTGCAGTATTACAAGATTTGGTTGGAAATTCTTACTGTACCAATCTTCTTAACTGGATTCTATGTCCCTCAAGTAAGAACTTAACTTTCTCTTTCCCATTAATTATAAGTGTTATGTATGAAGGCTTATTGGTCTAAGCAATATTAAGCTAAAGCTCACAATAGATTAGAGAACATGCACCCTACAATGAAATGGAAAATGCTTCTGTCGTAGTTTATTTTGGACAAACTCCAAATCACTAGTCTAGAGAAGGATGAAGAGAGCAGGGAATATAATAGTTAAATTGTGCATTGAGACTAATATGAATATCCAGAAACGTGCATGTATTAGCTACAAACACTGAAAGGGTATACTTTTTAATAGATGATCACATAGTCTAAGCTCTCATGTGATGCATGAGTAATGGCAACTTGAAATTTCAAATAATTTTCCATATGTAGAGGAGTGTGATGTGGTTGTGATGATTGGTAGAGAATGATAAACCATCAACCATCATAATTGGTCATCAAGTGTGTGCGTTTCCTGATCCTCTATCTAATCACTAGATATTGTTATCTTTTCATTTGGAACTGGCCCTATTTTAGTGTAGTGGGTTTCCACCTTTGTCTTAGAAGACACTGTTGAGGGGTATTTCCTGTCAAAGTTACCAACTTGGACTCAACATTGCCCATCATGATGCCTCAAATGGATTAGAGGTATCCACCATGTCAAGAATCGAACTCGGGTCATTTGGACAAGCAACATTCTAACTTTCACTAGATCATAAAGATAAGGATTAAATATTCTTTAATACTGGGCAGAAGTTGTATTGTAATGTCCCTAACTGGTCGGTTAGCTCAAATTCACCAAATTTTAACAATCAACACAAACCCAAGCTCTTTCTGATCACCAAGATCCCGATGTGGGCAAGGTGAGAGCATACGGAAACCGGGATGTGAAAGCAAATCAATGCAACTTACTGGCGGCAAGCCGCACAATTTACAATCAATGCCAAAATGGCGGGTAATGGAATGCAACTCTTGGCAGCTTTGCCATCCAATCGTTATTACAATGTAAGTGCAAGAAAATAAATATCTTTTGGTAGTGAACCACACGAAAAGTTACAAGCATCACAAAATATCAATGCAAATTGATAACATCAATGATTACAAACATGAAACCAAATGCTGATCACAATCTCAAGTAGCTGAATCAAACCCTCATATATTGATATAAACCCTCAAATGCATCAAACAATAGATCTAGCATGTAGATGATCAATTCCAACCAATGTGCTTGCTGATTTGTGCATGAACAGTAGTATCAAACCCTAGAGCAACAATAGATCTCAAGTATGCTTGCTGATTTGTGAATGAACAGCAGTAGTAAACCTTAGAACAACAATAGATCTCAAATGAACTTGCTGATTAATGAATATACAACAATGTAAACCTTAGAACAACAATAGAACATGGATGTACTTGCTGATTTAAATGAGAACAACAATATCAAACTCATATTAGATCTGAAAACTCACAAAACCCTCCAACAAAGATCTTATACAGCAGCAGATATCGGCAGCGACAATGATGTATGATGGCGGTGGCACTAGGAAGACTGGTGTATGGTGGCGATGTATGACAATAGCAAACCCTGAATAAAGTCTGATTTTATAGTAACAACAACAAATAATGATTATCCTCAATTTGGTGCTCCAAACAATGAATATTGATGATGAACAACAACATATGATGATAAATTCTAAAAATCAGCAATAACAATGATTTGCTTGCAAGTAAAATTTGATCCAATCCTCTACAAGTTGAAATCTTCCATAATTTACTGTAGTGACACTGTAGCAAGCTGAAAATGACTTCAATTCTTTGAGCACAAATGTGATCCCTAGGTGGAATCACTCTTATGGACAAGAGGGTTTTTGTCCTCAAATCCAACTTTGAAACCAAGAGGGTTTTTGTCCTCCAAGATCTCCGAACAGCCAAGGGTTTTCGTCCTTGGGTGCCAAATCAAGCCAAAGCTCTCACAATGAAGAAATGTCATATAAAATCATGATGCACAAATGAGCCAAGCGCCCCCCTTATAAACCTTTCCTTTTTGGGTCCTTAAAGTATTTAAAAATATATATTTTTATTATTATTATTTTTATTATTTAAAAAACGTTTTTTTAATACTAGTGTTTAGAAACACTTTAAAATTATAATCTTATATTAAGTTGCCCCAAAAGTGGAAAATTCTTGGGCTCGACTTAAAATAACATTATAATTCATTTCCATTGATTCTTCCTTTAACCCAAGGAAAATGGGCATAGGCTAGAGGTCTTCTTCATGATTTTATTTCGAAAAGGGGACATGACATGTACACATGAACTATGCCTACGTTCGAGCCTAACATAAATCCTACTACTCGCAGAAAATTGAGTACCTCAATCACTAAAAAGTTTACTCGGAAAAAATGCGTTGGGGAAAATCATTACAGCTTGGTAATAGGTTACTTGGAAATGCTTTCTTTAGAAGAGTGGTTATGTTAGAATTCATGTCATTATAGTCGTTAGGAATTTATGCTCGCCATCTTTAATAGTCATTTTGAATGATATTTACTAAATCATGATCATCCCGGTTGAATGCTACCTCACCTTCCTACCCTTCTTGAATACAAAAGATAAAAATGCATTTGGGGGTGATTTTTGCTATCGATTCTTAAAACTTGAGCTTTGGGAGAAAACTTGCATGATATTTCTTGCTACCTAGAGAGTATTTTTGAAGAGTTAGCTATTTTATTATTTGTCTTCTATGTTTCTACAAGGGTTTATGTTGTCCATTTTTAGCTTTGGGAGATGTTATATGTTTTTGCAAGGGCAAAATTCAACATGAAAACATTACAACTTTACCCTATTGTCAAATTTTTTACCTGTAAGCCCTCCTAAGCATGTCTCTGAATTGTTTTTTCTGTGTCAGCCTATCCTATCCTTCCAAGTTCTCATCTGTGTTGTACCAACCTTGCCCATGTGTTTGAAATGTAAAATCAAGATCATAGAGTTCTTTCCGATGCAATACCTTTCAAGGCAGATTCTTTAGTGAGCCTAGAAGGGCTATTTTTAGCCTTTCCAGGACTAGTGCGCAGCCACTAGGAGAATTTTGAAGGCTCAAATTCATCGGGAGGTGGTATTGAGGAGCTAAGAACATTGTGCAAGTGGTTTAGGAAGATTTAGGAAAGATTTGGAGGTTTAGGGACAAGTTCAGCCAAAGCGGGTTTTTTAAGGTGAAGGAGCTTGCAATACAAAAGAGCGCTTGAGCTTGGGAAGTGATTCCAGGAGCTCTGTAATGAGTTGGAGGTCAAACAAGATATCAAAGTAAAGGTAATTTAGTGCTCTAAATGATAGTGGTTTCAAGTTTTTCACAAGACATGACACTTCTTCCCACAATCTATTTTCAGCATGCACAACTTGCGGTCCCGAGAAAAAGGCTGTTTTAAGGGGGTTTTAGGCAAAATCGAGCATGGACCCACTCCATTCTTCTCAAAATGCTGTTTGCAGTCAAATTCATATAAAGAAGTGCTTGAAAAGACCTCCGGATTCTCCAAAAACTTCGTCGTCAAGCTTCTCTCCAAGGTATGCTTTTGGGATTGCCAAATTTGAAGGTGGACACATGTCATCACCAGGTAATGGCGCAATTTTGTGTCCCAACTGTCCCGTCCCCACAGGACGGTTGGGACACAAAATACGCCCCAACCCCAAGATAGCTCCCGGATCATCATGTGACCTCGATGAATCTCAAACTAGCTAGTTAAGCCCCTTTGCATCCTTTTTCAGCTATCCCTATCGTCAAATCAAAATGTACCACATGTCCTCACCAAGTGAGGGCGCATTTTCTTGCACCAATTGTCCCGTCCCCTTGGGACAGTTGGGACACAAAAATGCGGCCAAACCTAGCCCTTTCCTAGGTCCTCCATGTGACCTAGTTATAACCCCAGGAGCTTTTCAAGTGAGGGCACATTTTCTTGCAACAACTGTCCCATCCCCTTGGGACACAAAAATGCGCCCAAGCCCAAGAAGATTAAAAAAGCCAAAATTTGTAAAAGTTTTAATTGTCGCGCTTCTTCTCCTTGTGCGTTTGAGAAAGTTGCTGCCAGATTAAACTTATATAAACCATTGCCCTCTTCCATTCCTCCATTGTTTCTTCATTCCTCCACGATTCACTATTGCAAATCACCCAAAACCTTGCTTTTTCTACAGACATCATGCCTGTTTTTAACCAGATTGACTCCGTAGTCGAAAACATAAAAAACTCACATCTCCCAACTTGGTAATCAAAATCGGATGAAAATTTCACCATCTCTCTCTCCCAGGCACCTACAAGAAGCAAGAAACAAAAGAACTAGAGGTGCCCCTGATTTTTAATGGCAACAAACCCTAGATTTGTGCCCAAGCTCCTATTTTTCAATTTCCCCCATTCCGGTGGGATTTGTTCGATCTAGATTTTTGAGTACTGATCCAAAAGACAAACCTATTCCAGAGAAGCTGATTTTTCGTCAATCCGAGGTGTGGAAGACTAGATTCTAAAAATATTAAGTACTTGGTACTTGTACTTACTATAAATAAAAACTTTCATATAAAAGCAAAACCCTTCAAAGGAGCAAACTCTAAAAACGACTGAGATGACAAACTAGACAATCCGGGCCATAAAAGCAAAAAGTACCAAAAACAAAAAACAAAAAACAACTTTCTAAAAATAGAAAGTGCTTGAAAATGGCAACAAAACACTCGTGAAATGTTCCAAGCATGTTTGGGGTTTCACAAAATTGATTCCAAGACAAAAATGCAACATTTCCCAAAATTAGCTCATGGATCCCAACGGCTAAAAATAGAAAGTTCTAGTTTTGAGTGCAAAAAATTGTTATCTCCGTTTTGGTTCATATTGTTGTTTTTCATCAATATGAAATTCAAATTTGTTGGCCTCGAGCTGTTTCAACAAAACTTTCTAAAAATAGAAAGTGCTTGAAAATGGCAACAAAACACCTGTGAAATGTTCCAAGCATGTTTGGGGTTTCACAAAATTGATTCTAAGATAAAAATGCAACATTTCCCAAAATTAGCTCATGGATCCCAACGGCTAAAAATAGAAAGTTCTAGTTTTGAGTGCAAAAAGTTGTTGTCATCTCCGTTTTGGTTCATATTGTTGCTTTTCATCAATATGAAATTCAAATTCGTTGGCCTCGAACCTGTTTCAAGCTTGTCATCAGAGTACTCAAGTGTGGGTGACAATGATGTCACTCATATGGACTTGGAGGACCTCAAAGGTAGAGTGTTGGGTGGATGAAGGGAACTGCGAGAGGATAAGGTTTACACAAGTGGACTATATGCACAGGCGGCCATCCCGTGTGCATGCTCAAAGTGCAGAGTTGGTGTTGGCATGCTCCCACCATTACGAGCCAGACACCTGAACCATTATAGTTGACGACAACTCGGTCTTGGCAGTCCTCACCCCCAGGAATTTCTCAATGCATGCAAAATTCCCGTCTGCTGACAAAATGGTCGTGATCACGAAAGAATTTGCATCAAGTGAGTGGTCTAAGATCGAGTCATATCTCCAAGGCCTCGCTCTCGGCTCATAGTTGAAGCAAGGTAGAAAGCCCTCCCGTATCCGAAGTCTCTCTCCCGAAATGAATTCCACGAGGGCTTCTCAAATGCCATCATCCTCCTAAGTTTGGATAATGGGAGAAGAAACAACAAGAGATTTTCATGACCGGATGACATTGCTCATTCTCACAATTGTCGAAGGCCAAACATATGATTGATTGGGGAAAATCAACACCAACAACTTGCATCATCAATTGCTTCAAGTGCCAGCTTCCAAAAGTTCTTCATGACTTCATACTTGGTCTATGCCCTGTAAACACAAGACCATTTAGGGGCTTGGCGCTTGCTCAAAACGTTTCTCGGAAGGCTCTTGCGTCACGAGAAATATCCATACACGATCTTGAAGAAAGCAATCAACACTTTGGAAGAGTGAACGATGCGTTCACGGTGTTCGTTGTCGAGACTTTTGAAGCAAACCCTCACTTAAGGATGTTTCCACAAGTTGCTTTACTCTAATCAAAAGGTACGGGTCGTTTTCATATAGATTTCAACCTTTTCTTACATCCGAGTGTCGGGTTTTGAACTTGCTCCGCGAAGGTTGCCACGCTACCTCAACGAAATGATTGTGTTGATTGAGTTGTGTAGGAAACTTGCTCATATCACCATAAGATGAAAAACCAAAAGAAGAAGTTGATTGCCTTTCCTATTTCTCTAGGGATTTTCTCTTGCAAAAGTGCTCACGAGGCTGCCAACATGGAAGCTGCCCTCTCCCCCATAAACATGTACTCATACACCCCAAGCACAAACTTTGACATCCGAGATTATCCAGACACTTTTCACCTACCCGAGTTGCATCATGTTCCACAGGTTGAAGACTACTGGGTGAATTGTGCGGATGAGTTCGAGGTCGAGAGAGATCACAACAGGGATGACAACCGAGCAAATGAGAGAATTTTAGCTTGATTGGTATGAAGAAGGCATTCAAGAAGATGGCACGAGATGTTTGACTTGGAATATCCAACAAGAACGCCTCACCCCTCCCACAAGTGTCTTGGAACATTCGCGAGTCAGGGGATGTGAATGAGCGGATTGAGGCGTTCATCAAAATGTCAAAAGAGTGGTTTAGAAGGAAGAGGGCTGCCCTCATTGCATCAGGTAACTTCCCAACTCTTGGCGGCAGGCATCTCATCATTCTTCTTCCAGGTCATGGACAAAGCTCTCGGCTCGGCTCACTCGAGAGAAAGCTCAAAGCGGCGGTGGAACCGAGGGCCCTCGCTACATGAGAAGGTTGCATAAGAAGGTGAAAACAACGAGAAGAACCCGTGCTTGATTTGGACCAAGGAGAAATTGATCTGGTTTATCTCTCACCCTCAAAGATCCCAAAGTTTCTCGTCCTCCGTTGTTGCCAGACTGACCTCGCCTCCACAAGATGTTCCTTCTCATTCAGAACAAGAAGCTGCAATCTTGCCTAATGTTGAGCCCGAGATGAATGAGATATTTCCATGGGTGTAGGAAATGATCACAAGAATCCCTTGCACAAATAGGTGGCGGGTGGCGCCTCGATTTCTCCACTATCACCTCAATGGTCAAAAGCAAGAAAGAAAAATTGTCTCAAGCGGCTTCTCGCTTTTTCAGCGGCATTTCAAGCAATCAATATGTGGAGGTTGTCCACCCTTAAAGTGATCAAGCCCATTGAATAAATGACTCCAGCTGACTATGAGATGACCACAATCTCCTTAGGCCCAACAACTCATGAGGGAGATGCTCATTTATTCAAGGAATATTCCACCCACCTCCTCACGAGGAACCAAGAGTACAAAGATAAGATTGATCAACTGGAAGATCACGTGAAAACATTCTCCTCGTACGTGCAAAATTTCATGGACCTGGATGCCACCTCATCTCTTCCAATTGAAGAAGTTACTCCCATTAGTAACTTCGACCCAGAGTCAATTCGGAAGGCACAAGGTTTCACTATGTAGGGGCGAGCGAATGACAAATAGGTAAACAAGATTGTGGAAAAGGGGAAAGTGTTGCTGCCAGAGTTGATTTCACTATTCAAGTATGTGTGCGGGACAGTCACCAAGGTTCAAATGACAAGGATGAAATTGAGAAAGAAAAGGAACATTGGGATAAAGTGTATCCACTTTGGTGATAGAGATGGGGAGAGCTCATTCTCAAGTGTTGATAGACATGAAAGTATTTAATTCTCCATCTGAGGACTTGTCACAGTTATGGGCCAAGACTCTTGTCACACGGTATGAAATGCTTGAACCGAGCTCTGGGAGAGCTTGGATGTAAATGAGGGATGTGCCTCCAAAATGCAAGATGATGTCAACACCAAGATACAAAAGCTTGGAGTACCTGCCATTGATGAAAACACCTCTGCGGAAGACTTGTTGCAACCTTTTGAAGAACTCGTCAAACAAGAAGCCAAGAATCCCTTTGCATTCAACGAGGACACATTGGAGTCCTCGCCGAGATAAGGGTGTGATATCAAGCACTGCGAAGAAACATCAGTCTTGGTTCACAAAGTGTAAAAACATCAATGCCATCTTGGACAATTGGATCAAGTCATTGAATTTTGTTCATGTTCCCCAAGCCAAAAAAGTTGCACTGCAATGACTAGATATAGCAGAGAGAGTTTAAAGAAGTGGACATCTTCCCGAAGCACTCAACAAAAGTCCACTTGAGAGCACAACGGAATTGGCAAGGGCCTTGTCTCCATCTGAGTAGTTCTCTCTCTCTTCCCTCCTCTCCATCTCTTCCTTCATGTCCTTTTCTTCCTTAAGGGTTTTGCACTTTCATTTTGTCTTATTCCTATTTTGTCTTATTCATGTTTTGTCTTATGTGACTATAGTTGATAATGTAATAAGTCACCCTCAATTAATGAAAATGGGACTTAATTTTATTCCTAGGAATATGAAGAGTCACATGTTGTGTAAGGCAAATGAAAGGTCATGAGGGGGGTAGGTGAAGAGTCTTTCTAAAGTCTATATATTGTAATGACTTCCCCATTCTTAAGGGTTGTCAATTTTGTGTGTTTAAGAGTAGAGAACTACCTAGAATAGAAAAAAGATAGCTAATTCTTCCATTTCCCTTTTCATATGTTCTTCCATCTCTCTCATTGTACAACTTTGCCAATATAACAATAAAGAAAGGAGTTTCATGCTTTTCTGAATGAGTGAAATACATGAAATTTTGTTGTTCTTGATTTTATCTTGTCTTGATATAACTAGCAAGGTTGTGATTCTTCTAATTTTGTGTGTTAATTGTTCTGATTAATATTTGCAAGCATCTGAGTTTTCCTACTTGCAACATTAATCCCTCTCCTAATTTCCCACTCCCGCTTCCCCACCTACCTAGCAAATTCCTCCCTTGCAAGAAATTGCAAGAATTTGCCGCAGGTGTAGTGGAGTGTGCTTGTTGGATCCCGGCCTTATGAACAACCACATAATTTTACTTTTCGTTTACACACAATAATGGAGCTGCCCCATTCAAGTAGAGGGACCTAGTCCTAGAGCATTGGTGGAAACCCACCAATTTGTCCCATCGACAAATTTTCTCGCCAACAAGAGGGCAGGAAGACAGGTAAGGGGTTTTGCTTCTGTTAAGAGTAAAATGAAGAGCCCAAATTCAACTCTGTTTTGGCAGCAGGTTATTTTGCACATTTATTTTGCATTTGCAGATATGGGCATTGCAACGATCTTCATGTGTTTTCTCCCTTCTAATTTTCCACTAGATCACAAACATAAGGATTATATATTCTTCAATACTGTGCAGAAGATGCACACAAAACTATGCTTACATTCTAGCCTAACGTAATTTCTAATACAATGGAAAATTGATTGCTTAAATCACTAAAGAGTGTAATCAGAAAAATAGGGGTTGGTGAAGATCATCTATGGATTTGTAGTAGGTTACTTGCAAATTCTTTCTTTAGAGAGTGGTTATGTTAGAATTCATGTCATCATAGTCATTAATGCTCGCCATATTTAATAAACACTTGAAATGAAATTTAATAAATCAGGAACATGTCATTTGAATGTTACCTTGCCTGCCTGCACTTCTTGAACATGAAAGCTAAAAATGCATTTAGGGGGTCAATTTTGCTATCAGATTCTTAAAACTTGAGCTTTGGGAGAAAATTTCAACCTATTTCTTAACTAACTAGAGGAGGATTTTTGAAGGGTTAGTTATTTTTGGTTTGTCATCTATGTTTATGCAAGGGCTTTGGTACCCATTTTTAACTTTGGGAGGGCAGGAAGAGAGAAGGAAAGGGGTGCTGTTTCTGCTGAGAGTAAATTGGAGAGCCCAAATTCAACTCTGTTTTGGCAGCAGGTTATCTTGCATGTTTATTTTGCTTCTGCACATGTGAGCATTGAAATGATCTTCATGTGTTTTTTCCCTTTCTTTATCAGAGATCTCAGAGGAGAGGGTTATGCGAAAATCTGTCTAAGACGTGAAATTAGAGGAGGGCGATTGGTTTCCCCATATTTTGAGATGTTCTTATCGTTTCTGGTATTTTATTGGAATGCAATTGAAAATGATGAAATGATAAATTCCTATTTCTGATCTTGAGAAGTTTTGAAGAAAAGCAATCTGCATGATTTGGGGTAACTTGGCCTCTGTTTTGCATCTCTAGGTGTGTATGATCATATTTTTGATTGCAGATGACTAATCAAGACATGTTTAGAGTCTGATGATCTTAAAACTGCTCATGATAAGCTTAAATTGCTATGTGAACTTCTAATAAAAAAGAGGCTTATACTGGAGAAAACAACTTCATGATATGCATATCGAAGGTGGAGATTACATTATAGGTCATACAACCAAATTGAAGGATAGGATCATGTTGATGCGATATAAGTAAAATTCATGAGGAATAATTGCTAAACATTGCATCAAAACAATCTACAAAAACTAGTCATTTCTTTTGGGTACAAAAAGGCTTATTCTTGCAGAAAGAACATTGAGACGAGTGTTTTGAAAGGGAAGAGAGATTGAGAAAATCCCATGTAGAAAAGCACAAGGAAAGAGGCAAACATCCAGTGTATCAACAATATGAGCATCATGAATATAGAAGTGCTGGTTCTCAAAACATAGGTGACATTTATCAAATCTACGGAAGCCTTATCCAATTAACATTAAGAGGTTACCGCCCTTTCCTGTTCTATATGGTCTATTACCCCGCCACTACCGGTGACCCTTGAACTTGGGAGAAAGGGATGATGGTTGATCCCAAGCAATCAGCATTTTCCCTTGCGACTGTTTTGCAGATTGATTCTGGTGACTTGAACAACTAGCACAATAGAGAAGGTGAATTGGTTTCCTTGCAGCATGAGATATCCACATGGAAGTGGAATAAAGAAGTGAAAATCATAGCTCATGAGGAAGAACAAATACCTCAAGATGATGAAGAATATTTCATTAAGTAGGAAAAGGATGTTGCAAATATCTCCCACTCCATATGGAAGTTTAATAGGCTGGAGAAAATCACGTATGCTGTCAAGGGGAAGCTAGGGATCTCCATGGA
Organism: Taxus wallichiana var. yunnanensis; assembly: GCA_018340775.1. Classification (NCBI taxonomy): domain Eukaryota; kingdom Viridiplantae; phylum Streptophyta; class Pinopsida; order Cupressales; family Taxaceae; genus Taxus; species Taxus wallichiana. The sequence goes on along the minus strand of CM031239.1, from coordinate 556,163,276 downwards.
GGTTCCTAAAGAAAATGAAGATCTGAGAAAAGAGAAGCCCCACACCCATGATAAGGAGCAGTGATATGTTACGAATTAATTAGTGCGTACATTATAAAGGATAATATATGAGTGAGGTTGTTATAAACAACCCACGCAAATCGACTCTAAGTTACGAGTTGTTAGAATAACTTGTGTATATTGTTTAAGTGGTTATATTTGCTTCCTACATTATAGGAGCAATATGGGCCTATAAACATGTATATTTCTGAATGTATGACGTATAGTAGAGAGATATTATTGTTCACTTTTGTAAACTATGAAGCTCTATCCAAATTCTATCATCTGGTATCAGAGCAGCTATGTGATTATGATAATTGAGTGGGGCAGCTCTAGTGTTGGTCTAGTTGCCCATGCATGCTATCCATTAACATGAGAAAGATTGTGTTTTGATATTTTTGTTACAGCCTAGTAGATCGATGCGTACTCATGTATTTCCAGTCATCTAGAATCATTTGCGGTAGAGGTGTTTTAGCCAAACAACGGGTATGTCTTCTGAGGAGTGTGGTCATATCTGCATATGAATTTTTCATCATAGCTTTGCACCAAATCAGTCCATCCACGTTGGAAAGGCGTTTAATGAGAGCATTATTCCAAATTGGAATTTCTTTATTGTTCATTCCTACAAATCTCTGTTGACACCTTCACGGCCTTAATCAGTTGTGATTCAGGCACCTCTTCTTATGCTTGCTTGGAGATTGACGAATCCCACAGTAAAAGGAGGACGTATATTGGAGAGTTCAGTTGCATTTTTCCCAGCTGTTCAATGTGCTTTCTTGCAAATTTTCAATGTCCATGCAAAAGAAAAGGTTTTCTCTGTATGTATGCAGGTGCGTTTTGTTGAAGTCAACAAATATTTACTCTATTCAGTATCCTGTCAAGCTGTGATTTGCTTCATGCATGCCCACGTACTCCACTTATCTGGTTTGGCTTATAAGGAAACATGCAAAACAAAAGAAGAAATGAAGTTTGTGTAGAATGGCGTGTGGTTTCCATCCCTTGTTATGATTGAAATGAGGAGGATGTGCATTTTGGATGTTGAGAACAGTTGTATAGGAGGGTAGTTGAACTGGAGTGATCCTTTGACTACAGAGATCCTTCGACTGTCGTACTTCTAACATCGATCGGCCGGTGAAATCTAGCGTTCACTGGAAGTGAAAGCGGGAATTATTGAGTTCGTGTATGTAGGTGAATCGGTGAAAGTGTGATCATCCGGTATGGGGTTCACTTGTGGTGAAGCGGATTGGTCATGTGCAACAAGATCCAGACAATGAAGATCCAAGCTAGCAATATGCGAGACCTAAAAGTATGCGGAGCCGTATGCGATTATGTTCTTCGACGTGTTTTCTTCCCATGTTCGCACTAAGGGGGGAATGTTAGGAATTAATTAGTGCATACATCATAAAGGATAATATATTTTTAATATATGAGTGAGGTTGTTATAAACAACCCACACAAATCGACTCTAAGTTACGAGTTGTTAGAAATTAGAATAACTAGTGTATATTATTTAAGTGGTTATACTTGCTTCCTACATTATAGGAGCAATATGGGCCTATAAATATGTATATTGCTGAATGTATGATATATAATAAAAGATATTATTATGTTCGCTTTTTTAATCTGTGAAGCTTTGTCCAAATTCTATCATGATATACCAGCCAAACACTTTTAAGACAACCACCATTCAAAGTAGAGGCCAAGATAGAAATTCATGTGATGTAAATGCTGAAAAATTGAAATGTGTGGAAACAACATTCAAGACAAGACAATTTGTATTACTATCCCACACTTTCTTTTGGGTTACTGTAATCCTTCTAATTTCATGAGGTTGATGAATTAGGAATTGTGACCATTCCTAGATTCTGATGTAATTCTTTACTTGAATGATACATTGTTTTTAGCAAAACTTATGATGGCTATCTATTGTGTTTGAGACAAATTTTATGTCTTGAAAAATAAGAAGCTGCTGCTCGGTGAGAAGAAATGTGAGTTTGCACAACAATGACTTGTCTGTTTAGGGCATGTGGTTGGAGATGGAGAGTTGAGAATTGATCCGGGAAAGTGGAAACCATTTTGAAGTGGTCCAATCCTTCCGATGCGATTGAGATGAGGAGCGCGTCATGGGGCTGCCCCATATTCGATAAAGTTCATAAAATCATTTTCAGCTATAAAGAACACCATTGCACTCTTTGCAACAAGTGGTAAGCATTTTACTTAGGGTAGGAATCAACAAAACACTAGCAATACACCGGTTTTTGCACACCCAAGTTGCAGCTACCATTTGAGGTGGAGACAAATGCAGTGATTATGCTTATGGGTAGTATCCAATCACCGGAGGTGAGCTTAGTTTTTACTATACAAAGTCCTTTCATACAAAATTTTTGAATCGTCGAACAAGGAATTGTATGCTCTTGTTCAAGTGGATAAGAAATGGAAGCGGAATTAAACTATTAAACATATTGATAAAGAGTTGTATTCTCTTGTGCAAGCGGTTAAGAAATGGATGCTCTATCTAATGGTGAAATAAACCATTCTCCACATGGATCAAAATTACTCCAATATTTGTAAGAAAAGTCAAAATTGCTGCAATCAAGGTTCTATAAGTGGATTTCAGGATTTCATGAACCTCCTTACGTTTTTGTATGTGATTTTTTTATAGAACTGCCCTAGACACTCTTGGATGAGCATTATCAGATCTTGCATTAGCCCTTTCATAGTGATAGACAATAACACAAATGATTTCTTTGTCCCAGTGATAGTTAGAGATGTTTGATGGGACTACCATCTAGTCTTTTTGTGTAATGTCCCCTTCTCAAAGCTAGTTCGATATGAAGACCTTGGGCCCATTTTTACTTCTTGTGGGCGTAAAGGGAAAAGCAAGGGAAGTACTTTAATGTTGTAATTGTAAGTTGTTATTTTTAGCCTTGTATTAGTTTTGTAAAAGCAACTTTCTAATTATAACATTAGAAAGTAAAGTTGATCGAAAAAGTGTAAACACCGACCTAAAAATAGAAGTGACGGAGTTAAAAGGGAACATAACACCACTTAAAAAGGGGTCAACCCATTTGGGCTCCCTTTTTCATGGATTGTGCCATCCACAATTATAAAAAGGAGTCGCTATGTAATGTCCCTCTTTCTCGGTTAGTTCGGTCGAAGACCTTTTGGCCTGTTTTGTCTACCCGACGGCCAAAAGGGTGTTTTCAAGGGTGACTTTGGTTTATTATTCTATTATATGGTGCTCGAATTAAAGTAAAATATCATTAAAGCACATATAATGAATTAATAAACTGTTTGGGTGACTTTGACTTAGGAAAATGTATTTAAATAAAATTAATAAATTATTTAAATGCAATTCCTAGCCAAAAGTGCGACTTGTTTGGGTATGTTGATTAAACCCAAAAATGCGACCCACTTAGTAAAGCAAAATAATTAATTAAATATTAATTATTGGGTTTTGGCCAAAAAGTGCGACTTGGATATTTGGAAGGGTTTTTGGCTATATGAAGGAAAATGCGACTTGGGGAAGGGCATTCAGATTATTATCATTTTCACAGAGCAGTTAGCACAGAGCTTTTGCAGACAAAATCCAAGGACGGAAACCCTCTGGATTATTACTCTTGCGGACGGAAACCCCAGGAGCAGTGAGAGAAGCTTCCACCCAGGAATCTTCATTGTTTACACAGGTTATTATCATTTCAGCAGTGTCAGATAGAGAAATAAATTGCAGCAGTGGGCATTCAGGCAACACCAAGAGTGGGGCGACTTGTTCTACAGTTGATGTATGCATTATCAGAGGTATTTTTCATGATAGTTTATTGTTATACATTTCAGCCACATATATATGCCAAATCGATTTGATTTGGATTCTTTCTGGCTGAGTTTTGGGTAGTATCTGTATTATTCCATCTGCAGATTTCTATTTGTGTTTGCCCTAATTATTTATCATTAGAAATCAATGTTGAATGTATGGCTGCGTTATTAATGAAGAAATCAATCATTTAAACCCTAGGCGCCATTTCTATATATACCCGGTTTGCGGGAGTTTGCAGTATTTTAATTATTATGCAGTGTGAGAATGTTATTTCATGGATTTATTTGATATTACCAGTTCAGCTCCATACCTGAGCATTATATATAAAAAAATAAAAAAAAAAATAAAGTATTCAGACAAAAACGGGTTTGGGATCTTTCACGCTAGGGCTGGAAGATGGATCATTGGTCGTATGAATTTATTTTTATTTGGAGATTGGAGCTTGTGCTTGCAATTTTCAGCCATTGAGGACGAAAACCCTCCTTGGTATCCTATTGGGGACGAAAACCATTAATAGAATTCAAAATTGAGGACGAAAATCCTCAAATTCTACATTGGTGATCTCATTCAAAGGTCATATTTGGGCTGCAATTCAGAATTTTAGTGCTAGGGCACAATTTTCAGCTAGGGCTTCAAGGGAAAATCAGAATTCCGGACTTTTGGGTGTGGAACAGCCGCACATTTTAGTGTTTTGTTGTGTTACGATTTCTTGAATTAGATCTAGGACGTTTTTAGCTTGGGCGACCCACTTGGGAACTTGAGCGACCCACTTTGGGGTCAATTCCGACAATTTGTAGGGGTTTCTTTGGAGCTAGGGTTTGTTCAACCTTGAATCATTTCTTTGTTCCTAAATGTTTTAAAAATATTCCCATGTGTTTTGAGCATTTTGGGTACTTTAAATGTCGAGTATTTGAAGAGTAATTGAAGAATTCAGATTTCTACATGTTTGAGGATTTGCAGACCAAAATCAGGTCACTGCCCTAATTTGGGGTAATTTCTGATTGCTGTCATTTAAATTCAGATTTATGTACTTTGCTGTCATAAATTTCAGTTTGCTGTCATTAGGGTTTTGTGCAATTTCTAGAAAATTTAGATCTCAGCTCGAAAGGGACATTACAATGGTATCAGAGCATTGTTCCTGCCAGCCTATGTGAGGGAAAATTTGGATCTGCATGAACACCGGTGAGGAAGGGTTTAAAGTCTATCAAAGAAGAACTCTGACAAAGAACATGGGAGATAAGGATCAAAGACCTCCACCTTCCGATGAAATGAACCACTTGCAAGAGATGTTGTTGTGGAACCAAAGAGACATGGAGCAAAGCTTTCAAAGGACCATGAGGGCTTCAATGTTGGAGTTGATTCAAGCTATCCAAGGTGCTCTGGAATTCAGAAAGAACCAAGGTGATGGCAGCTCTTCCGGCAATGAAAGGACTTCCATTAATCCTCCCACAAGAACCTTCCATGCTAAGTTTTTGCAAAGGGAAGAGGAGGAACAATTGGAAGAGGGGCAGCAAATTGGTGATGATGATATGGATCGATTCTATGTGGAGTACCAAGCTTTGAGGCCAGCCACACGCCAAGAGTTATCTTTCATTGATTATTGCACTTTGAAGACAAAGAATGGTCATAAGGGTGGAAGAAGACTTCATAATGATCATCCCGAAGGGATATTCAACAAAGGTTGGGGAAAATAACCCTACCTACATATGACGGATCAGCAAAGTGTTCTACTAGGGCATGGCTACAAAAGTTGGACACCTATTTGTCTTTGAATCCGATGTATGAAGAGGAGGCACTCAAATTTGTCACACTCCACTTGGAAGGAGTGGCACATGAGTGGTGGTACCATGGCATGATCACTCAAGGGCATGGGTCAATCACTACCTTGGAGGAATTTAGTCAAAGGCTCACGAAAGGTTTGATAGGGTTGATCCGGAAGTACATTTTAGGGAGTTAGCACAACTGAAGCAATGCAGTTCCGTGGATGAATATGTGGCTGAATTTCAAAGACTCTCTGTGATGGTACCAGATGTATAAAAAGGCTTGTGGTTTTGTTTGTTGAGGGTTTGGTTGACCCCCTCAAGGGGTTAGTAAGGGCCTTCAATCCTCCTTCACTCCAAGAAGCAATTAAGAAATCTTTGGATTTAGAAAATTCAGCTCCAAGGACAACATTGGTTAGTGGGCAGCCAAGGACAGCATTGGGTAGTGGGCAGCCAAGGACAGCAGCAACAAATGGACAACAAAGAGGACCTTTTGGGCAGCCCAAAACAACACCTTTGGACCAGCCAAAGAGGCCATTACAGCAAGTACCAAACATGCAAAAGGAGCTGCCTAAAACAAGCAAGGAGTGGGATACACGGAATGAATTGAGGAGGAAAAACTTGTGCTTCAATTGCAAGGATCCATGGTCACCCGGTCATCGTTGCCTAGGCAAGGGACATGTGCATTACATTGAGGTATTTTCAGATCGTGAAGAGGAAGAGGAAGAGGAAGCTGAAGTTGAAGTAATACAAAAGCAAGAACCGGGAGAAGACATAGACACCTTGGACAACACTCTTGCCACTTTATCTAGTGCTCCTAGATATCATCCTTTTCGGGTGAGAGGTGTGTTGAAGGGTCAAAGGGTGACGGTGTTGATTGATAGTGGAGCCACTCATAATTTTATTGATGAAGGATTGGTTGCTAGAATGGGTCTTGAAGCGGAGGATTTCAAGGGTTTCAAAGTGACTGTGGTTGATGGCTTTTCTATTCCATGCACCAAGAGGATTCCAAAGATCAATCTCACCCTAGGAAGGCATAAGGTATGTGATGACTTTTATGTGATTGGCATAGGAGAGATAGATCTTGTACTTGGTGTTCAATGGCTGCACTCTTTAGGAGAGTTTACACAAAATTATCAAAGTATGGAGCCAAAGTTTAAGATAGAAGGGAAAGAGGTTGTACTGGCATTTTAAAAATCGGAACCAAACTCGGAACCAGTCTAGGGTTGGACCGGACCGGAACCGGAACCGGACCGTTCAAACTCTATGAACCAATTTACTAAAAAGCACATAAAAATTACATTTTTAATGAAAACAATATGTTTGAAAGATTAGAAACCATGATTCCAACAATTACACACAAAATATGCAAAGTTTGCTCATGTATATACTATATAACATGTAAGAAAGGCATTTATAACAAAATGGCACGAACTCTTAGTAATAAAGGTGTTAAAAGCAGAAATTTTGAATAAAAAATTGAATTTTTTATACTCAGTGTTGTATGCATATATCTTTACATGACTCGTCAAATCAGGTTCAGTCGAAACCGGATGTTCGATTGGTTTGTACGGATCGTTCGATTGGTTTGAGTACCGAATCGCCAATTCCTTACAAAACCGGCCGGTTCGGTACCAAACCGGTCCTAACGGTCGATACCGGTCTAACGGTCCGGTTTTTTAACCGGTTCATGTCTAAATATGTTGAACTGGTTGAACCGGCCGGTTCCGGTTCGGCTTGTTTTTAAAACACTGGGTTGTACCACAAGGCATGGCGAATGGAGCTCGAGAAGTAGTCATGCCAAAAAGAATGAAAAGAGCTTTTAATAGAGAACAAGTTGTATGGTCTGCTCATTGTTTGGTAAGTTCTGCTCGTTCATTTTTAGAACAGCCATATCATAAGGATATTCAGCCCGTAATTGATAAGCATGCTAAGGTTTTTAGTAGTATTCCCCATGGGCTACCACCGGATAGAGGTTTCCAACATATCATTGAGTTGGACCGGGTACTAAACCGGTTATTACTACCCCATACCACCATCCAAGAGCTTACAAGGAAGAAATTGAGAAGGCCATTAAGGAGTTGCTGGAAATGGGACACATTAGGCCTAGTTCTAGTCCTTTTGCTTCTTCGATTGTGTTGGTGAAGAAGGATGGAACTTTAAGGATGTGCATTGATTACCGGTTGTTGAATAAAAAGACCATCAAGAATAGGTATCCCATACCTAGGATTGATGAATTATTGGATGAGTTACATGGGGCAACCTTCTTTTCTAAGATTGATTTGAGATCTGGCTATCACCAAATCGGGTAAGAGAGGAAGATGTGCAAAAACAACATTTAGATGTCATTTTGGGCACTTTGAGTTTTTGGTTATGCCATTTGGTTTAACTAATGCACCAGCCACTTTCCAATCATGCATGAACCATGTTTTTAGCAAATACTTGAGGAAATTTGTATTGGTTTTCTTTGATGACATCTTGGTATACAGTAGGACATGGGAGGAACACCTCCAACACTTGGATAAGGTGCTGGAAACGTTGGAACAACAGTCCCGTTATGCAAAAGAGTCCAAGTGTGAGTTCAGTATGTCTGAAATTTTGTATTTGGGCCATGTTATTAACACTTGAGGGGTTCATATTGATCAGCAGAAAATTCAAGCCATCCTATATTGGGCCCCGCCTACAAATATGACACATTTAAGGGGATTTTTGGGTTTGTGCAGCTACTATAGAAGGTTTGTCAAAGGGTTTTCACAACTTGCTGTCTTGTTGACTAATTTAATTGGAAAAAGAGCTTTTATTTGGTCCAAAACAACCCAAACAACATTTGATAAACTTAAGTAGTTGATGAGTTCATGTTTAGTGCTTGTTGTTCCAAATTTTTCTATACCATTCGTGCTTGAATGTGATTCTTTAGGTGAAGGTATATGGGCTGTTTTGATGCAAAATAAGCATCCCATTGCATTTGAGAGCTGGAAACTAAAGGAGCATGAGTGGATTTTCTCCATCTATTATAATGATTATGCATGCATTGACCAAATTCTGGCAATACTTGGATTGTGGCAAGTTTATGGTCAAAACCAATTATAATAGCTTGAGGTACTTTCTTCACCAAAAGGATTTGAATGACCGACAACAAAAGTGGGTGAGTAAACTTCAAGCATATGATTTTGACATCGAGTATGTCAAGGGGAAAAACAATGTGGTGGCGGATGCTTTGTCTAGAAGCCAATTCCTTGCCCATTGAATGATGGAACAACGAAGGATGCTACAAGGGAGGGTGCTGAATTTTCAGAACAACCAAGGTTACAATTGTTTGTGGGCATGCAATTTTGGGAGGGGAGGACTGTAATGACCCCTTCTCAAAGCTAGTTCGATATGAAGACCTTGGGCCCATTTATTTTTCTCGTGGGCTTAGAGAGAAAAGCAAGGGAAATACTTTAATGTTGTAATTGTAAGTTCTTAATTTTTAGCCTTGTATTATTTTTGTAAAAGCAACTTTCTAATTATAACATTAGAAAGTAAAGTGGGTCGAAAAATTGCAACCGACTTAAAATAGAAGTGGAGTTAAAAAGGGAACATAACACCGCCACTTAAAAGGGGTCGACCCATTTGGACTCCCTTTTTTGTGGATTGTGTCATCCACAATCATAAAAAGGAGTCACTAGGGGTGGAAGATGGATCACGGGTCATATAATTTCATTTATATTTGGAGATTGGAGCTTGTGCTTGCAATTTTTAGTGTTGAGGACGAAAATCCTCCTTGGTATTCTATTGGGGATGAAGACTCGACTAGAATTTAGAATTGAGGACAAAAACTCTCAAATTCTGCATTGGTGATCTCATTTAGAGCAATTTAGAATCTCGAGTTAATTCATAATTTCAGTGCTAGGACAAAATTTTCAGCTAGGGCTTTAAGGGTATATCAAAATTCCAGATTTTTGGGTGACGAAAAGCTATACATTTTAGTGTTTTGTTGTGTTATAGTGTTTTGGATCTAATCTAGGGCATTTTCATCTTAGGTGACCCACTTGGGAACTAGAGTGACCCACTTTGAGGTCAATTTTGGCTATTTTCGGGGTTTCTTTGGAGCAAGGGTTTGGCTCTCTGCTTTCGGCTTTTTGGGAACAATCCCCTTTTATTGTTTCCACCAAGCTTGCCCTTTTCCCTAGGGAATTCATTGCTGCATTTATTTCAGCTTCAAATGCTCCTAATGATCAACTGTAATTTACCCTATTTTCTTTCATGAAATTGATGAAATAAATTCAGCTATTTGTCAAAAAAATTATTTCTTTGTTCTCAAATGTTTTTAAATTTTTCCAAATGTTTTGAGCCTTACGGATACTTTTTTAATTGAGTATTTGAAGAGTAATTGAAGATATCATATTTCTGCATGTTGTGCGAGAGGGTTTGGAGACCACAATCGGTTACTGCCCTAATTGGGGTAATTTCTGATTGCTCTCATTTAAATTCAGATTTTTGTACTTTGCAGTCATAAATTTTAGTTTGCTTTCATTAAGGTTCTATGCAATTTGTAAAAAATTCAGATCTCATCCCGAAAGGGACATTACATTTGACTTTCATGAATCTATGCTTCTTTTGAGTTTTTCGCTCTCCTAGATAGTTATTTGCATTGTTAGCTTAATGTCACATGGGTTGGGGTTTTACTGCTTTGGGTTTACACCTCGCTAATTTTTAGTTCTTTTGTTCTTTTGGTTTAACTAGTCTTTGATCCCAAATGCCTTTTACCCTAGCACTTTGTATTGTAATCAAATGTTTTCTTGAGTTCCATTGACCTACTTTTGGTCATTCATGGATATTAATATTATTTTATTTTTTTCTTTCTATATTCTTGTAGCATGGTTAAGCTAAGTAGCCGATACATTTTGGATATAGGAGTGTGTAAGTATTTGATATGCGAAACGGCAAAAATGTTTTGGGCCTGGATACGGCGTAGGATACGACAATACAAAAATATATAAAAATTAAAAAATATATAAATTTCAGCCTTCTAAATAGGAATTAAGTTATTAACCACATATTATGCATATGAAAGACAAGATAAAAGACAAGTTATAAGCTAAATAAGTGAATAACCACAACAAACAAGCTAGGATACCGATAAAACTTAGAAACTTAAAAGCTTAAAAGTTAAATTAAAATACTTAAATCGAACACAATGTGAATGTCATGATATATTAAATTCAATCTATTAAAATTTACACCAAATTAGTCATGATCAAAGTTCAAATGACAAACTATCTTGTAATTCATCATATTCCTCTTCATCAAGAGGATCAACATCAGTTGCATCATCATCATCATTACGTGGTTCATTAGAACCACATGGACTTGAACCACTGCCAGTTGCACCCCCTTGTGCATATAGGTCTCGCGGTGCCACAAAACTCTCCTCATCATCTAATGCTCCATGGTGGGAAATGGAAGCATCCAAGTCAACTATCTCTGGATCAATATCCCAATGTTTTGTTGTCCCTTCCTTGTACTCCTATTGCTTGTGGGATAAAAGGCGCAAGTTGGAATGTATGTATACCAAATCTTTAGCCTTTTTAGCCCCCAACTTGTTGTGCTTTTGTGAGTGGATGAAGCTATATGTACTCCAGTTGCGCTCAGAGGAAGATGAACTTGCAACCTATTGAGGCAACACAAAGTCAATGCAAAATTCAAACTTAAACACTCAAACTTAAATTTAAAAAAATAAAAGTTAAAACAAAAAAGGAAAGAGAATAAAAAAACTTACTTGTGCCAAGACCTTGATTACAAGAGGTTGTAAGTAAACCGATGCATGACCATGGAGGTACCACCACATATGAGCATCCATCTTGTATTTGCTCCAAAGAGCGAGAAGGCTATGACATGTTTTAGCTATGAAATTGCCAAACTCTACCATAACAATGTCTTGGGCCTCAGGATCAAGGAAGAGCCTAGCCAATGCCGCCATATATCCCTCATTGACTTCCACATCCCTGTATGGTGCTACCCTCCCTAACAAGGAAAGGATCTCCGTGCTTTGTAGAATCTAGGAGTCAATGCAAAAGCAAGTAGATGTAGCGGGGTGGTCATTTTGTTCCACCACTCAATGAGGATTGATTGCACTTGTTTGAAAAATGTTTCCTTAGGATCTTGTTCTTTTGCATTTATGACGGCTTTTATCTTCTCAATCATTGAATCGATACCGTCATATATCTCTCCTAGACATGGCTGATCCATGTTAGTAAAGCGGATCATGCTCATAATGGGCTCAATAAAACTCAACAGATAGTCCACTCGATCCCACCAAGTGTCATCTAAGATCATGCTCTTCACTTTTTGAGCCCGTTCAGTGTTTGATTGCCTCCATACAGACCAAAGGTTGGAGGTAACCATCCTCATGAGTGCCTCTCGCACCTTCACAAGTCGTCTCAAGATGATTGTGTGTGATGCAAACCGAGTCTCAACAACCTAATATAATAAGAATGAGAAACAAAAATTAAAAAGAAAATTGAAAACTTTTGAATACTAATTATACTATATTTTAAAAATAAAAAACTTATATATAAATTTTAAATTAAAGAAAAAAGAAGGTAGCTTTCCTTACCTTCAGTAGCTCCAACTGCGAGAATGATCTAAAAATGCCTGTGACTGGTGATGGTTGGTGACAAACATTTGGATCTCTTCAGCCTCTGCATACACTTGCTTTGGATCCACTCTATTTTGCTTGCCATCTTCTTTAGCATTAAATTTAGTGAATGCATGACACATGGTGTCCAAAAAATATGCCCATACCTTGCCTCAACTAACATCCCCTGCGGCTTTGCAATTTTTGGCATTGTCCGTTATGACTTGGACAACATTTTGAGGCCCCACCGCCTCAATGGATTCAAAAAGGATGTTGGCAATGAATTGGACATCTTTCACTTGCCCCTCACAATCAACCGCTCTTAGAAACATTGCCCCTTTAGGGCATACTGCAATCACATTAATTAAAGGGCGGTTTCTTGCATCTTTCCATCCATCAGAAACGATGGACACCTATTTTGGCCCATGAGTCCCTAATTGGTTGCAAGGAGGTTTCCACAATTTTTTTTTGTTCATCGAATAAGGTAGTGTGGATATTCTCATAGCCGGAGTGATTTGTACCCTTTTGGCGCCAAATTGATGGATTTCACCATCTCATGCCAATAAGGTGACCTCACAACATTAAAAGAAAGCCCATTAGCATATACACACCTTACAATGTGTTCATCTGCAATCTCCCTGCTCTCATTCTCAAAGGCCTTTTCCAATGGCCCTTTTATCCTACTTTTCTTTCGTGCAAGGGAAACATCTTCATCAACCGTGGAGGTAGGAGCCACAAATGGATGTGGCATGGCCACAACTAGGGATCCACTAGGTGATGGGGCAACAGGACGCCCTCGCTTATCGAGATGAACTTCTTCTTTTGGTCAATGGATGATCCGCTCTCATAGCCACATTTACCTCTGCATCTTTTTGCTTTTTGATATATGCCAAACTTTTGCTTTAGGCGCCCTAACATTATTCCTCCCCTTGCATACTCTTATACCGTTACCCATTATCACACACAAATGGCTTTTCACCCATTGCAAGGGCTTTTGAATACTCCATCATAGTCATTTCATTTCCAAACAAAACAACCATTGCACGGAAGTTGTTCAACTATTGTTACATGTCTCATTAATGGCGAACTTGGGTCAAATTCCTTGACCAAAGATTGCCCAGAAGAAGACAGAACTTGTTGCCATTGTAGAAGTACCTACAAGGTTCAAAACAAACAAAATAAGCAAAGAAAACAATGGCATGTATTGAAAATTAAAAAAATAAAATAGAAAGAGCAAAAAAATGATGAACATAAGCAAAAAAATGAAATGTATGAAATATTAAATAATTAAAAAAAAGAAACAAACTTAGAAATTAAAAAAATACTTACCTTCACTTAGTTAACTACAAATCCTTCACAAATCTTCCTCCTTTGTAGCTCCTCACACTCCTACAAGCTTAGCAATAGCTCCCCAAACCGTAATGTCCCTTTTTCCTACTCAAAGAATAAAATTGGGCTTTTGGCAATTTCTTCTCCTTGGTCGAGTTAAGAAAATAAGGGAGAAAGTAATATCAAATATTTTAATATGTTTTTTAGTAAGCTATATAGAAATGTATGGGTCGGCCATGAAGAAATCAAAAGACTATTAAAGGGGTTGGCCAAGATAAGGGCAAATTAAATAATTATAAGGCATAACGAAGGGTCATGTCTTTTCTATTTTGGCACCACCCTTTGAATTAGTATAAATAAGGGGCATGGGCTTCATTTGTATATATGGACTTTATATGAAAATCTGACTTTTGAGAGTGAACTCTCATTATCTCACCATTTGGGACGGAAAACCCAAGTGAGGTCTTTTGGAAGGACGAAAACCCTTTCCAATTGACTTTAAACATTCCTATTTGAAGATTAATATTATATTGAAGATTTTTTTGCACTTATTTCCATGATTTCCTTCCGCTGTAATAAATTTTAAGTTTGCTGCAATTAATTTCCAGAATTCTGGAATTTTATTTAAATCCCTCAAAAAGGACATTACAGTGGTATCAGAGCTTTATCCTCTTAAGGCCTGATAATTTTATGGAAGTTGGCAACAAGGAATACAAAACTATCAGAGCATGGACTCTCAAAAAGCCGGGGTTTCGATAGTCACGGAGGTGGAAGATCTCTTCAAAAATACCAAGCTCTACCAGTAGACATCCGTAATGCTTTGCCATTTCCAGATTTCATAAGATGGGAATTTGGTATTCTAGGTGAGCATGTGCTCAAAGGTGAAGTGAATGACCTCCCTCAAAAGACAAATAACATCAGCGTTAATGATGGAGAACAAGAAGCAGTAATGGTAGAAACCCACATAAGGCAGCCTGCTGGTCCGTTTGTAGCAGTAGGCAATACAAAGCCCAAAGATGAAGAATCAAACTTGGGTAAGAGCCACCAAGATATCCCAAATACTTGTGAACAAAGTATGAAGGAAGAAGTGGATGAAAGTTTTGTTGAAGGTCCGAGGATCGAATACATTTCGAATTTATTGCTACCTAGTTCACCCTCACATGGAGCTGCTGATCTGAACGTAACAGCTGGTAAAAGAAGGTCAATGAAGGCACAAGGACATGGGGAAATTGACAAGCAAGCATCAAGCAAAGGGATAGTGAAGGTAAACACCCGGAAAGCGAAAGATCATGAAGGATTAAAGACATGTCCACTGTTCCGTTCACTTCATGTGGGCATTTTCAAGTGGGCAGTCTTGGAGCTTAGCAAAGCTCATCCCTTTGATGACTCCTTATGTCATCTTGAAGACACCATCACCTGGAACACATGTTACGAAGATGATGTACCCTCTTTTTGGAATGAAGGTTCTACAAAGGAGCAACAAAAGATTGTTTGGGATCCAGGCATTAGCGATTGCTTGAGGACAAACAATCTTGGGGAGGGAGGACTGTAATGTCCCTTTTTCCTACTCAGAGAATAAAATTGGGCTTTCGGCAATTTCTTCTCCTTGGTCGAGTTAAGAAAATAAGGGAGAAAGTAATATCAAATATTTTAATATGTTTTTTAGTAAGCTATATAGAAATGTATGGGTCGGCCATGAAGAAATCAAAAGACTATTAAAGGGGTCGGCCAAGATAAGGACAAATTAAATAATTATAAGGCATAACGAAGGGTCATGTCTTTTCTATTTTGGCGCCACCCTTTGAATTAGTATAAATAAGGGGCATGGGCTTCATTTGTATATATGGACTTCATATGAAAATCTGACTTTTGAGAGTGAACTCTCATTATGTAACCATTTGGGACAAAAAACCCAAATGAGGTCTTTTGGAAGAATTTCCACTTTAAACATTCCTATTTGAAGATTAATATTATATTGAAGATTTTTTTGCACTTATTTCCATGATTTCCTTCCATTGTAATAAATTTTAAGTCTGCTGCAATTAATTTCCAGAATTCTAAAATTTTATTTAAATCACCCAAAAAGGGACATTACACAAACCCTAGACAAGCACAATGCAATTTTGAGAGCCACAATGTAAGTTTCTTTGATTAATGTTTTTTTTTTGTGTTGTTCTTTTGTTTTATTGTTTAGAGTTAGCTTTTAGGGTTTAGATTAGAAGATTATTATATTTTTTAATGTTGAGGTGCTTTAAAAACATAAAAAAGAAAAAAACCCGTATTTAGCCACGGATACGGCTTTGGAGCGGCCAAGGTACGTCGTGTACCTTGTGGATACGCCCGGCTACGGCTAGACCAAGGTACGTCGTGTACCACAGTGGGGCACTGGCCGTATCCACAGGGTACACGACATACCCTGGCTGCTCTCAAGCCGTGCCCATGGCCGTTTCCAGTATCTGAAATGTTTCGTATTCACTCCAGGGGGTTTAGGGGTGCCATATTGGTATCCTAGTGGTGAAGGCATCAACATTAGCCTCTACCTTCGGTGGTGCTTTCTCACCATATTATACTTCTTGCTCTTTACTCTCCACATTCCCTACAATTTTCCATAACAAACTCAAATAGATATTGTTCTTTGGTGTGATAATCCCAACCACAGGATTTCTCAAATTTAATGGGACATTATTTTGTTATCATCTGAATCATTCAGATTCAACATTCATTGGTTGTACTATATCAACATCCATATGACATTGATATGTTCTAGTTAACCTCCTTAACTTCTAGTGTATGTGATTTGCATCATGGGGTCTAGGATGCCAAAGCTGGGGGACAACTTTGTACTTGATGGAAAGGTACATGTTATATATTGCACAAAGGAAAAGTAATGTAGTAGTATACCACCAACATTTGAACGTGGGGGCATTCGTAGAATGGTGCAACTTCCTATTCAACGAGAAATAATAACAATATCCATTAAGGTGAGGAATGAGAATTCTTATAGTTAGAAAGGGGCAAATACTTCCCAAATGATTTGTCTAGGTTAGAATGAGATGCAAATGATACCAAGATACAAGATACTCAATACATGCATGTATTCACTTCTATTTGGTCTATGGTCATTCTACCACCCTTTGGGTCAAATGTTTACACACACACACATGCATCGTTACAAGAAGGCAATTACAACAAACGATGGTCACAAAATTGAATGGTTACCAAATGGTTCATCTTATGGTCATGTGATGGTTGGTGTTTTTGTAGGTGTGGTGGTTGAACTTCCAACATGTGGTATGTTGACAAGTGCTCTAATTGTGCTCATAGGTGGAGAGTATGATCCAAAAACAGTGTATTAAAAACTGATTTAGTTTTCCCGTTTCCCAAGATACCTTAAATTTTTCCCGATTACGTGATTATGAGTTAAAATTAATTACAAACACACAATGGAACACAAAACCACAAAATCACAACAATAAACATCGAGATGACAACGGAGTTTGTCCCAAAATGGACTATGTCTCCGGGATTGCTCAAAAGATGAACCAATATATAACCAATGTAGAAAATACAAATTTCTTACATCAGTGTATTGCTTACGATCAACAACGTCGATTGACAAGGCTTTGGCTATTGGCTCTTGGCTTTGCTTGGGCTCTGTTAGACTCGATGTCTTATGGTTCTCGTAATAGGACCTCGGTTCGACCAACAAGAATGAGTGCTTCGTCTCTCTTGGATGGCGGGCATGATGTCTCTATAATGGCACACCGACCTATGAGGCGATAATATTGGCGCAATATGATCTCTACGACTATCTAGCCTCCTTCGCAATAATGTCACCAAAATAAGAAGCTCTAATGGCCTCTCTACGACTCTACGGCTTTCAAGCCTCCTCGCAATAATATCGTTGAGATAGGCTTTGTTGGCCTCTCTGCGATATGCGACTTTCGACCTCCTTGCAATAATATCGACAAACTAAGAGGCTCTCCAACTCTTGGAAATGATGTCGAAAAACTCTCTCGGTCTCCATGTTGATTGGTAGCTCTTCGGCAATGTGTTGATTGGTAGCTCTCCGGCTTGTTGACGACTCTTTGTCACACCGTGTCTTTGAATGATTGCTTTGACCTCTTGATGACCTTGTTGGATCCAAAATTCGACGGGCACATGGGCTTGCGTCGTTATAAGATCATTTAGGCTCTCATCCTTAATATTGTCACTTACAAATTTGACTCTTCGGGCGAAAGGACAATAATGCCTCAATGGGCTTTTGGCGATAATCTCCATTCTCGGGCTCTGTGGGTGATCATCTCCATTCTCGGGCTCTTCATTAATTGAATCCGAGAAAATCCTTGTTTTGACTCTTACGCGCTCTTTGTCTTTGTCTCCAAGAGCTCTGCTCCATGAGTTCCGCCACGAATTGTCATGTCCCCTTTTCAAATAAAGTATGATAAATTAATAATATAACTTAAGTGTTGAAAAAATAACTTTATAAAAGACACTTATGTTTTATTATTATAAAAAGTAACTTTTTGATAAAATTTTATTATTATAAAAAGTTACTTTCGAAAAAACAAGTCATAACGAAGGAATAGAAATGGAAAGTTGCTTTTGGAGGCTTTTCCTTGGGAAAAGCGAAAGTAAAGTTATAAAAGAGTGTTGAGGGGTCATTTGGACACATCTTTTTACTCTCATCTATTTGGACATTGAAGGTTTGAGCTGCTGCTACAATTGCTTTTGAGGACGAAAACCCTCCTTTGCAATCCACATCTGAGGATGAAAACCCTCTGGTGTATTCAGATTTGTGGACGAAAACCCACTAATCTTTTGAGGTAGTTCCAATCAGGAGCTACATTTGGGCTTACAATCAACAAATTTGCAAGATCAGATCAGAATTATCAGTAGGGCACACTTTCCGGGCACATTTTCTACATTTTCCGCTTCAGATCTGCAATTCAGCCAGTGGAGAGACTTCAAGCAGGGACAACTAGGGCATGATTTGCAGCCATATCTAGGGCTATCTACACCCTTTGGGATTTCAGACCGACATTTAGGGCATCATCCGTGGGCATATTTCTTCGATTTCGGGTTGCATATTCATCATTTGGCCTCTTCATGCCACTTGGAGTGTCATTTATCATTGAATCATACACGGGTATTTTCTTGGTTTTTGGGTGTGAAAATAAATATGATAAATGCAAAACCTTGCTGGAAAAAATATTTTCTTTCATGATTATGTTCCTAGAGGCTTTTGGGATGTATTAAGCCTTCTGGGTATTCTAGATTACAAATATTTTGATCAATAAATAGAAATTTCAGAAGTCTGCATTTTTTGGTATCAAGGGTTTGAAATAAAAATCAGGTCATTATCTTATTCTTGGCATTAACAGTTGATTGCTGTCATAAATTTCAGTCTGTTATATTTTTGCAAAAGGGTTTGTGGGTGTTTCCAAATTTCTCTTATTTGTGCCCTAAGGGGCCATTACATGAACTCTTTTCCCGAGCTCCTTGCGCTTCTTTGTGAGCTCCACCTCGAACTTTCCGTCTATGAGCTGTTTGTAGACGTCCATGAGCTCTTTTATGAGCTCCTTGTGCTACTCCATCCGCTTTTTGCTGCGATCACGAGTCTCGTGACGTTCGACTCCCGGTTCCACTCATGCGAGCTCTTCACGCTCCTCAAATGGCTTGAGAGGCTTGGAGTTGTGTGTTTTGCAAATGGCAATGAAGGGCCTTTATATAGAATCCCAAGGTCCGAACAATAAGGATTTATAATCTATCCTTTAGTTTTGGTTTTACAAAAATCCCGTATAGGGATAAAGAATATTAACATTATCCCGTATAATGTATTCCCACCATTTTCGTGGGATATAATATCCAAAATAATCCTTCGAATTTTTAAAGGATTAACATCCCATATACTTGCCACCATATATATATCTTCCACATTGACGTGGACTTCACATAGGATAGATCGGGCCCCATTTTCCCCACGTGGCCGAATGTGGGGTTCAAAAATAAAACTTAGCACATTTTATTAGGTGCTTGGGGATATAATCCACATGGGCTGATTATTAACCACCCCCTCCAAAAGTGCGGCCATGGCAAAGGAATAATCCCACATTCGTGGGCATATTATTCGCATAAGTCTTTAATAAGGCTTTCATTGTGCACGTTAATCAGTCAAAGGACCGCTTAGCCATATGACTTGGCCATTGGTTGGGTGCTCCATCACCTTCGGTCCTGGGACCACTTAAATGCTTGAGGTGGCGAGTTGTTGAACGGTTGGCTAATGGGACGGGGCACTTGGTTTGTTGGTTGATGATAGTATTAGGAATGTAGTGGCTCGCTCCCTAGCTTGATCATGAGCTTGCCATGCTTACCAGCTCAGTTTCAACTCGACAATGAGAGCTCGGTCCTAGCTCGCCCGCTAGCTCGATGAGCTACCCGGAAAAATGAAGAGTTGGAGCTATCCACCGGTCCCAACTCAATGACGTTACTCATGCGGTTGGGTTCCCCTCCGAAACAAAAATTGATCCCATAGTTTTTTCCCGACCGTTGAAGACCGGAGGCATAAAACTGAAAACCGAATTTTCACTTCGCCAATATTTTTGCACATCACCACTTGTCGTCTCCATATCAAGCAACTTGGTGATTTCGCAGCGTGCCCTGCACTTTGCTTTACTTATGCCTTTATTTTGTCCACTAACTCTTGTTCTTGTGTAGACAATATCTCCCTCGTCGATGGCCATTTCGACCCGTTCAAAATGCGTTGGAAAGATGACTTTGAGCTTTTCCATAAACAACATGTCTTGGGAGGTTTTGACAACATCTGAAACGTGAGTTGACCTCTTGATGAGAGTGTCACATTGTGTCCTGTATGGAAGTAGTAGCTCTTGTGTGGATATTGAACTTTAGAGGTCTTGTACATTCGCGAAGTGTTGGAGGCAGCAAGTTGCTTTGTAGCATTGTGAGGTCCTATGCAAATGCAATGCTAGGAGCTACACACTATGCAATCGTGACCACACCATGAAGTCTAAGAGATGCTATGCAACACTAGAAGGTTGCATGATAGTCTGCAAGAAAATACATCCACGTGTGAAGATACCACGAGTCCTTTTGTGTGGCACAATCCTCCATGAAGTGGTGAGATCAAAATTCCAAGGAATAAAGCATGAACTTGCGAGATTGTGTATAGATTAGTATACGCTGAGCTCAAAATTGGAATGCACTGAAGTCAAAATTGGAATGGCTTGTGGTAAAGATGAAGATTGACTAAATTGGCTTGGATTGGCAATGCTCACCCCTTCAAAGGTGAATGCAGTGTCCCTAACAATGTTAAGGACACTGCATTCATTGGCCACTCGATGCTAGACGTCCCATATTCTGTTGCATTCTCAAGCATCTCAAACCAAATGTAATAAGCCTTTTCCTAATCAGTAAGAGAACTATTACATGCTAAGAGAGGGATAGCCTTTCTTTCCAATGTAAGTGTCTCCTTGGGATCTATGTGAACAACTCTCAATGCAATACATGTTTGCTTTTGGGTTGCTTTTGGTGTGTTCAAGACTTCTTCATTGCCTTCATTGGATCTTTACTGAGATCCTTTCTCCTTCTCTTTTGTATTGTTTCATTTTGGTGTAATTGTTCTTCCTTCTCCTCGGAGCTCTCTCCCTCATCCAAGACCTTATCTTTGTTTTGACTTCTCCTTTTTACTTTTTCGTGGTCTTCCTATTCGTTGCATTTGCAGCTGCCATATATTGTTTCTTATTTTAATAATCCTTTTGCTTTGTTTTTCGTAGATCCCTTAGTTAAAAGTGGGGTTACTTTTTGTTGCGTCAGCAGTGCCCTGCTGTCATGCCAATAGTTTAAAGTAGGGCTACTTTCATTATTTCAGTGGTGCCCTTCTACCGTGTCAACTCTTGCAAAAGCATATCTTCACAAACCATAAACAGAAATGGGTTAGGGTTCATCTTTTTATGCCTGTAGGCTACAACCCACATTTTATCCCTAGTACTTGTAACATACGTTTCATTAGAACGCATGCCAATGAATTCCTTTTCTACCTTAATGTTTAAATTGACGGCCTTCCCTGTTCCAATGGCCATAGAGCCAACTTATTCAACGTCTCTCGATAGTGAACATGTTCTTTGAATTTAGTCTTTGGGTCATAATCTGGGGAGAGATTGACCTTCCTTTTGGGGTCTTCCCAAAGAAAAATAATAGCAAATCAAACATAAATGAATATTGGAACATGGTGAAATGCTTTACCTCAAAATTGTTCTCACGAATTTCAAGTAATTCAACAAGATATGTGGACCAATTGAATTTGGTGTTTGAATTTACCATTTGATGTGCTATGGCAACTACACTTCAGGTATATCTTTCCAGTCTTTGATTGTATGCCAAAAACTATCTCAAATGTGCTTTGCCAACTTCCTCACCACAATATTACCCCAATGCTCTCTAGTGAACTCCTTTTTTATTCACCTCTTAATTTATTTTAGGATGAATGGTTGACATTTTGCTTGATAACATGCAATATTGTCTCCTTCATTAGGTAAATTAGTGACCTTGGCTAGGGTTTCAGCATTGATTGAAATGACCAAATATCTTGTAAGCCATATCTTTTGGATGACATCCTTAACAATACTATCTGCACAAATTCATTCATCAACATAAAAACGTCAATCTAAGTAGCTTTTAGGAATTTGTTAGCTCCAGAGACTTGTATTTGTTTTTGAATACACATTTGCTTGAGTTGTTAGGGTCTTGTACCATCAAAAATATCTATGGGGGAATGGTACATAATCTACAACTTGAATATCGGTAATAAATGCTTCTAACCAAACACATAATTTTCATCTCTATTCATTTCTACATGCTTCAGCTCATTCTCGAAACGAGCATGTAGATTTTCAAGGATTCCTTAGAAATTTTAATATTTTTGATTTTTCGTTCTACACGCATCCAATTCTTCCCTTGTCATCTTTGATATTATGTAGTTGCTACTCAATTTTTCTCCTTCAGTCCCTCATTTTTTTGAGAAAAACTAGATTTTAATCTCATTCATCTCTGCAATTTTAAAAAATATTTGTAAATGTCTGAAATTAAAACCCCTTTTGAAACTTCATTATGATTTGATTCTCTATTCTCTAAACATTGGCTGCGTGCAACGTCAACTACTCCATTCATTGCAAGTTACCTTAGCAAAGATTTTACCTCTTCTCAAAGCTTTTCCTTCATGTGGAGCTTTTTCATCTCTGCGACGTTTTTTCCTCTTGTGGAGTATTTTCATCTCTGTGGAGCTTTTTCTTCTTTGGAAGTCTTTTTGTTTTAGTGGGCCTTTCTCTTCTCTGTGGAGTTTTTTCTGCTCTATTAAGTATGTTATTCCTTGCGGAGCTATTTCTTCTCTCCAAAGCTTGTTCTTTGCTAAGATTTTTCCTCTACAGAGTTTTTCCTTCCCTACAGATTTTTCTCCTCCTTGCAGAGCTTTTTCCTCGTTGCAGAGCATGTTATTTGTGGAGCTATTTCTTCTTCACAAATCTTTTACTTCTCCACGAATAAGATTTGAATGAGCACAGCAGGTTTGAACGAGCGTAGCAAGATGGCAGCCATTGCAAAATGGCAGTTTATAAAAATTCCTTCTAACTTTGCCAAAAGTTTCGCTTTTTCTAAATATTAGTGAAGATTCAGCTTTTCATTTACAAGAAAATCTACAATTTTAATTTTTGCCATAATCACGAAGCATTTTCAGAGGATTCACCACAGTAGCGAATCATGTTCTAGCAAGATTGACTACTTGATCTATAACTTTTTCGAGTTGCTTAGAATTTTCTTTAATGACCAAGAAAAGAACATATCTTAGAAGGCTTTTCTGTGGTTTTAGGCCAATTATCACAAAAATAGTTTCTTGGTTTACTAAGATACATTTGCTGCTAATCACATGTCCCAAAAACATTCCGAATAGTGTGAAATATAGGCATTTCTTTAGATTCAACACAATTCGCAAGGCACCTCACCGTTCTAGCATTGGTCCCGGATTTGATAGATGTTCCTTCAACAAAGAGAATAGTGCCCAATCATCCATATATAATTCTAGGAAGTCATGGATGTTGTCGTTAAAGGCAGTGACTACAGAATGAGAGAATGCAACTTATGTGTTTTTCAAGAAAACGACATTAACTTGTATGCAAACAATCCCCCTTTAGTAGAAAGTGTGGTCTATGATCGATGATCGATCTTTTTCAGAAAGTGTAGATGTTATGGAGATGGAGGAGCCCATCCCCCTTGTTGCATCGTTGTATCTTGCTGTTGAATGTTATGTTGCTGTTTTTGTTGTGCCTAAACTGTGAAGTTCCTAGTAATATCTTCCTTAATGTTAAGCTCTGCAATTTTATGTCATCATGTTTTATGGAGGAAAACAATGGAACATACTTTGAGGTTGTTACTCATAGTGCTGAACAAGATGGCACCTAGATGTCGGATGGCCCCTTCATGTCGGATGGCCCCACGTGCAGAAAATCTCATATTACTTGTATTGGTCTTCTCTTGATGTTGCACGTGGATATCCGATTATTTTTGGGCACTCCGGGATCCATTGAATCCATCGTGTGCCCACCTCTAAGCCTTCTTGTTGGCGTTGTGATGATGGAGGAGCCCAACCTTGTTGGCATTACAAAGATGGACCAGCCCATCCTCCATGTTACTGCATTGTTATTTCTTGCTGCTGAATGTTTTGCTGCTGTTTTTGTTGCACCCGAATTGTGAAGAAGTTCCTAATAATATCTTCTTTAAGGTCTTGAAGGGCTCTGCAGTTTACATCACCATGTTTTGTTGAGCGGAAAAAAATGCAACACGTTGGGTCTTGTGATCCAAATTATATTTACTTGTTAATATGTTAGTTGGGGCTTGAATCTGACAAGTGAGACACCTCCCTTAGAGTTAACAAAGTTATTTAGAGTGCTTTAGTGTTAGAATTATACTACTCATTAATAACTTATGTTAATAAGTAATGTGGGTACATGGTAGTATTATGGGTGGAGACAGCAGTTAGGCCCATTGGACGGTTAGGTCCCGTATGTGAAATGTTCCACTTCCTAAAAATAAATTAGTCGAAGACCTTTAGCCCAATTTTGTTTCCCGACGGCTAAAGGGTGATAGCAATGAAAACTTATCATAATGAAATAATTATAAAAGTGCAATATAAAATAATATTATAAGCACTTTATATTAATTTATTAATGATAAAGTCAAATAAAAAAGAAAAGAAAAGATAAAGTGTTAAAGTAAAAACAAGAAAAAGGGTAAGTCACTTTATATTTATTATTTTCCCCTAGGTGAAAATGCAAGCCATGTTGGAGAGGGGACAAGACAAAAAAGAATTAAATGCAAGCAATGGAAGATGATTGGTGGTTGTGGGTGGCTACTAAGCCAAATTTCATTATAAAAGCAAGTCGACTTGCTTGTGAGAGGCATCACTTTCATTTTATACATTTCTGATTTTTGTCTGCGCTTGAGGGCTTTACAAAATAATTTCTAATGACGAAAACCCTTAGAGATAGTTGCTCGAGGATGAAAACCCTCTTGAGAGATCTAGAAGAGGAACCAAAACTAATCTTCTAGTTGAGAGGATTCTCCATACAGGGGTTTCCATTGTGAATCAAGGATTTATTTATGTTTTCTAGTAGTTTTCCAGTAGTATTGAGGTTTGAAGTTTGCAGATTTGGATAAGGGTTTGAAGGAGGGAATTTGTTGTTGCATCTCTTCTTTGTTTCCAGCTTGTTCTAGGTGGTGCGACTTGCATAGAGGA
The DNA here is from genome assembly GCA_018340775.1 of Taxus wallichiana var. yunnanensis. Taxonomy (NCBI): domain Eukaryota; kingdom Viridiplantae; phylum Streptophyta; class Pinopsida; order Cupressales; family Taxaceae; genus Taxus; species Taxus wallichiana. The sequence goes on along the minus strand of CM031239.1, from coordinate 556,137,912 downwards.
TTGTTTGGAGGTATTTTGAGCTGCTAAAAATCAGATCTGGGTTGCTGTTCTAGTTGCAGATTTTTAGTCATCCAAATCAGCCTTTTGGAGGGATTTTGGCTCAAAATATCATATTTCCAGCTGTGTCTGAAGGCAAGTATTTGCATATTTTTAATAAATTATTTCAGCCTCCAATTGGGTCCCAAATCTGGTATTGTCTTTGTGTCTTAGCTTACTAAATTCAGCTGATCAGTTTATGGTAAAAATATAGTGATTTATCTTCTATTTTGGATAAGTCTCATACTCTAGCCAAGTCACCATTTATGTATAAAAATCAGATCTGCATTATAAATATTTGATATATCTTCTATAATCTGTATTTGGGTGTGGGATTTGCCTCAAATCCGTTTGGGGTTGAAAAGTGTCCAATTGGGGCATTACACATTGTGATGATGAAGGAGCCCAACCTTGTTGGCATTACAAAGATGGGGCAGCCCATCCCCCTTGCTCCGACATCATTGTTTCTTGCTGCTGAATGTTTTGTTGCTGTTTTTGTTGCACCTGAACTGTGAAGAAGTTCCTAATAATATCTTCTTTAAGGTCTTGAAGGGCTCTACAATTTTCGTCACCATGTTTTGTTGAGTGGAAAACAATGCGACATGTTGGGTCTTGTGATCCAAATTATATTACTTGTTAGTATGTTAGTCGGGCGTGAATTTGACAAGGAGACACCTCCCTTAGAGTTAATAAAGTTCTTTAGAGTGCTTTAGGGTTAGAATTATACTACTCATTAATAACTTATGTTAATAAGTAATGTGGGTACATGGTAGTATTATGGGTAGAGACGGTTAGGCCCATTGGACGGCTAGGTCCCGTATGTGAAAGCTTACTTAAAGCTTGAGGAAGAATGTAGGAGCGACTCAAACATTTTACTTAGTCTAAGATTTTATGTGATCAATAAATTGTGTAGCTTTTCCTATTTACTTGTGTTGAAATTCCTACTAGTGGTATCAAATCCCAATGAAAATGGCAGCGATGGAGGTTGAAGATGAAGCCACGTGGACTGTGGAGTAAAAGTTGAAGCTTTGGAAGTTTCTTTTAGATTTTCTTAAAGGATATTTTTGCTATGGTTTTTATTTTCTTGAATGGTATATTAGTACCAAATTAAAACTGCAAAAGAGTGAATAGTGCTTTAAAATTAAAAAAGTGTGAAGGCCTGCAAGGAATGTTTTAAAAGGTGGAAGCATGAGAAATATATGCAATTATTTGTGTCAAAACCTTTCTACTTGAGAAAGCAGTTAAATCTTGTTAAGGCATTAAATATTGCTCAAATGTTTGTTAGGAATCTTTGAAAAGCATGATAGTTGAAAATATTGGCGTGAAAAATAAATGGTGAGCTTTTAGTTTTCTTGTATGCTTGCTCGAATGGTGTGAGTGTGAGAAATATATGTAATTATTTGTGTCAAAACCTTTCTCTTGAGAAAGAAGTTAAAATTTGCTAAAGGCATTGAATATTGCTCAAACATTTGCTAGGAATCTTTTAAAAGCATGAAATTTGAAAATATTGGTGTGAAGAGTAAATGCTAAACTTGTAGTTTTTAGTTTGCCTATTCGGCAAGTACTTGCCAAAATTTTTCCCGGCGAATATTCACCGACAAAACTCACCATTCGTCAGGTGAATATTTGTGAGTATTTGCTTGAGAATATTCGGCCAAGATTTTGCCAATATTCGCGCGAGTTTGACCTAAAATTTGTTCATTCGCAGTTTAACATGGAAAACGGGAAAACACAGAATAATTTGAAAAAATGTAGGTTTTTGTATTATAAAGGCATCATGTTGATATTTCTCTAGAACGGGGAAGAGGAAATTGTAAATTGTAAGTTGCGTATAGATATGCAATTTATGATGATAATTTTTAATGACAATTATCATAAATTCATAACACTTATTACTTGGCTATTATATTTGCATGATGGTACGATTTTGTGCTATATTTGTATTCAAATCTACTAGAAAACACTTCCCCAACATTTTATAGACTCATTTGATATATCTTGTAGCTATATTTTGCATAAAATTTATGTTTTTAAAATAAAATAGCATATTTTTTAAGTTGCCGAATATTCTTTTAGTCTTGCCGAGGCGAGACTTTTTTGGGTTTGCCGAATATGTGCTGAATACGAGTATGCGAACTATGGCTTTTACCGTATGCTTTCTGAAGGGCATGAAAAATGGACTAGGCACACGAGGCATAAAGAGGTTTTCTACAAAATCCACTATCTTACGTATGAAAGTATGAATGAATACATTGAAAAGCCGTAGAAGAAGGCACTACCAACTAGTTCTTTGCTGAATTATTTTACTATTGATGTACAACTATATGAAATTAACTAGCAAGAAAAGGGCATAGGAAGTGTAAAGGAGGTGTGCATAGTATAGTTTGCTACTACAAGGAGTGGCCCTAGGAAAATAAAATCTATTTCCGAAAAAACTATTTACTAGAAAAGTTCTTTTTATTATTTTTGTAATGTTGCTCATTGCCAACTACAAAATATAGATAAAATTTAAATATCAAATGCCAAGAAGTGGCTTGAGTGAGTCGGTTTATAAAAGATTTGGTGTCATTTGGTTCCTAAAGGTCTTAAGTTCAAGTCTCCCTGTTTATCTTTTGCTTTGGAAGTGTTCATTTTAAGAAGCAAAGCATATTCATGCAAGTTAAAAACCAAGTTTTTAACAAACAATTAATGGAAAGGTGCATGAATGAGTTAGTTATAGTGTTATGCGAAGACACTCGAACATCATCAAACACTTTCCTTAGTTTTTGCATGAGGAACAATTTTATGTGACAAAATGCAAATATAATCAAAATTTTAAACATTTAATTTCATGTAGTTGACAGGGAAGAGTTGGTCATGTTGGCTAGATTTTCTGCATTGCTTGAAAACCCTAGGCGATTATGAGATAAATCTCTCATTTACGGTGAGGCTCCCGTGTCGATTTGTCAATAAAAATATGCTAGTATCTATATGGGGTTTTACTTTAACTATTCAGCTCATGAACCATAATCGTATAGTTAAACAAGTAAGCATTTGTTGTTTAAGAAAGGAAATATTTAAAGAAGGGAATTATATAAACACGAGAGAAGAAATGGGGAAGATATGCATCCCAATCAATAGATAACAGAGTTGATTGCATGAACATAGAAGAAACCAATAGATATCAACGCAAAAAATTATAAACAAAGGAAACTTCAGATCTACATCTAAAATAACACAAAGTTTATTCAAATTTCAAAGATCTAAGATAGAAAGCTAGAAACAAAATACACCGTGACACAAAGTTCTTCGGAAATCTGCTCCTATATATTCCTTTGCTTCAAGTGGCTCTCAGGGGTTTCAGCACAAAGTCTAGAACACAAGAATGTTGCTTACAAATTTTGATCATTAACCCGGAGGTTCTTCTTCTACTTATAGAATGTAGAAGGGAAAGTACAAATGGGAAACTCAACTGAACTGAAACATAAACAAGAAGTAAAGATGACATCTGGCAATCATCCTCCACTAACTCCTCCTTAAGTGACACATCTATCACTTAACTAATAGAATTGTTCCACATAACCTAAAGCAATGGTTTCAAAACCAATAACTTTAAAGTTTTACAATTTCATCCGGGAACGTGGAAAATAGAAGAAGAAAGAATAGAAGAAGTCAAGCCAACTGTAACATTTATATCTTCTTTTTGTTCTGATATTGAATATACTTGTCGAACATGTAATTCAACATCTTCCCATCTGTCTTAGCCACAACTTCTTTTTCTGTCCTGAACTACAACAATCCTTCGTTCAACACTCGATACATGCTTCCACATCCTCCAAGCTCGGCCCGAACTTCACAATATCCGATTGCAGTGCCACCAATCTGCTGATGGAATTCATCGTGAAAGGCTTAGTGGCTCCATCAATTCTCTCTTGTACCATCAGAAGAGACCCTTCAAAGGAATTAGGCACTCTGCTAGGAATGATCCGTATGTATGAAGTAACATTTCCGACCACTTCCTCCTGAGTGAAAGCAATGATATTGTCTGGTAAAGATGATGCCATACTCTCAAGTGCCTGCATCCTCTTGACAAAGATAATTCTGTAGATCTCAAACGGAAGATCTGCAAACTCCATTGCTTCCCCTTCTCAATCCGATCCGTCCGTCTGATACATTTCTGCAATCAACACTTCTCCCGACAGACTTATTGATTTCGGCCAAAGTACTCAGGTTACTCTCAGCAACTATGTTCATATCTACTATGCTTGTCACCAGTTGCTTCAGCTGATCTGCTTGCATCTTTCATAACCTTTAGGTGGGCTGGCACCTCTCCGAGTTGTACAGAAGCTTGACGAATAATCAGATTCTTCCATTCGTCAATAACTTTCACCTGATTGCTTGCATCTTCCATCTCCTGCATCAAGATGATCACTCACCTTTTTGTGCTTTGAGAAATGGGCTGAGTGGAAGATTTAGCAACCTTGGCAATGATCTCGCACAACTGAGATACCTGCTTCTGAAGTTTGACTTTCTCCGCCTTTTCTCTGTCAAGCCTAAGGAATAGAGCATCTATCAATGTCTGTATCCTGCTTCAATCCTTCTGTGGTGGCTTGACCGATAGGTACTCTAGTTATTATTATGTCTTCTGCCGTGAGCTCATCCTCTTTCTTCCCTTCCACCGGAACTGACATCTCAACGCAAACTTCTGCCCCGACTCCTCGATGATCAACCTTGAAGTTACCTTAGCAACTTTAGGTTTTCTGTCTTTTCCGCCTAGACTCAAGAGCAGCTGCAAGTCGTGTTCCTCCAAGTTCATTTCCACTCTAGCTTCTGGAACCAACTGTGAAGTCAACCATTCTGAGAAATTACTTCTCGGAGAATGAGAAGTTGTTGAGTGTACTACTATCTCCCGCTCTGATTCCTCTCCATCAGAAACCGCTACAGTGTTGTGGCTGCCATCCTCTGAATCATCCAAAGACAAAGCTCTTTCAAACTCTGCCATCTGCAGCTTCAACGTTTCTTCAAGAACAGAGTCTGAACGGAGTGGTTGAGGAGAGAAGATGAATGTTGCCAGATTTAGTGGAGGAATGGAAGTGTCCTGCTGAGGTGCAACAATCGGTGAAGTACTGGATGCTGGAGAAGCCGGAACTAATGTCATAGCCGTGGAAGTGATCTTCTCTTTTGATTGAGACCTTCTGTGCACTTTCATCTTCTCGGGCCTTCTGCTGCTTTCTCCTCCGTGCTTCCTCTTGAGGGAATCTCCTGTGCCGAAGTTTCCCGTGATTTGATTCATCAATGCTTCATCAAGGCAGTATCCCTTCGTTAGCAACCAGTTTGAAGTATTCACCAGCAGCACTGAGACCTTTCCTCAATCGTATGGCAGCCCCCTATGTTATCTTGAAGTACGGCTCTATCTCCTCTCATTTGATGGTATGTGTCAAGTAACACAGTCCCATCATCTTTAAGATCCGCAAGTATCGTGTTAATCCAAAGTCGAACACTTGCCGTCTTTGATAGCTTTGCTGAAATCCTTCTTTCTAACCTCGTACTCACTTTTGCACTTCATCCATAAATCCTCTAATGAAGGCACATGTGCGTACTCTTGGGAGATTGTCTTCCTGGCTACTCCAAATGGATCAAAGTTCAGTCATTTGGGAAGAACTCTTGCTCGTACTCAGATAGCATTTTCGCTTCCAATCCTCGGGCTTTATGAATGCTCTGGCAGCTATAATGTCCCACAGTGATCGGGAAGAAGCCCGTAGACTTGTGCCGTTTCGACTGAAGGTCGTGTATCTCCACAAGTTGTCTTCTTAGCTCCATGGTGATCAATCTATCATTCGGATATCTGGCGGCTTAACTGGTTCTCCAGAAAAGCCGGTAACCCTGAGGTATGTGAAATCCACAAAAGCGAATGAATAGACGCCATCTGGATCAACTTCCCACGCTTCTTTGCTTACCTTGTTGGCCTTTAGTTCCCTGTCCATCCTGCAAATGAATTCATAGAAGAATCCATCGTTGACCACTTTGAAATCTTTCTTGCACGCAGGTACAATAAGTTGTGGGTAGCACTCAAAAATGGGGTCCTTGGAAAGAACACCACATCTATCCAACTTGGAGAAGATGCCTTGTGAAGCTACTGCATATACCAAATAAGAAGTCATTTTGAAGCTGAAAGTACGCTTCACGTTCCGGAGTTGCTCACCAATGTTGTCGCTAATGATTTCTGACCAATTGATTATTGAATCAGCCTTGTTGATTTCAATGGTCCTGATGAAAGCATACATCCATGTACGGAAAGTGTGAGCGTTCGCTTCGCCATTTATCCTGCATAACAATTTGGCAATATCATCTACCTCTTGTACCAGATTGGACCGCGGAAGAGTTCTTGGGAACTTGGAAGGAGATCTGGGCTTCTTCATGTATCTGTTGTTCATTATGTTCACGCACTCAACTCTATGCTTCTCCCACCTGCTGTCGGCATCTTGAATGCTAATAGAAGTCACCACCTTTCGTGCCGGAATCTTCAAACAATAATTGATGAACTGCGTCCAACCGAATTATTGTTTTCCCCGTAGCATCTCGGACTGATCTGGATGATGGATGGTAAGACCTAGCACACTCCATAACGAACTCGCAAGCAATTTGGGTATGTATGTAAAGGCCGTGCAGTTCGAAATAATTCCACTGCTTTTAATTGCACGCATGAGGGAAGTCTTCCCTGCTCTGGATCTATCAATCAATTCGGAAAGAGGTTCTGGACCTAGATCTGTGTCTCAATGTCTGTGAATTTGGAAGTGATGCATGACTTCGTTGTGCTTTCTTTTTCATCCCTCTTTGCCATGGTTGTGTCTATCTTTGTTTGAACAATTTTTTTCTTTTTACTCGACCGAATTCTTCAAAATTGGTGCAGATCTGGATAATCCTTCAGATTCGGAGGATATATTCAATGTATTGGACATTGATTTAAGCTCCCTTTCTCTTATAAAGCACCTGTAATGAATTCCTGCAATTAATTCAGACAAAGATGGCAACCGGAACATGAACAAAGTGGATTTTAATCATTAAAATCTGCATAATTCAAGCTCTGCTGCCCAAATTTGATGTTTTATTTGCATGTAAAGAAAGCATGAATTTTACCAACTTCACCTGAGCACCTGTATCACTTATGCAAACAATTATCCAGACACAAATCAACCTCTTTCAACCTGTGCGCCAATTCTGGAAGCTTTTAGCATTAATTTCACCTTCTTTTGTGCAAAAATCCTCTCCAAATGGGGTGCACTTTTTTGTCTGGCTGTACTTCTCTGCTTGTGAATTAATTAATTCATCCTTATGGCAGCCTCTGCTTATATAATCCTCATGATTCTATAATTAATTAATGCTTTTCCTATTCCTGACAATTAATTAATTAATTAATAAGCTTTACTCTTCAAATGGCGCCTATTTTGTGCATGCTCATGGCTGCCATTAAATAAATTAAATTTATTTAATTTTAGACTTCCTTTCTAGTTAACTCAAGCCTCACAAGGTGTGCTTTGACCTTAGCCACTGAAAATATGAATTAATTTAATCATTTAATACATAAAAAATATTATTTCTCTCCCAAATGGGGTGCACTTTTTGACATAAAGGAGCTGCATTAAATAAATATTATTTATTTAATTTTAGAATAGTCTATTTCCAACTTCCTTTTGTCCATTTACCTCTGTTGACTTTTCCACAAGCCTGGGCACCAAAATTGGAAGAGAAATTAATTAATTTAAGGCTGCCTTTCTTTCCCTAAAGGGGTCGCACTTTTTGGCATAAGAGATTTCTATTTTTAAAAGTTCGGACGACAATGGGTCGTTTGACTTTCATTATTATTTACCTATTCCGAAGGCAATAAAATCCCATGATTCACTGGTGCCTTCCTGTGATTTTTCAGCCCAAATAGGGAATCCCATGATTCACGCCGCCTCGGCCGGCTAATTTTCCCATTGTGACTTTGACTTTCATAATGAGGCAGGTACAAAATTATTTACATCCCATGATCCACTTCAAAATATCCCATGAGATTATTTACCCTGCGCAGGCTGACAATAAAATCCCATGATTCACTTAAGTGATTTTTCTTTTATTCCACAATGGGAATTTTTACCTGCTGCAGGCGGGTAAGAAATTCCCGCTTTGCCTCGCCGCCTCTAATTTTCCCATTGTGACTTAAGTGGCGTTGCTTCCATGGAAAAAGTACCTGTGGCAGGTACAAAATTCCCACCTGCCTTCCGCTTCTAAACATCCCATGATCCACTTTAAAACATCCCATGAGATTATTTACCTCGCAAGTGCAATAAAATCCATGATTCACTTAAGTGATTTTTCTTTTATTCCACAATGGGAATTTTTACCTTGCAAGGCAGGTAAGAAATTCCCTTTGCTGTTGCCTCTAATTTTCCCATTGTGACTTAAGTGGCGTTGCTTCCATGGGAAAAGTACCTGCTGAAGGCAGTACAAAATTCCCACACACTGCTGCTTCTAAACATCCCATGATCCACTTCAAACATCCTCTTTTTACCAAAATAAAATCCCATGATTCACTTAAGTGATTTTTCTTCTATTCCACAAGGCAAAAGGGTAAGAAATTCCCGTGCACGCTCTAATTTTCCCATTGTGACTTAAGTGGCGCTTTTCCATGGGAAAAAGCACCTCTTGCCAGCGGTATTTGTCAAAATTCCCACCGCCTCCGATCCCATGATCCACTTCAAAAACCCTCTTTTTCCAAAAATACGGCCGTGCAAGAGGCTTTTGTGCATGTCTCGCCTTTCCAAGAGAACCAGACACTCCGATGGCGAATTCCTTCCGACAACGTGCGTATGTGATGTCCAACACTCTAGGCTAAGAATCGGCCAAACCGTGTTGGCTAGATTTTCTGCATAAGCATCAAACCTAGGCAGTCATGAGATAAATTCCCTCATTTAACCGGTGAGGCTCAGTGTCGATTTGTCAATAAAAATGTGTTTTTATCTATCAGGGGTTTTACTTTAACCACTTAGTTCATGAACCATAACTAAGAAGTTTCTGCAGCAAGTAAGCAGCTGTTTAAGAAAGGAAAGCTATAGAAGAAGGAAGTAAAGGAATTACAGAGAAGAAATGAGGAAGATGTGCATCCCAATTAGTAGATAGCAGAGCTAATTGCATGCACATAGAAGAAACTTAATAGATTTGAACACACAGAATTATAAAGCAAAGGCAGCTCTAGATCCAGATCTAAAATAACACAAAGTTTACTTAAAAGATCTAAGATTTAAAAGCAAGAAACACGCATGACGTCCGTGACACAAACTTCTCCTAAACACGCTTCTTTGTATTCCTCTGCAACAAGTGGCTCTCAGGGGTTCAGCACAAAGTCTAGAACACAAGATTGCTTCTTACAAATTCTGATCGATGATTAACCCGAAGGTTCTTCCTCTACTTATAGAATGTAGAGGGGCAATTACAAGTTGGAAGCTTTAGTTGAACTGGCACATGTGGAAGTCGGAAAGAAACAATTGACAATCTTCCTCCTGGAATTCCTCTTTTAATGACATGTATGATTTACTGCAAATCTGAAAATAGAACCTTCTATTTTGTACACCTGCCACCTATCTCCAAGTAATTGACTTCTTCAAGTAATGGCTTTTAAACCAATCACTTAAGTTGTATAATTTAATTGATCGCTCAATTACTTTGTCGGAGGAAAGAAGAAGGAAGAGGAAAGCTGACTTTGTCGGAGGAAAGAAGAAGGAAGAGGAAAGCTGACTTTGTCCTTTTTCATGTCTGCATGCAGCTGATTCAAACTGGATCTGGAAACAAGCTGGAATTAGTTGGATCTTGAAGCGGCTGGATCTGGAAACAAGCTGGAATTGCAAGCAGTTGGAATTGGAAGCAAGCTGGAATTTTGCCTTCGCATTGTCTTCTCTTTTATCCTTGAAGCTTTTGCAGTTCTTCTGTTGTACATGCATCAGTGCAAGGTTGGCCGTAGATAACTCATCATCCTTATTTTTAATTGCATATGAGCAATTAAAAATTCTGGAAAGCACTCAGGGTGAATGAAAATTCAATGAAAGCTTCAACTGGAAGATGAGAGCACATGCACAAGATCTTGGAAGGAATTTTCCACGCACTGTCTTCTTCACGGGCTGCATTCAAAACAAGAGGATGAAGCCTTTGTGCCAGAAGCTTTTGCAACTATGAGATCTAGATCTGGATCTGCATATGGATTTGCATCAGCATCTGCATCTGGATATGGATCTGCACCTGCATAACAAATTCTGGCAACTGGGCTATGGATGGAAAAGCTGCAGCTCGAATAATTCCACTGCTTTTAATCTGCACGCATGAGTGAAGTTTCTCCTGCACGCATGAGTGAAGTCTTTCCTGCTCTGGATCTGTCTATCAATTTAGCAAGAGGTTCCGAGCCTAGATCCGTGTTTCCAATATCTGCAAATTTAGAAGTGATGCATGACTCCGTTGTGCTTTCTTTTTCATCTTTCTTCGCCATAGCTTTGTCTATCTTTGTCTGAATGTCTTTTTCTTCTTATTTGACTGGAATTCTTCAATACTGGTGCAGATCTGGACAATTCTTCAGATTCGGAGGATATATGCAATGTATTGGACATTGATAAAAACTCCTTTTCCTTTGTAAAGCACCTGTAATGAATTCCTGCAATTTATTCAGACAAAAATGGCCACCGGAGCATGAATAGTGAATTTTAATTGTAAAAATCTGCACTTTTCAAGCCTGCTGCCCCAAAAAATGGTGTTTAATTTGCACATAAAGAGAGCATGAATCCTTTCAACAACACATGAGCTCCTGTAACACCTGTGCAAACAATTATGCAGACAAAGATCAACCTCCTTCAAAGCATGCGCCAAATTTGGAAGCTTTTAGCCTTGTTAGCACTTTGTCTGAACAAAATCCTTCCTTTAATGGGGGCGCACTTTTCCTCCTGGCTGCAATTCTTTACCTGTGAATTAAATTATTCACCCATATGGCTGCCCATGCTTATATAACCTTCATAATTCTATAATTAATAATTGCCCTAACAATTAAAGGCAATTAATTAATTAAAAATCATGCTCTTCTCTTTTAAAAATAGCATGTTTAAGGACAGCCATCCAATAAATTAAATTAATCCAATTTAATCCTTCACACATCACTTCACTTAAGCTTCACAGTGTGCTTTGACCATAGCCACTGAAAATAGAATTAATATAATCATTTAATACTTTAAAAAGTATTAATTCCTTCTCAAAAGGGGCTGCATTAAATAAATTAAATTTATTTAATTTTGGAATTCTATTTCCAATTGATTTATTCCCCTTTGCTTTTGTTGACTTTTCCACAAGCCTAGGTGCCAAAATTGGGTGAATAAATATTAACAAATATTTATTTAATGCATTATTATTCACCCAAGGTGGGTCGCACTTTTTTGCATAATAGAATTCTATTTTTAAGAATTTCTGACAATGGGATTTTTTACCCTGCAAGGCAGGCAATAAATTCCCGCCTGCCTGCAGCCTCTAACTTTCCCACTGCAGCTTAAGTGAATTTTATATCACGGGAAAAAGTACCCTGCAAGGCAGGCAATAAATTCCCATCATGCCTGCGGCTTCTATTTTTCCCATCGCAGCTTAAATCCTTTGTTTTCCAAAAATGCGCCCATCCCCGCAGGGGCTTTTCTGCACGACTTCACTTTTTCCGCTGATCCGATCCAACCTCCGATGACGACTTCCTCCGGGCATAATGTGCGTATATGTTTTCCAGTGCTCCAGCCAAAATCGGGCTTACCGGTGAAGGAATTGCTCCAGAGAAATTTCACAGAAAACAAAACGGGACACCACAAAAACACGAAAAATTGCCAAAAGTTACAAATAAAGCCCAAAACTTAAAATAAGTTAAAATCCTTCTGGCACATAGGAATAATAACATATTCGCTCATAATAGAGTTAAAACAGAGCGCAAATAGCCTCATACGGGGCTCAAAATAATTAAATACAAATTTCCCGCAGACAAATCCCGATGACAGAATATAACAACTTTGGGCATCTGGGTATTTGGTGAAAAAGGCTAATATGGCTCTTTGGGAATATCTTGACGCAATACAAGAACTTTCAGGCAATAAAAACACAAAACGAACCATTATTTTAAAAGTACGAAATTTTTTCGGATAGGGTAGTCGCAGATTTCGGGTGAAATCTCGGTGACACCAAACCGACAAAGGAATTGATCTAGAAAAATTCCACGAGAAAATGAAACAGAAAACACAAAAACACACAAAACGTTGCGAAGTCACAAATAAAGCCCAGAATGCATTCCTGGTTAAATACCCTATTGGTATATGGGAATAATGATATATATGATCACAACAGGGTTAAACCGGAGCACAAATTGCCTCAAACGGGCTTAAAATAATTAAATACAAATTTCCCGCAGGCAAACCCCAGTGACAGAATAAAACAATTTTGGGCATCTGGGTATTTGGCGAAAATGGCTAATATGGCTCCTTGGGAATATCTTGACACAATACAGGAACTTTCTGGCAATAAAAACACAAAATGACCCATTATTTTAAAAGTACAATTTTTTTTTTGAATAGGGTAGTCTCATATTTCAGGGTGAAACTGGGACACCAGTCAAGAGGTGAAATCTATGATGTTGCATCCTAGAGGAGGTCAAGAGATCCATTCCCCCAAAGTGACAAAGTATTAAATATGTTTTGAGTCCATCGAATAGTCAATTTGTTTTTGAAGTCACCCTTTCAAAGTCTTTTGGAAAGAATGCATAAAAAGTAGAGAAATAAAGCTTTTTATTGTAAATTTTAAAACAAGTGCATTTTCGATTGTGTTTGGCACCTTGTTTATATATTGCATTTGAAAATGGAAACTTTATGTGATGAAAATGGATGCAATCCTCTTACCTTTCTACTACCAGTTCCATCAAAGTTCAAAATCACAATTTCTTGTGGGCTACATGTCCATCGAGAATCAATCAAGATGACAAAGCATCTTGAGTATCTTCTAACTCATGGAAAGTGATGTAGTGGTAATTTTGGTTTTGCCACTTTTTGTTTGCGTTTTTAACTTATTTGTAGTTTTCTCATTGTTTTTGATATATTTGATTAGGGTTAGGCGATTGTTTGGTGTTTTGTTCCCGCATAGACTTCGCACCCCTCGTGTGATGGGGGAGGATATTGTTTTGATTTTGATCACTGTTGTCGGTGATGTATAGCTAACATGGGTTGCTTTCGCACTAGACCATTTGCAAAGTGGTTAGGGTACATGTTTGATATATGTGGTACTTAATATTGAAACCAGGATTGATATGGTTGAGTATTCCCATGATGATGCTCATACCGCAATACATGTATGGATGATTAGAGGGGATGAGTATGCCCAAGATAATGTTCATCTTTGTGTTAGGCTAAGCTTTGGAGAAGTAATAGACATAGGACACAAGAGGTTAGGTTGCAGAGAAAGCAATAGACATGGTATCAATAACAAAGGGCCAAGTGGGAGGTATTGTTGGATGGCTTCATAGGCTTGTTGCTCCAGATCATCTTTTGGTCCCATTTGGATCAAGGGGGATTTTTTGGTATTGTGATTGAAATTACATTTAGTTGTTAGTATGTTAGGTGGGGCATGCCTTTCACGTGTGAGACACCCCCTTAGAATTAATAAAGTTTGTTAGAGTACTTCACGGGTACACTTTGAGGTTGTCACACGTAGTCTTGAACAAAATGACACTTAGATATTGAATGGACCCATGTGCGTAAAATCTCACAATACTCGTATCAGCCATCTCTTGATGTTTCCTTTCAATATCCATTTATTTTTGGGCGCTTTTGTTGGTGGTGTCCTTATTCTCATTCTAAAGACCACATGACCAACTTTTTACTTCATAGTTTCTTGAATCTCATCCATTCTCTGCAGGATCACATCCAATTTAGATTCAGTTTTTGCATTCGCATATGAACTTCTTCGCAATCTTCAATCATTTCTACTCATGGTGCAGAATGATTTGTTTTCGACCTTATGTGTGAATTATGGTCCTTTAACGAACCATGCAGCTTTGTTGTTTTCATCAAACTTAAAGCTCGTCTAGTTCATCACATTAACAAATTATTTATCATAATCCAAGACAACTTCTCCTGCTTTTTGTGTAATTTCCTTAAAAGTCTTGTATAGTATGGCTTGTAGAGTGATTTCTATTATACTCATTGCAACTTGTTCTTTACTTGCTCAAGTGTTAAGTTGTCTTCTTTGAATTTGGATACGACTCTAGGGCCTTGCTTGTCAAGGAGCATATCATTTTGCAACGTTGTTTATCCCAGTGTTATGCGGGGACGTGTCTTGACCCTTTTCATCACATCCCGAATGTCCGGGCGTCTCGAGGACTTGGGACGGGGATGGACGTTTCCCCGCCGTCCCCAATTTCCAGAAAAAAAGGGGGACGTCCTCCACAAACCAAAAACGCACCCGGGATGTCTCGTGTGCAAGTGGACTTTTGGGACTTCGTTGGGGACGTCGCGACGTCCCCAACGTCATTACCGCTAGCCAAAAGGTAAAACAACTCGTATTTCATCATTTTAATGTTTTTTTAAAACTCTTAATGCTTTCTAATTAAAAGCAACATGCCCTAACCCTAAAAGCAACAAAAAAACTTGTAAAAGAGTATTTCACACTCATTCTAATCTAAGTTGCCGCATTCGAATTCGTGTTCGAATTCGCTAATGATTAAATTCGTGAAAAATTCGCCGTAAAAAAAACAACGATTAAATTCGTGATTAAATTCAACTATGAGAAATATACATTTTTATTAAATATGTAAAAACAAAAGATAAATTCACATTTCAAAAGAGAGATAATATCACATTTCATTGATTTTATAAGTAAATTATTACAATAATGTGATTGAAAGCAAAAACTTCAAAAACATGTGCTCGTAGAGTCAACCAAGTTGGCGGTGGGACGATTAGTCCGAGCACGGAGAATACTCGCGAGTTTTGGAAAGCTATCCAAAGATTTTTAATTACTAATTTGTCTACTGACGATCAAAGCTCATGATTCTTTCGAAGATCATTAAGAAGTTGCTTGGTCTAAAAAGGTGCAAAAATGGTTTTTATGAAAATAAGAAAAATATTGCCATCAATGCGTAGAGCTCGAGAAAATATGCACTTTTAGAGAAAATGACACAAAACGGAGCCACATAATGAAAGTTATGGCACATGCAAGTTTTTTTGCTACATCTTCCTGACCCTTTCCAAAAATGGCAATTTTTTTCTCTTGTGTTTTTTTTTCACCAAAAATCCAAAAACAGAAAAATTGCCAAAAAGGAAAAAAAAACGCGAATTATCGCGATTTTCAACGCATTAAAATTCGGCGAATTTCAATTTTTTTCCTTAAGTTCGCCGAATGCGTGGCAACACAGATTCTAATCACACTAAGCAAGAGCAAAAAAAAAGAGAAGTAAAGAGCAAGAGTAAAAAAAAAAAAAAGAAGGCAAGAGCAAGGAGCAAGGTGCAAAGAGCAAGAGCAAGAGCAAGAGGTATGTACATACATTACTACCATTCTTTGTTTTTAAATTTTTTTTTTTCCAAATGCAAAGTTGAAAGTGAAGGCATTGCATTTTCTTGTATTTTCTTTCCTATTTGGATTAGCAAGTGAGGGGATGAGATAAAGCATAAAGGGAGGGCATTTTTATTGCTTGTTTTTTAATTTTTAAATGTATTCATCGTTGTTTTTATTTGAGTGTATTCATTGTTTTATTGTATTGTATAGTTATATTGTTTTGTATTTTAATTATTGCAGCTTCAAAATGAGTTTAGATAGTGATTATCAAACTGAATGTGAGGTTGAAATGGGTGTGCAAGGAGAAGAAACACCTAATACTGTTACTAGTTCACAAGGGAGTGTGGACAAGTTCAGTTGCCCTTCGAAATGTTGAAAAAGTATGCTAGGGGGCCTTTGATAAGAAGAAATCTTTGAAACAATTTGGTCAAATTATGCGGGTCCTAGATCAAGCATTTTAGGGGGCACTAAAATATGGAAATGCAACATATGCTTATTATCTTGGTCAGGCAACATTACAAGGTTGAATGCACATTTATTGCACACATCCCGGGAAAGGTGTAGGCATGTGTGGATAGCTATCACTTAAAGAGAGGTCAGAAATGGTGAGGTTGTATAATTGAAATATGGTGGAAAAGGTTCCGTAAGTTTGTGGTCGTCATGTTAGTGGCACTGGCACACCCTTATAGTTCTATTATAATTAATACTCGTAGTGCTTTGCAGTGCATCTTATGAGGTGTTTGAATTGGTTCATTGTTGGTAGTAGTAGGGGAAGAGGAAGGTTGTGGCCTCCAATCCAGCTTGTTGAAATGTATGATACAAAGGCTAGAGAAGAGGTTGATGATGCCGTTGGAAAATGTGTTTTTGCTATTAGGATTCCATTTCATGTTGCTCGCTCTCCTTATTTTAAAGAGGCTATGGTTAAGGTAGCCAAAGCAGGTGTGAGTTATGTGCCCCCAGGAGACATGAAGTTGAGAACCACAATCTTGGATAAGAACTATTCCAAGGTTAATTTACTGATGGAGGAAATGAGGTGCACATGGGTCTCTCACGGTTGCAGCATCATCATGGATAGGTGGACAGATATCAGACACCACCCACTCATAAATATCATTGTTTCATGCAGAGAGGGTCCTTACTTTTTGAGGGCAATTGATTGTTCAGGGAAGAAGAAGGATGCAAAGTTCCAATTCACCATTTTGCGAGATGCTATTGAGGAGGTTGGCCACCCAACGCGTTGTGCGTTATTATAGATGCAACTTATGTGTGCGGGGCAGCGAGATAAGCTTGTCGAGGCTCATTACCGACATATATTTTGGACCCGTGTTTTGTGCATGCCATGAACAATGCACTAAAAGATATTGGAAAAATTGATTGGGTCAAAAATGTAGTGGCTATGTTAGAGATGGGCGAGATGTTCATTCGAACCACCATACGTCATTGGCACTCTTCCGTAGCTTTTCGAGGAAGAATTCCTCAAGCCGAAGTGGACACACGTTTTGCATCATATTTTATTTTGTGGATAGCATGGCTGAGTCAGCAAGAATCATTACAGTGTATGGTCATGCCATCAGAGTGGTCTAGGTGGGATGGGTCGAAGATAGAGAAGGGGAGAAGGTTAAAGCAATCATGGTGAATGAAACATTTTGGATAGATGTGAGATATATCACATCCATAATATCTCCGATTTTCAAGTGTGATAAAATATGGGGATTCTCCGAGCCATAACCTTGGTGAGATATACAAATGTATTGATAGTATGCTTGGCCAGATGAAGGTTGTTGTTCGGGCAAGGGACCCCACCTTGGAGTTATACCATCACCATATTTAGCCTATCATTGAGCGGAGATTGGAGAAGTTGAACACTCCTTTACACATGGTTGAATATGCACTAAATCCGAAGTGGTATGTTGAGAGGCTCACAGAGTTCTCCCAAAGATGATGAGGAGGTGAGGAAGGGTTTCTTGAAGCCCTCAAAAAAATGTATAACGTAGAGGATGCTTCACGAGTCGAACCGATTGGCTCAAGTTCGCTTATCTCGGATGGCTACAAAAATCATAAAGATGAGACAGGACCACATTGGCACATGAGAGTCCAGCTAGTTGGTGGCGATTGTATGGACATGCAGGATTGCTACGTACACTTGCTATTCGTCTTCTTTTTCAGGTTTTTAGTTCCTCTGCTTCTGAGAGGAATTGGTCAACATATGGGTGGATCCACTCTCTTAAGAGGAACAGACTTACCTGTAAGAGAGCAGAGAAACTTGTTGTTGTACATAGTGCCTTGCGTCTCATGGATCGCAAGACACCTACGTACAAGGAGAGCCCAACATTGCGGTGGGATGTGGATCTTGAGGTTGCAAGGGAGATTGATGAAGATCAAGAGTAGCGAGGACTGGTTGATATCTCATTTGCACATGCAGATGATGTTGATATAGAAACTTCTAGCGAGGAGGAGCGGTTCACAACTGTTCCTTCGGAGGGCTCTGATAATGATTTTTGAGTTGTACTTGTCACTTCATTTTGGTTATGAGTCATGACATAATATTTCATAGCATATGTAATGTGGGTGTAGTTGTACTCTTCTCATGTTGATTATTGAAGAGTAAGACTAAGACTTGTTTTTAATTTTCAGCTTTAGTCTTTCATTGTCATGTTGAAGTTTTGAACATTGAATATAATATATATAGTTGTAGCATTTTGGGCCTTGGCTTATGTGATGAATAATTGGATTAATCAATAATGGTTTCAATCTTCAAACTTCCAATTTAAAGTCTTAGTTTATTGAATTATTCATGTTATATTTGTAAAATTAATAAATTATATATATTTTATTAGCCATCCCCTTGCTGTCCCCCCGCCATCCCGAAGTCTTAGGGAACTATGGTTTATCCTCATCTTTTAGCCTTTTTAATTTCCACTTCATTTGCAGGTCACTAGGTGATTTTCAAGTTCATTGGATCTGTCATATGATTGTAAGGTGGCAAAGGCTACTGATAGATATGCCATTATAGCTGTTCTTGGGTCACTTTCACACCTTTTGCCAATTTTTCTTTCCACCTTTGCCAATGTGTTCAAAGAGGTTTTATTCAACTCTCCTTGATTGTTCCTTATTGTCTCTCTTCTGATATCTATTTCTTCATCCCACTAGTCACTCTTTGCTACCAAATCTCCTACATTATTTGCTTTGTACTTCTTTTGTTTTGATAAGGGGTGGGGCATGTGTCTCCCAAGGATGGATTTTGGGGCAGGTAATTTTCCTGGTTGGACTCATCATCAAATTGTTCTTTTTGGACTTCTTTGCAGTAAGATTCCTACCAGATATTGTGAAGATTCAATTGCCTTCCAAAACTCTTGCTACTCCGATCAACTTTAGTCTCTTTGGTTGCTCTTTCATTCTGCAAATTCTTCTTCTTCTTGTTGTCTATCCTCTTGATGTACTCCCCATACACCCATCTACTCTTGCACAACGGTCACGACGATTTCCATTCGTGATCCTATACCTCCTGGTTGTTTGTAATTCATTTTCCTCTACCAACAACTTTCTTCAATTCGAGTGGACTACTCCATCTCGGTTGGATTGACACTCACTTTCTCTACGTTCAACATTTTACCTTGAATTAGAAGTCTTTGTGTAAACTTTCCCTTATACCTCTAATGAAAAATCATGTGCAATGTGTTGAAGGGCCGTATATTGGTGTTGATGTATGGCTTTCAATGAGTCCACTAGGGATCAAGTCTTGCTGAGTGCAAGGCCTAGAGACACTCGACACGGAGAGTCAAATGGTTGAGGCCAAGATCGTGCCCTGGGTGATTTTGACGGCGTGGATGCCCCTTACCCATAGCTGCTTAGCTGAAGGTGATCATTGGTTTAGTTTGTTCGCTTACTTTGCATTGTTGGATCTATATGTTCCCTCCGGAACTTAGGCAGAGATGCCATCAAACTATGTAATCCAGTGCCCAATTGTAAGACACCCCTTGAGGTGCTCAATAAAAAAATCACGTGCAATGCTAAAAGCTATGTACCCGGAAACAACAAACTTATGCATGCCCATCCACAATCATTTTTCTCTAGTGATCAATTGCCCGCATCCATTCAGTTTCCAACATGCACAATTTTCTCAATTTACACTCATTCCATTCATGTTATTCTCTTCAATGAGATCAGAAGCAATTGTGCTTGAGCCTCGCCAACCAGTCAGCTAGTTTTTGAGGGAATTCACAGCAAAAGGTTTCATATATGTCTCCAGATATGTGGTTCAGTACTACTTATTTTGCAGGGATTCCTAAATTACTTACCCTTCTTCAGATTTTAAAAAAATTCTTTTCTTTAGTGAGTACTACTTCCTTTGCAGGGATTCCTAAATTACTTACCCTTTTTCAGATTAAAAAAAAAAAAGCTTTTCTTTAGCGATCTTTCCATCTCACGATGTCTAGGAAACCATCTTAACATGTTTAGCTGGCAATGGAATCATTATTGGCACTAATCCCTGGACGTGCTGATAACCTTCGTTATTCGCAAGAAACTAAGTTTTCAGATGGGATTTTGTAGGAATCAATTACAGATTACAAACTGATTATCACATATATTATGTTATTGTGAATTCAGATTACATCACATACACATGAAAAACATAAAGATAATCATAACTCGTTGATAATAGAAGAAATAACCATGCAATATTTCCTTTAATTACTTATAAAGAGAAGTGTATCAGGCTAGGGAAGATCGTCCTTTCTATACGAGCCTTACAAATATTTATAGATTTGCGTTTGACAGTTCATATTCTAATTGTTCTTTTCAGCTTCCTCTTCTTACCACAGAAGCATTACAAAAAATCCTTTTGTATTTTTATCTTTTCATTACATAGTCCTAAATTATTACACCTTTACTCAAACTGTTTACATACAAATTCATACAAAATGTTATCCCTGAAGCACCCCTAACACCTAGAGATTTGATTGGCCAGCATGGGCATTGAATTTGAACACCAGATAGTTTTATTGATAGATGGCCTCAAACAATCTATAGGAGATTTAGTTACAGCAGAAGAACTCAACTAATTAGAAAAAGCTATAACGTTGGTCTTATGAATACAAGGCACTGGACAAACATCAATCAACCACCCATAAATAAAATAAAACCATTCTTTAGAAATAATGAAACAAATGGAAGCAACAAAAACTTTGGCTAAAGACTAACATTGGTCTTATGGATACAAGGCACTGGCCAAACATCAATCAACCACCCATAAATAGAATAAAATAAAACTACTATTTAGAAATAATGAAACAAATGGAAGCAACAAAAACTTTGGCTAAAGACTAAGAAGAAACATTGAATGCAAAAAGTAAAAATATGCAATTATGGAAAATTTGTGCTGAAATCAATCTAGAAAATTGAGAACAAAAATGAAAAACAAATTGAAATCATAAAGATACGAGAGCAAAGAAGCCCAGGTTAACAAATGTGGAATGATCATAATAACTACAAGAAGATCATTTGAGGACATTAATTTTATTGTCATCAGAACTGTTTAAGGAAAGTGCTGAGCAAAAATAGGAAAAATAATGCATGGTGCAGAATATCTGTCTGTTTACTTCTATAGAAAATATGATTCGATATAACATTATCCCTTCTCTGTGATACAACTTACCAAATTAATTTGTTCTTTTTGAGTGCAGGGTAGTCTTGTCTACTGGTTAACCAACAGTGTTTGGACTGCTACACAGGTTGGCTTATTTTCTTATGCTCCTTGTGTTGGAGTGGTTTTCGATTGTATTGATTTTAATACCCTATTAGTGGTTTTGTATTTATGTTTTTCTTTTGAAAAATAGAAGGGGAAACATCATCTTAGCAATCTTTTCTGTAAGTTACATTATATGCTAGGATCATGAGCTTGTAGCAGATCTTTGAGTGTTTATTGCATTTTTTAGAAAGTCAATGTTTTTGGTTATCTGCATACTGCCTTGTTTCCATCATAAAACTTGGCACAAAAGTTTGATTTCTATTTTCATCCTCTGAAGGTGATTAAAGATATGAATTTTATAAATTTTCAGGATATTTGCTTATTGAATTATTACCAATCCATCCCAAATCAATCTTGATAGGCATCATGTTTGGCTACAAATTTAAAGAAGAATTTGGACCTCTTGTATCAATTCATCACACACTGACAATTTCAACAGCAACAAAGATTCCTTATGACGTTTGTCATAATCCACAAAATTTGCAGTGGGCTTACTTTTCTTTGGCAAGTATGCTTTTATCACAATTGCAAACTTCCGCAATGGTCAGAATTTTATGGCTCCAAATGATCTAATTTTTACCAGTTAACTTCTGTGCCTCTAGCATAACAAGATTTTGTATATTTGCCATTTTTTACAGCAATTTGACTGTCTACTCCGCAAACCCCGCAAATATGAATTATAAATTCTCAGGATATTCACTCATTGAATTATTACTAATCCATCCGAAATCAAATTTGATAGACGTCATATTTGGCTGCAAAATTTAATAGGAATTTTGTACCTTGTATCAATTCATCAGATACCAACCATTTCAACAGCAACAAGGCTTCCTTATGATGTTTGTCATAATCTGCAAAATTTGCAGCAGGCCTACTTTCTTTGCCAAGTATTATTTTATCACAATCATAAAATTCTGCGATGGTCAGAATTTTATGGCTCCAAATGTTATAATTTTGTCTAGTTAACTTCTGTGCCTCTGGTAGAACAAGATTTTGTATATTCGCCATTTTCCACAGCAATGTGACCGTCTTACTCTGCAAAACCCACAAAATAAAATAAAATATGAGAATGTCTATGCCCTGACTTGGGCGTTTTTGTACTAGTTTGCAATGGAATTATTAAAATTTCTGTCATCTTTGAGCAGAGTTATGCCGGAGGTATGTAGGACTGCTGTGCACATCTCATCTAATTATATTGCACCCACAACATCACAGAGAAAGTCCCGCCCTTCGAAAATGGCAACCTGCCACTGTATTTCTATGTTTTTCCTTGAATCACGACCAGATTTTCATGTCTATGTAAATCAGGACCAGTCTTTTTGTTATATGCAAGTTGCGACCAAATATTTCTGCAAAAAGCGATCAGTCTGTATGGTTATTTCTGCAAAACAAAAAAAAAAGACCCGTGAAACAAAAAATGACCAGATTGTCGTTCTCTCCTTAAAATGTTTTTCTTCAGTTTGTCCCCTAGCGCAGGACTTCCTTGAACTTGTAATGTCTTTTATTTCGAAATCTGTACTTCTTGCCAAGCTTCCTTAGATTCCGAACCCTTTCGAGCACTAGAGGCTCTGATACCAACATTAGAATATGTAAACAAGGAAAGAATTAAGAGGAATTGGACTGCACACCGAATGAGTGTGTAGGTCCTTCATTTTATTATGCTGGGAGTGGTTATAATGTTGTTGGGACAGTTCATAACTGATTACAGTTAGAGAACTACCAACCAACATGTGTGTGTATAAATACATTCAATAAAAGGCACGACCTTGAACTCATAATTATCTTCGTGAGTTTGAAATACCATCTTAAGAACATTCTCCACTCATTTCCTAATTTGATAATATCTCAATCATAAATCTAGTTTTATAAAACACTTAGCACCATGTAGATCATCCAACCATTGGTGTTTGAGCGGAATATGGAACCTATTCTTAACAGTTATTTTGTTTAGACCCAATAAATTGATACATAGATGATATGACCCATCTTTATCTCTCATAGTATAGACGATATGACCCATCTTTTTCTCTCACCACTGTGATTAGTGCAGACTCCAGAGCAAGGATTCTTACTAGGCATCACCTAGCTCTTGAAATTATTTCATGGACCTTTACAGTTCAATGTCATGGTGATGAGGACATTGATGCAGTTTATATTGATCAGAGTGTATCTAGGTTGGGTATTACCCATATCTGGTGGTAGTCCAACTATAAAATTGTGAAAAACTATTGCATGTTTATCAATGATTTTATTCATTTCTTCAATATCAATGTTTAATGTAATGGCTTGAGGCTAACTTTGAGAGTGGAGGACTAAAACCCTTCAAGGTGTACTTTCAACCTTCCCATTTAGACATAAGAATCTATTTCTCTAAGCTACACTAAAAATCCAGGTGTTAACCCTTTAGCACCCAAAAGCATATCGACTCCTACCAAAGTTATTGCATAGATATCCCTTTGATATCTGTAATACTAATCACCCATGCACAACAGATTCTTATGACACTTTATATAATATGTGATTTTTTGTTTGCAGCCTTAATTTCAAATCCCTTAGTTGAGTAAATAAATATGTTTAATTAATCACTTGGTTGTGGCTATATCTACAAAATTGCACATGCTTCTAGTGTCAGTTAGGATCAAGACTTTTGGTTCTTAATATAGCTCTGAATATTCAAGGTTCAACGTTCTATAATTTGATACTGCCACAATTGAGATAGTAGGTTGATCATTAACTGGTAGCAAGTTCATTTGGCTCAGAGCCACTTTCATTATCTATACTACTTGCATCTGAGTCGGTATCTTCAATATTTGCATAATGGCAACCTAAATCACAAGTTTGGAGTTTGTGTTTTATATTGGACAAGGATAAAGTTCTGTTCAAGTTCGCCAATGGATAAAGCTCAAAAACCAAGCGTCATTAAGTTCAAACAATATATATTATTTTTATTTTAGATATCTTAAAGACTACATAAATATGTCAAAATAATTTTTTTTTAATAGCTTTAAAAATAATGGAAAAGCATGTCAAAAACATAAGAACTTTGATAAACTGATCAAAATTTAAATTATTTGGAGTAAATATTTAAAAAATAGAATGATATTAAAAATGAAAGTTAATAAAAATGTATTTTTACAAGAAAACATGCAAAATTAAAAATGAAAGTTAATATAAAATTTATTTTTATAAGAAAACATGCAAAATAAAAAATATTGAATAATAAAAATACTAAAAACAAAAGTAAATATATCCTAAATTTTTAATAAAAAAACAAAATGTTATAAATACTAGCAAACATGACATAAAAATATTTAAAAAGTCAAAAAATCGGTGTACTTCCCTACAGCTTTTGAAATTTAGAGTACTTTCTCCATTAAGTTTGCAATACCTTGTGACTAAGGTGACAACTATATAATTTCTTTTGTATTGATTCTTTTGAGAGACCTTTTCCTTAGTTACATCCTGTTATTCAGGAGTAATTTCATAATGATGCCAAGGTTTATATCTATGTGACTCCACCTTAGATTCATTTCTGAAATAGGACAAAACTATAAATCTTGCCTTTGTTTTAGAATCTTATGTTCAACTCTTCATGCTATTGTAATGGCACGTTGAAATATCAGAATATGCAATACTTTCATTTCTTCTACAATTTCCGATTTAAATCCCCCAATGTATGATTGCATCAATTGCTCTCCGTTAATGTTTGATATTGAGGCTGATAACACTTCCCATTCTGATCTATATTCATCTACAGATCTCTTTTGACATAGACAAACTAGTTTACTAAAATAGTCAGTTTCAGCTGGCAAAACTCTTTTGCAAAAGTCACTGAGAAATAGCATTACAAGGTAGGTG
Organism: Taxus wallichiana var. yunnanensis; assembly: GCA_018340775.1. Lineage (NCBI taxonomy): Eukaryota > Viridiplantae > Streptophyta > Pinopsida > Cupressales > Taxaceae > Taxus > Taxus wallichiana. The sequence goes on along the minus strand of CM031239.1, from coordinate 556,112,705 downwards.
TTCTCCTGTTATAGCAAGGAAATCTAACTTTTGAGCCTAGGCCTCAAGCGGAAAGAAGTCAACATCATTGAGGAAACAAGCAAACTTGGTTTTGACTAGTGTTTTAAAAACCGTTCCGGTTCATTAAAAAAATTGCAAACCATTAGAAAAACCAAACCAATGACCGGTTCAGTATGGAACCGCCGATTCAATACCGGTTTAGTATTGAACCGGTCAAACCGGCCGGTTCCGTACTAGACCAGTCTGAACTAGTTGAGGGGCAGGTTTTGCCTTAAAACATTTTTTTCCAATTTTAGCTTTTAAGTTACCTTTTTCCAACCCTAACCCTAAATGATGTTATATAGACCCCATTTGGAACAACGGTTGAATGATCTCGTCTTCGTGCAATACAACCGCCGGCTAAGGCGCAACCAATTACTGAATAGGATACCTAATACAGATCCCATTGTCTTGGATGATATTGATCCAACCTCATAATGGATAGAGGAGAGTCACTTGGCATAGTTTGATCCCGATGACTTGGGGTGGATGGCTTTGGATGATGAACCACTAGTAGCACCAAACATGGCAAACAATAGCCATGCTACTACAACTACTACAAATGTCCCTGAGGAGTCCGATGTGTTTGAGCCAAAGGAACATGATGACATTGATGAGGATGAGGATCCCATTCTTAGCAATGGTGTTGAGTTTGATGATTGATATCAAACATGTAGTAGCTTGTAGCATATTGTTTTTTGGACTCTATAGGCCATTTAGAGCCTCATTGTTTATGTATTTTGTTTCGGATATGTAGTGCACTTGGTGTTGTTTTGCTATATTTACCCTTACATGGTATATACATGAGCAAACTTTGCATATTTTGTTTCTAATTGTTTGTAATCATGGTTTGGAATCTTTAAAATTTCTTGTTTTCATTAAAATTGTAATATTTTATGTATTTTTAGTAAACCGGTTCATAAGTTTTAAACTGGTCCGGTTCTGGTCTGATTCCAGTTCAGTTCCGGTTTGACCCTCGGCCGGTTTCGAGTCAGGTTCTGATTTTTAAAACATTGGTTTTGACAAGCATACCTAAGTCATGCTTTAAGATTGTCAATCTATCTAAATTGAATGGGGAAGCATCCAACAAAGTCCCCTTACATTTTGTTTTCAGGATACTAATGGCGAAAATATGTATTGTATGCTATAAAGTTTTGCAGCATGCATTGATCAACCAAGTGTCCTCTCAAAGAGAACCTTGCCATTAGGGGGCAATAAATGGGTAGTTGAATTCAACCTATAGCCGTGTTAGTGGCACATCCCTAGATATATGGCCAACAACAAACTCCTCTATCTCACATAGAATGCAAGAAGAATTTGATATGTCGATCTTGTAAAGCCTCATTTTGACTGCAAATCCTTCATGAAGCAGTCCAACTTGGACCTTGATTTCAGAATAGACTAACAATGTCTTTGCCATCATAATTTTCGGTTACTTGCTCCATCCCTTGTTCAAAGAAATAGCAGCAGTGTCTCACTTGAAGAAGAAGAAGAAGATATTTTACCATCTGTGAGGCTACCAAGAACAGCCTATTTGATCATATAAAGTGTTTTGCACATAGATATGAAATGACTTTCCGTTGATCGACTTGCAATGTATTCAATAAGGATCTTATTGTTATAGTAGCGATTGGAAAAGCGGATTTATGGGGATTATTTTGCAGAGCTCTCTACCTGCAGGTTTGTTTACCCTATTGGCCTTTTTGGGTGCTATTTATATTGTGCCATGTATGCTGTGGCTGCTACTGATGCTTCTAAATAGTTGCCCAACAAAAATCCCTTTTCATGCTAGTCTTTTCCCATCAAACGAGGGCAAGAGGCCAAGCTGACCACAAGAAGACTGAAACATCCAAATAGGTCATGATGTTAGATACCAAGTATCCCGTAGGATCAAATGAACTGGAAATGAAGATATTTAATTGTTTCTGGGTTCTCAGAAAAAAACCTAATAACTATTTCCTCTAATTCTGAAAATTGATAAGATTGTCTTTTATGTTTTCTAATTTCCTGAATTATAGCTGTGTCATCAATGCAAATTTGTTTAGGGTAGTTCATGCAATCTCACGACCATAAAAATTCTTTTGGCTATTATAGTTACCTTTGACATAACACAGGTAAGAGTGACTTTTCCTTTTCCCTGAATCATATTATTCAGATCTGTGTATTTTTGTCATCAATGCAAATTTGTTTTAGGTACTTTGCAACCTTACGACCGTAAAAAAATTCTTTTGTCTATTATAGATACCTTTGACAGAACACAGGTAAGAGTGAACTTTATGTAGTTAAAGTGCTTTCATTTAGACTTCTCTTTCAGATTATCCATCGATCTGCCTTATGTGATTGGTTACTAATCGTTATATGTTCATATGGCTAAGCCTAGGGTGATACTCCAACCAGTAATCTCAAGATTGCTGTTATAGCTGCAAAGTTATAGAAAATCTATTGTATCCTGGATAAAGAATTTGTGTAATTTTGCAGAATTTGTGCCTTATGCATCCTTCCTTTCGTAAAAAGCTGGGTCTTCGTGTACGCGACCGAAGGAGCCCGAACTAAGGGAGTTAAAATTTCAGCCTGGAGATGGAAAATCGTTGGACCAACTGTCCTCAGATGACTTGCTTGTGGTTAGTAGTACATGCCAAGGATACGGGTCCATATGATAATAGTTTTGCTTTTGCTGTCATGGAATGTTATTTGTTATTATATTCCATGTTTAGAAATGACAAAAAGTCATTATTTCCTGCTTCTCTTGATAATTTAATCAAAACTGCAATGCTTGGAATACTTGTAGCTTGCGGCTCAACATGTAGCTGAGCATAAGTTGGACAGAGCTTTGCAAGTATTGAGGTATTGTTATTTCTATCTGTTCTTTAATGCCAACATGTGCAAACATTAAAGGATTTACTGAATCTGTAATTTTTGCATGTGAGTGCGCACATGCATGTGTGTGTGTATGAGAGAGAGAGAGAGTGGGGAGGGGGCCGGCAGAGATCAGGAGGGAGTGGAGGGGAAAATTCTGTTGTGAAGAATCCATTGTCTTGGTAATAAGTGCTACGAAAAGTTCCATTTTGTGGAAAAAGTGAAACAGTTTCATGCTACAAGCTTGTGACAAAAACCCAGCATTCAGAATGTACTTCCTATTTTGGGTAAGTTAAATTTGAAGGATTGGATTCTTGTAAATTAGGTGAACTCATCCATGCTTGAACCCTCCCAGCTGATTAAAAGACCAGATCAATCTGTTCCCCATCAAAACTGCCCTCTCCCAAATCAGATCTAATGCAAACAGCCTAGCACTCTCATTCAGAAAACAGGCCATGGCCTCCTCTCAGAAACGGCTTCTTCCCACTCTCAGATCAGCTGTACAAAGGAAAATACAGATGTCTGCAAAGATGAATTGCTTCTATTTGTACACCTGCACACCAATGAAACAGTCATTAGCCATCTTTCCCATCAAACAAGGAAAATGGCAGTTACCTGCTAATGGAAACCTCACCAAAGATTGAGTTTTCCATTGATAAAATTGGCCAATGCTTGTGGTGTCTGAAGGAAAAGACTCTCATATGATGTTTCATGGGCGCTTATCCAGGACTCAAAAACCTTAGAGCCTAGGTCCAAGAAAAATGGAAACCGGCTGAAAGGCTACTTCATGGTTGTGTTAACTTCAAAACAGTAAAAAAACCACATTATTCAAGGAGGATCTTGTTTCATGAAGAAATTTGGCCTTTTTATGAAGCCTAGGTCTCTGGGGCAAGGATTCAACACAAGAACAGAGTTGTTGTTGAGACTAATTTCTAAAAATCTCTTTATTGATGTGGACTATGCACAAGGACCTTCACCTGTGCGACTAGAGGAAGGGCCACCATTACATAGCAAAGAAACGAGATAAAATCCTAGTCTCAGAACAGTGGCTAACACCAGACACAAAGATGGCATACAAATAAAGTTGCTGATTGCCTGGCCAACATCGCCTCAAGGCACAATGAATGCTTCCAAGAAAATTTTAGCTTATTCCAGTTGGAGAACAATTTGCCTCTCACAGGAAAATTCCTAGCCTCAGGAAATATCACCACTTACCCTTATCCAGTCATAATTGTCCTTTAATTATATAATAATGCACATTAACTCCATGTTTTCAATGTACATGTCCTTTTCTTCACATTAATTAACCTTAGTGCAAGTTAGACACTTCTTGACCACATCTTACTCTTCCCAGCTACACTCATGTTAGACATTTTATTCATTTTCTCGTATAAGTCCCCCACTTATACCATACACGGTTTCACCATTTTATTTTCCTTGGTTTTCCTTCCATATCCCAATGACCTGAATGGCTCCTCTTTTTGTCATTTTACCCCCTAACGTTTTTAAACCCCTCTTGTGCATGCCATTATGCATGCTCCTCTAGGAGATGATTATTTTAATGTAATGCGTTCTATGTTAGAACGCGAAAGAGATTTTACTGCTGCAAGTGCTAGCATAGTAGAACTGCATGGTCTTAGCCCATATTATGAATTAACAGGAGCTAGTGTGTTTCTAATGAAACTATAGCCATCCTTCTTGCAAAGATTCTGTTCTGAGTATAAAAGATTTCAGTTGAGCACCAAGTTAATTCATAATAATTCATGATTTCCTATGATAAGAAGGAAGAAAAACTTTAAACTGCCCAATTTCTATATCTAAAGAAACCTCTTAGAGCATTGGCATATCCAGTTGGAAATTGGCAGCATTTAAAGAGGGGCTCATGTCCCAGAATTCATATTTGAAAATGTGGCTATCACATCTGGTGGACTGAAGCAGGAGAAATCTGAGGACATGCGCTATTTAGAATTATAGTGTTCCATGGGGATGCATTCCCCCTTCCCCAAACTGATGTTTCCAGGGACGCCCCCCCAAATTGTGAAACATCCCCTACCTCTAGGGGACGGTGAGGAGACTTGGGGACGTCATTGAGACGTCTCGGTACTTTGCCAAGTCCCCAAACCTCCAGGCATCCTCGGTGGCAGAAAGCACTGCTGTTTTTAAAAATAATTAAAAACACATTTTTAAAAATATGTTTGTGCCCCCAACCCTAACCCCAATCGTTGATGGACTCCACCAAGTTCAACTTTATGCACTCCAAAAAACTATAGATGAACCTCACACCCTCACTCCAAATCACCAAAACATTTTGCAAGGCAGCAAGTGCAAGAGTGAGAGCAAGCAAGGTTGCAAGAGTGAGAGGTTGAGAGCATTAGCAATGTATTATATTTGAAATTTGGATGTAATCATTTTGTATTATGATATAAATATTAATATATTGATGTTTAGCATTTTCATTGTTCAATGCAATGTGTTTAGTATTTCAAAATTTCATTTGATATTCTGTATACCTTTTTTATAACTAATTTTTCAAGTACTATATATATTTGCACTATGATCCTGCTGGCATCCCCAAACCTAGGCCCTTGGTCCCCCATCCCCTCGACTCGTCCCCCCATTCTGAGACACCATGGAACTATGGAATCATAGGGAAGCCCAACTATCTCCAAAGCAAAATGAGAGAATGGAACGAAAATCAGTTTGGACAATATTTTCTCCCAAATGAATGAATCACACAAAATGTTAGAAGAATTTCAAAGACAGATGTGAGTCATCAAGCTGTTGCTCTATATCTGCAAACACTGTTGCCATTTCCCAACGAAATGTAGCACAAATTTGTTCAAATACTACAGGATTTTCTGTGGTAAGGAGTGAAAGAAAAGTTCATCACATGTGTTGGTGGCCTGGGGAACAATTACTTGTCCTAAATTAAATTATCAGGAAGGATCAATCTAAATAAACATAAAGCTCCGGCCATAAAAATGGCCTGATGGTTGCCAGCCAATATCGATGCTCCTTCAAGCATATAAATTATAATCACACACAGACGTATTGGAGAAGCAAGAAGATAATCTGGCAACTACAATCAACATACATCAGGCATAGTGAAATACCTCAAAACAAGTTTTCTGCTTCTATAACAGCTCACCTGAAAGATTGGGGGTGGTCAAGTAATCAAGTTTAGGGATGGCGTCTAGAGTTGGAAGTCCCCACACATGGACTTGGGACTTGATAATTTAAAACAGGCGCTGCAAATCCATGGGATTATTTATCTTGCTGACCATATCTCAAAGTCAAATACAGGGAATCGCAGAATTGAGAAGCCATCAAGTGATTAAGGAGAAGACAGAAGCCCCTAGTTCCTATTCTCTTGGTGAAATCAAATAACAAGTACTTGACACTAAGTAGTACATTGGGCAAAAGTATTTGGCTGGGAATGTCTTATTGCCATTGTACAGTTGCATCTTTATATGGAGCAGTTATCAAACACCACTCCCATATCAATCTGAAATGGAGACGTATCTAGGACATGAAGACTTGGCTGAAGGTCGAAGGGTTTCTGTGATTGATAACACAGGAACAATTTTGTTTGCAAATAAACTGCAAAAGAAACATAGGTTTGGGTTCACATGCTGTCCAAACTGCCAGGAAGCTAGTGAGACAGACAAACACCTTTTCCTAGATTGCTCATAAGCATAGGAACTCATGAAAGTAATGGATCACTTTGGGAACGAACTATATCTACTTAAGCTCCCTCCCAAAATTATTTTGCAGATGGGCAAAAGAAAGCTTTTCATTAGAAATAATTAAATCCATACATAATTTTATGCTGGGGATGGTATGCTGGAACGTAATCATTGGATTTTTTTATGATAGCAGAAGCACAACAATGGATCTCCTAAGCTAATGTTGAACAGATACTTGTACCCCCGGTTAATACACACCAACAAATAAACTGCAATGTTCCATTCCCTGACCATGACAGATTAGAATCTCTTAGCAATAGAATTACCCCTTGACAACAAATTGTGCCACATCAGCACACAACCCAATGGAGGATGGGCACCTCCCTTGATTCAATATTTTAAATTGAACTTTGAGGAGGCATCAAATGGTAACTTGGGAATAGCAATCATTGGTGGAGTCATCATGAATTTAGCTAGACTGCACGGAAACTCCTCGGAGCCCTTCGTATCAGCTTGGAAACGTACTAGATATTGGTATGGGTCTTGGTACGCTTTGGCTCATTACCACGATTGTGTAATGAGCCAATGCCTAGGGTCCCCGTCGGCACACAAGCGGGAAGAGTTTCTCTTTCACTTGGCCCCCATCCTTCGGGACCGGGAGATTAGCCGCGAGACCTCCTTAAGGCTGGGTGGAAGCAATATGGTGTTCACCAGAGCATTCTGAGACTCCCACCGGCATGGTGGGGTCGGTATCGCTAATTGCATACAACAGATAATGTATGTTACTCAACAGGGGAGGTAACAAAGATCGGGTTTCATTGTTGTGTGCAAGATCGAGTCGTAATCTAAAGTCGAGGGTGATTCCCGAAGATCGCGCTGCTTGCCCCGACCGTCCCGAGCAAGGAACTCTTCCAGCCAGGGAAAATCGGAAAAAATTTGGGTACGTACCCACAATGGCAGTACGCTATGGGTGCGGTTTTGCCATACCCGTAGTGTACCCTTCCAATGTGGGTACGTACCCAAACATACCCAAACGTACCCGTGATGGGGGAGGAGATTGTTTTGATTTTGATTTCAATGATAAAATATTGCAGATCTGACCTGTGTGTTACAGCAGTATAAAAAGGGTTTGAAATCCCACAAATATACCCAAAAAATGTTGGATAAATTTATGGAAACGCTCCCCACAAATCTGATATAAACTATAAAAATTTTGGCTCCTTAAAACCTTGCAAACAACCCCAGACAGGTTGCTCCAGCTTGAGAATAAATGGTTCTAAAAACCTGATTTTTGTTCCTGAATCTTCTCCAACAAAAATAGCAAATCATAGGAAGAGTTTCCGTTTCCTTCACCTTTAATGAGGATTTCCATCCCGAGAAAATTGCAACAACACCTCACAAGCTCACAGCTCAAAATAGAAAATATGAAGCCATAGAATGAGAGCCCAAACAAGTCGATTTTCTCCTTAAGGGAAAGAAGAGACCCTAAAAACACCTCCCAAGGCAACCAATCCACATGCAACAATTTTTTAATATCTTTTACCCCCAAAAGTCCTCCTAGACCAAGTCACAATTTCTCATGGGGAATATAAAAAATATAAAGGGCCTTTTAATAATCCCAAGTCCCCCCTTACAAGGTGACCCAAGTCGCATTTCTCCCCTAGGAACATTATAAAATGTGATTGCACCCCCTTTTATGACTTAGTCTAGACATAATATTAAGTTACTAAAATTATTATAAGTGCTTACATAATTTTCTTTTGCTAATGGCACTTTATAATAATTATAGATAACTTAAGTCACCCTTATATTTCCCCTTTGGCCATTGGGTTGACAAAATAGGCCAAGGGTCTTTGCCAATGTTATTTTAGGAAGAGGGACATTTCAAGATTTGGGAATATGGGGGAGGGTTGGGTTTGGTTGCAATGGTTGAGATGATTGGAGAGGTGTAAGATCTTGTGGAGGAGAAGCTTTAAGAAAGCTAGGAATTTGGGACTTGGGCTCCGGTTGAAGTGGTTGGAAAGTAGAAGTAGGAGGGCTGCATGATGATAGTGAAGAATTACCCCATTGACAGGGTTTCTCAACACTATTGGTAAGCTTCCATCTCTTCATTCCACTCTGATATTTGTGGTATCAATTCAGACACAAAGTCTATCTTCTCTTGAGGGCTATACCAGTTTGGTATAGGACCGGCCCATGGGTAGGGTACCCTGAATCCAAGCTTGGCTGCCTTGATGGAACTTGTTGCCCTCATTTGTACCATTTTTATCTCCAAGTGTTGTACCTGCATATGAAAATCATCATTAGGCATGGAATTGTTTCCATAATCTGCATATTCTTGCTCCTGAAAAACACCATGATTATTAGGATAACCATACAAATTGTTTGGATCATGGGCATATTCATTATGATAGGGCTTATAATACTGATTTGGAGGAGGATTTTGGGGAAAAAAAGATGGAGGGGAGTAATAATTCTCTTGAAACTGGGAATTCCAATGAGGAATTGAAGTCATGATTGCACAACCTCATAAAAAGATGGAAAGATGGAGGAAATGGTCTGCTGATTGAGAAAAAAGGATCTTTGGGCCAATGGAGTCGCCGATGTTGAATATTTGTGTTTGAAACATTGATATTTGCTAAGAACAACATCAACTTCTTTAGCAAATTTGTACTGTCCCACCGGGCATGCCAGAAACTGTTGTCACCCAGAAGTGCACCCTGATAGAGAATGGTGTGTGTACTCTCTCTCCTGTTGACAAAATTGGAACACCTCAAGACTGTGGGTAACCTATGTCCGAGGTGAACCTCCGAGAGACAGCTGGTTCCTTTGTGAATCACTTAAAAACTAAATCTTTAAACAAGGAAAATGGAGGAGGAATGCAGAAAAAGGGAAATAAGGGTGATACACCAATAATTTAACACATGCATATACTTCTACATACAGGGAAATCAAAGATCCACACACTGCACAACTCTAAGCTATTTTGCAAAATTAATTCAAAGGTTTAGGAGAAAGGACAGCGGTAGAGGGAGTGAATTCCACACTAAAGCAATACAATATTCCTATCAAACACAATGAAAAACTCAGAAAACAGCAATATGAGAGGGCAAATGGAGTTTTTTTATTCAGAGATGCAAGTACAAAGTAGGATTGCAATAGCAAAACAGCCCCAGTATGTGTCTGATACATTTCTTTTACAAAAATCTCCCTATATGGACTGCTGCGTCCAAAAACAGCCCTGTCTGCATGCAAATTTTCTTTTATTTTATTTATTCCTCAACCTGTGGCGCATGGGCAGCATGCATGCTGATTTAATCAATAAAACTCCTTATCCTGCCCTGTTGGCGCAACCTCTGCTGCAACTTTTTTATTTTATTTATTAATTCTCCCTCTATGTTTGGCGCCAACACTCTGGGTAGCAGCATGCATAACTTTTAATAAATAAATTCATCTTTATTCCCTTCATGGTGCCAAATCTGATGCATGCAATTTATTTATTTTATCTAATAACTCTTCTCTTTCCTTTGGCGCCAAGTCTGAAAGTAAACAGCAGCATGCAATTTATCATATTCATCCCTTCATCCTTCTCTTTGGCGCATGGGCATAGAAGTAAATATGCTCTTTAATCAACTCTTCCTTTCATGCATAGTAAGATGCTAAAAATAGCACAAAGGCTTGCTTTTCTAATTCTTAATTCATGCTTCTATTTTTAACCAATTCTTTATTAAAAATAGAACAGCAGCATGCTCTTTTGGTTTTATCCAAAAATTGCTAAAAATAGGACCTTCTAATTTTAGCACGTGCATGCTCAAGCCTCCTCTTCTCCCTTTGGCGCATGGGAGCTCTATTTTTAGCTTTTCCACTCTTATTTTTGGCGCAAGGACCAGCTCATCATGCTGCTTTTATTTATAAAAATAACCCATGCTTGCTGCTGCTATTTTACCTTTGTCATGCACAACTTTGGCGCCAACAACCTCTAGAATTAGCATGCACTTCAACCTTTTAACCTTTGGTGCAAATTCCTAGCATGCACGAATTTGTGGTAACAAGAACTCTCTACCATCAGTTACAAAACGTATTTTCATGTTTTTTTTTCTTCTAACTAATTGTCCCTCGATTCTTTTACTGATTTTCATGTTTTACCATTTGAAAACCCCCTCATACATGTCAAGAAAGGCATCCTAATGAAACATGAGATTTTATTTTTAAATAATACTAATTCCTCATGCTCTCACCTAGAAAAGGTGACCAAACTCTTAACATGATCATATGACCTATAAAAGACTCCTACCTTAGACTTTCAAAACCAAAAATGCTCAAAATGCCAAATTCCTTGCTTAAGAAATTCAAATTCAGTTTTGGTGGGAAAGTGGATTCCAAGCCAAAATTGGAATTTGAAGCAAACCTAAGACCTCTAATCACTTCCTCTAGTTCTCGTAAATATCCTAATATGCTCCAAAACAAAAAATGACCTAACTACCTTTCCTAGGCGATGTTCCCGCATCACTATTGAGGAGAGTAGGGATATCCCTTGGGTTTGGGAGAAGATCAGGTTGAATGTAGCTGAATCTATCAAGTATCAAATTCGGCTGCCTCATTCTCTATCTCCACAATGGGATAATCTTCTAAAAAGCTTCAGATATGCCCTTCAAGCACTACAGTGGCTGTTTCTAAACCAAGAAAGAAAAATCAGATTGAAAGTAAGTGGTCTCCCCCTCCTCTCGGCATTGGTAAGCTGAACATAGATGGTGCTTCTAGGGGTAATCCTGGGAAAGCAAGTATGGGTGGCATTGGAAGACTCTTGGATGGTTCTGTGGCTTTTTTCTTTTCAGAAAATCTTGGGTATGCCACAAATAATTTAGCTGAAATAAGAGCTATATCACGGGGCCTACAAGAAGCCTTAAAACTTGGGTGGCAGAGAATTCAGGTTGAATTTGACTCTGATTATAGTGAGATTGCTTTCCACCTCTGCAGCATATCAGGGCAGAAATTGAAAACTGTGCAGAGGGACAAAATTCAGTGTCTGAAAGACAGGTTTCAGGAAGTCACCTTCCAACATATTCCAAGAGAGCTCAACAAAGTGGCAGATGCATTAGCCAATTGGGCCCTTGACAATGGGAATATAGCTTGTTTTGGTCCTTCGCTGCTATGGTGGTCTGCCAAGCTTCAACAAGACCTTAGACAAATTATTGAGTTAGATTTGTATCAATGATTGTAATGCCTATACATGCTTCTGTGTCTAATGCCCAGGCCTGGACTAATAGTTTTTATGCCTCGCACAATAGAATATGTATCTTTTGATTTTTCCATAATATAAAGATTTTTCTTTTTCTTTTAAAAATAAAATAAAAAATATAACATTAATGTCAACAGTCCATAAAGTACTTTGCAATTCATTCATAGTCCAGTAAAGTGCTGATAAGTACCCTTATTATTGCCATGCTATACATATCCATGAATCAGACTATTAGTATAAAGTCATAAAGATGCTTAATCTAAATATCTATCCTTACTAGGTACAAAATAGTCTATAAATTATCATGCAGACCAGGAAGTACATCTAACAGGACAACATATGGTACAGAAATGTTCTTAATAAGATACAGCATGGTACACAATATAGTAGAGGATGGTACAGAAAAGTACATTGTAAGGTAGAACATAGTACCAAATTCACCAAGTACAATAGTTGAGTAAATTGTAATGTTATATCATATAATGTTCCCGTGACGAAGGAGAGGGAGAGAACTAGACAAAGGGAGAAATCATTAGGACACTTCTCTGCCAACCACAGAGGCACGAACTCCCCTGCACATGTTTTGTATGCACGAAGTGGCCCTACGCTTCACATGGGTCTCGGCACCAGCAGCCAGTCAAAAAAGTTAGAACATTTGAAAACATTACTGTCACCTTATGCATGTGACTAAACAAGCAATGCAAACCATAGACAGTAATCGTATTGAATAATGGAAATAACCGATCTAGCTATCATTAATGCTTTGGCCCTAGAATTGCATGAAACACACAGAACATAAATAAGTTAATAACTGTTGTATGGTTCCTAACTCTCATTAATGAGTTGTAAGCATGACTGTTATGCCCTATGAGACCCCACATTCCCATCCAATGGCTCATCAAGTTTACATTATTAGAAGAATATAAGCCAAACAATCATAGCAAGAAGAGATAGTTTCAGGTGGTTAAACATACAATAATCCATCCGAGGCATACAAAGCAATTGGTTGTTCTGGTTCAACTGCCATAAGACTATCTGTCTCAAGATTTAGTGATAAGAGTTGGTTATTTAGAGGGGTATAATCATGATTAAAAAATGCCCTATCATGCTATAAAAGCAAATTCAATCTTTTCTCTCTTTATCAATCTATTCAAAATTCCTTTATGTAAGCATTGCAAGCAAAAATCTGAATATAGCATGCCAATGTAAGCTCTCATAATCATATAGTTCATCATCAAGAGGCCATTATGTCAAAAGTGAAGAACAATCAACGTGATATAAACCTATTTAACATGCAAAAGTCAAGCAAGGCTAAGAAAAAAAACGTGGGGCAGATCTGCATCTTAGATTGTGGGGACCGTCTGCAAGAGGGATGCTCTGTGTAAGCTGCTGGTTGATCTCATCTTAATTCAAGTGATACTCCAACCACTATCATAATGTCCTTAGGATCCATGGAACAAGACCCAAGTGTTAATGGCCAAGAACAGCTTATTCACATGGTACTGACCTTTGCATTATAAGGCCTAATGAATTTTGGGAATACTCTGAATAAGGACAATCATTATAGAACAGTATACAACTTATTTCCATACTTGAGCTAGTCTAGGTTAGCCCCACAAAACCTGTTCACCTAAAAGTATACATACTTGACTGGGTTGTGCCCATGTAACCAAAGTTTCCAGACCATGGTGAAGTGAAGCCTTGACTAAACAGAAATATCAAGGGATAGACATTTATATTGAATAATCAAGAATTTGGTGATCCCATAATTCACAAGAATAAAACAATCTCCAATATAGAAGAAGGTACAGTCGTAACTCAACACCACAATACAAGGAAAGACCAGTTTACTGCCACTTGATAATCTAAGATGCTGTGGTGCCCTGATTCTCAACCAATATCAGAGTACACAATGAATTCAAGGACCAAAAGAGGTTATTCCCAGCCATCAACCATATTTGAAGAATTCTAAACAAGGCAATACCCTGCCAACTCACCAACTGTAGTATAAATATAGTCTACTGAGATATTAGACTAACAATAACAGCATGCACAAAATAGCAAATGCATGTACATACCATAATAAGTTATGAAACAACAATAGCATTGTATTCCAAAAGATAACTTCTATTACAATCGTGTTAGTTTAGGGAGGACTTGATACAAGCACCCTCACCTCTGCACTCTTTATGCTACTTAAAGGCCAAGTCCCAATGGTTGATGTTTCTCGCAACAGTTGCAACTGACATGCACCAAGTCTTATTAATCTCATAACGACATTAACCCCTGATTTGGCTATATTTATTATAATTATTACTTTAACATACTACATTAACCCCCTTAGATAAGTTGGAGTCCCTTTTGAGTATACAATAGAACCATATCAAGGAGGATAAATAGGAGGGGCGGAAGAAGACATCTCTAGATTCGTGCAAGCGGCTTGCCAATTGGAGAGTTTTGTGGAGCAGCCTTTTGTTGGAGCAAATTCGTTCGCTGTGCATGAACTCCGGTAGTCCAGTGATGAAGGTGTTTGGAAGGAACTGTTTCCCGTTCTCGTGAACACTTGACCATGTGCACTGCTCTCTGCATCTTGTATTTCCCTTGGAGTACTTCCTGTTCAAGCAATATTTCTAAACAACATTTGGATCAAGTCCTGATATCAAGTAGAGCTAATGCCAATCTCCTGAACTCCCTTCCATCATGATATTCTAAATTGCACGAATACAGCAGTCATAGATGGACAGTGCCCTTTAAGAATATCATCCATCAATGCACATAATCACTGTTCAGCAATGCCCCAGGGTCTAATATCCGAAGCATAAGAACCACCAGTATATGGCAATAGCAATAAAAACAATAGCATGCACATGGGTTGTGCCTATCATCAGTTCCATCCTGCTAAAGCCATGAGCCCATTAATTTATGACCAAGAACATACGAGGATGGGCAGTGCCCCAACACCACAAACCAGTTTTACACTATGGTATCAAACCAAAATCAACATGCAGGGAGTTACAGTTGGGCAGTTCCTCATTCAATTCCTTAATCAACATATGACATAGAACAAGCACTACAATGACAACCACATGTGGGTTGTGGCCAAACAATATTTATCATGCATTCCCAGCAATGAATGATATATAAGTGTAGAAATATAACGTCTAGCCGAAAATTTTTCGTACTTTTAAAATAATGGGTCATTTGTTGTTTTTATTGCCTGAAAGTTCCTGTATTGCACCAAGATAATCCTAAAGAGCCATATTAGCCCTTTTCGCCAAATACCCAGATGCCCAAAATTGTTTTATTCTCATTATCGGATTTGTCTCATGGGAAATTTGTATTTAATTATTTTGAGCCCCGTATGAGGCTATTTCATGCCCGCTTTAACTCTGTTATGAGCGGATATGTTATTATTCCTATGTACCAGAAGGATTTTAACTTATTCTAAGTTTTGGGCTTTATATGTAACTTTTGGCAATTTTTCGTGTTTTTGTGGTGTCCCGTTTCGTTTTCTGTAAAATTTCTCTGGAATAACTCCTTCGCCGGGTAAGCCCGATTTTTGGCCCGAGCACTGGAAAACATACACGCACATTTTGCCCGAGGAAGTCATCATCCGAGGTCCGATCACCGGGAAAAGCGAAGTCGCAGACAGGAAAGCCCCGCGGGATGGGCGATTTTTGGAAAACAAAGGATTTAAGCCGCGATGGGAAAAACATAAGCCGCAGGCAGGATGGGAATTGTATACCTGCCTGGCAGGGTACTTTTTCCCGTGTTATAAAAGTCACTTAAGCCGCAGTGGAAAAATAGAGGTCAGCAGTGTGGGAATTTATCGCCTACCTCAGGTGAAAATTCCCATGATATAATAAAAGGAAAGTGACTTAAGTGAAATCATGGGATTTTAGTGCCTACCTCACAGGTAAAGAATCCCATTATCAAAAGTCAAATCACTTAAGTGGATCATGGGATTGTGGTGCCTACCTCAGGGTAGGTAAAAATCCCATTGTCGAAATTTTAAAAATAGAATTCTATTATGCAAAAAGTGCGACCCACCTTGGGTGAATAATAATGCATTAAATAAATATTTGTTAATATTTATTCACCCAATTTTGCACCCAAGCTTGGAAAAGTCAACAAAAGCAAAGGGGAATAAATCAATTGAAATAGAATTCTAAAATTAAATAAATTTAATTTATTTAATGCAGCCCCTTTTGAGAAGGAATTAATACTTTTTAAAGTATTAAATGATTATATTAATTCCTATTTTCAGTGGCTATGGTCAAAGCACACTGTGAAGCTTAAGTGAAGTGAAGTGTGGAGGATTAAATTGGATTAATTTAATTTATTGGATGGCTGTCCTTAAACATGCTATTTTTTTAAAAGAGAAAAGCATGATTTTTAATTAATTAATTGCCTTTAATTGTTAGGGCAATTATTAATTATAGAATTATGAAGGTTATATAAGCATGGGCAGCCATATGGATTTATTATTCAACACACAGGTAAAGAATTGCAGCAAGGAGAAAAAGTGCGCCCCCATTAGAGGAAGGATTTTGCACAGACAAAGTGCTAACAAAGGCTAAAAGCTTCCAGATTTGGCGCATGCTTTGGAAAAGGTTCATCTTCGTCTGCACAATTGTTTTCACAGGTGTTAAAGGAGCTCAGGTGTTGATCGAAAGGATTCATGCTCTCTTTATGTGCAAATTAGACACCAATTTTTGGGGCAGCAGTTTGAAAAGTGCAGATTTTTATAATTTAAATTCACTATTCATACCCCGGTGGCCATTTTTGTCTGAATAAATTGCAGGAATTCATTACAGGTGCTTTATAAAAGAAGAGGAGCTTTTATCAATGTCCAATACATTGCATATATCCTCCGAATCTGAAGAATTGTCCAGATCTACACCAAGATTGAAGAATTCCAAATAAATAAGAAGAAAAAGACATTCGACAAAGATAGACAAAGCTATGGCGAAGAAAGATGAAAAAGAAACCTCTTGCTAAATTGATGACATGATCCAGAGCAGGAGAAACTTCACTCATGCGTGCAGATCAAAGCAAGGGAATTATTCAAGTCAGCAGCTTTTCCATCCATAGCCCAAATACAAAGTTTGTTATGCAGTGCGCATCTATATCCGATCCATATGCAGATCCGATCCGATCTCATAGTCAGCAAAAGCTTCGCACAAAGGCTTCATCCTCTTGTTTTGAATGCAACCCGTGAAGAAGATAAGGCGTGGAAAATTCCTTCCAAGATCCGGCATGTGCTCTCATCTTCCAAATAAGCTTTCATTGAATTTTCATTCATCCGAGTTTTTTCTGCAATTTTTAATTGCTCATATGCAATTAAAAATAAGGATGATGAGTTATCTACGGCCAACCTCAGACCGATGCATGTACAATGTAAGAACTGCAAAAGCTTCAAAGGATAAAAGAGAAGACAATGTGAAGGAAAAATTCCAGCTTGCTTCCAATTCCAACTGCTTGCAATTCCAGCTTGTTTCCAGATCCAGCTTGCTTCCAATTCCAACTGCTTGCAATTCCAGCTTGTTTCCAGATCCACTTGCTTCCAATTCCAATCGCTTGCAATTCCACTTGTTTCCGATCCAAATTTCCTTCAAGATCCAACTAATTCTAGCTTGTTTCCGTATCCAATTGAATCACCGACGCAGACATGAAAAAGACAAAGTTAGCTTTCCTCTTCCTTCTTCTTTCCTCCGACAAAGTCAGCTTTCCTCTTCCTTCTTCTTTCCTTCGACAAAGTAATTGAGCGATCAATTCAATTATACAACTTAAGTGATTGGTTTAAAAGCCATTACTCAAGAAGTCAATTACTGAGATAGGTGGCGGACGTGCATAATAGGGTTCTATTTTCAACAGCAAATCATACATGTCACGCAAAGAGGAATTCCAGAAGGAGATCGCCACTGCTTTTTTTTTCGACTTCCACATGTGTCGGGCTTCAACTAAAGCTTCCAAATTTTTGTAATCGCCCTCTACATTCTATAAGTAGAGGAAGAACCTTCGGTTAATCATCGATCGAATTTGTAAGAAGCAATCTTGTGTTCTAGACTTTGTGCCGAACCCCGAGAGCCACTTGTTGCAGAGGAATACAAAGAAGCAGTGTTTCCTGAGAACTTTGTGTCACGGCGATCGTGTTTCTTGCTTTTAATCTTAGATCTTTAAAGTAAACTTTGTGTTATTTTAGATCTAGATCTAGAGCCGCCTTTGCTTTATAATTCTGTGTGTTCAAATCTATTTGAGTTTCTTCTATGTGCATGCAATTAGCTCTGCAATCTACTAATTGGGATGCACATCTTCCTCATTTCTTCTCTGTAATTCCTTTACTTCCTTCTTCTATAATTTTCCTTTCTTAAACAGCTGCTTACTTGCTGCAAAACTTCTTAGTTATGGTTCATGAACTAAGTTGTTAAAGTAAAACCCCTGATAGATAGAAACACATTTTTATTGACAAATCTGACACGGGAGCCTCACCGGTTAAATGAGGGAGATTTATCTCATGACTGCCTAGGTTTGATGCTATGCAGAAAATCTAGCCAACAGTTTTTGGCGACTCCGCTGGGGAACAACTATCTTTGCAGATCAAAGCTTATCTATTGAAGATTAGAGTGTTTTCCATACAAATCTCAACCTGGCTGAACGTCCATTCACCCGATCCGTGAAGGCGCAAGGAAGGACTGATCATTTCTTCCGACTGCAGGAGCAATTCAATTTCAATCATCCTCCTCAAGTTAGAAGCCGCAGATCTAGTCTTTCACCAGGAAGGAGAGTGCACACCCATCCAGATCCGGATCATCTTCAAAGATAATCCGGCAAGGCTGGAATTATTCATCAAGTCTACTCAAGTCTAGGACGGAGGAGCTCATCATGTTCAACCGAAACCCACTGGCGCACGCAAATTGTACTGCTCCATGGGGCGCAGCGGTTTTGACCTCTCAACTCGACTCCACCTATGCATGATCTACCTAAAGGGACGAAAGAATTTTCCAAAATTCTTCGAGATGGAAAGCAAAACCCGGATGATCATTGGCTCGCGGCTTTCTTCATATCCTCGTGGAGTGCTTGCAAATGAACATGAAGATGTATCTGTCGGCTCTTCATGAGACTCTACATGACTTGGCCGGAGAATGGTTCTACCGCTAGCTCCTCGGCACTATAACCAATCAAGCTACTATGCGGGATGCGTTCTCGAAAAGATTCAAGGCAGCCAAGATTCCAAAGACTTTGATAACTCAAATTGACTCAACCAAGAAGGAGCCACATGAGCACATGCGGGATTTTATCAGAAAATTCCAAAGATTACCGTACAAAATTCCTGCTTCGCTTCGCTTCTTCAATGATGAGAATCAAAAGGTGTTCTTCATCAATGCTTTGCTTCTCAAGTAAGCTATCAATCGCGAAGAGCACGCCCCGCTGATTTGTTAAAGCAGCTCAAAACATGGCGGTTGAAATTGAAGATGACCTCATCATGGCTGGAAAGATAAAGAGCAGTACTTCTAGAGCTGAAATTTCATCCTCTGCTACTACATCCGATTCACTACTGCAAAAGTTAGCAAATGAGATGATGCAGATGAAGAAACAAATGGCTCAAATGGCTCAAGGCAACAATACTGCCCCTGCTCAGAATTTCAACAACAACCAGAACCGCATTGTTGGTTTCCAAAGATTAGCAATTGAAGCTGCTCCTAGAAACAACGTGGAGATGAATGAAGAAGACCAGGAAGCTGATGCTGATCAGTTCGAGAATGATGATTTTGTAGCTCCTGCTGGCGACTCCAATGTTAATTACCTGAACTACAAATTTGAACATGACAATGAGAAACTTCATGAAGATGATCATGGTCATGCATATGCAGTAGTTACAAGATCACAAACTCGCCAAGCTGAAGCATTAGCTGACGAACAAAGAAGGGCCAGCCCTTTACCTTCTTCCTTGGCTCCTAGAGATAAGAATGTGAGTTCTTCATCTCAACCACGTAGTGGTGGCTCGTATCTCGAATCTATTTCTTCTTTTGACATTATTGATCATGCCAAGAAAACTAGAGTTCAAATGTCGAAGCCGATACTCAAGGCCTTTCCCGAGCAATTAAATATGCTAGTCAAATATGTGCAATCACCAGAACAATCCAGTACATCAAAAGGCCTTTTGCCTAAGCCCAAGGATACTCCTCTCCAGAACAACACTGCAGTTATATCCTCACCATCTTCTGAAAGAGTGGAACCATTCTATGTTTCTCTATTGCTTAATGGTTTCAAGTTAAGCAATTGCATTCTAGATTCAGGTGCTTCTGACAATGTCATGTCAGCTAAAGTTGCAGATGCTCTTGGGCTTACCCTGACGAAGACCATAAAAAAGTGCTATTCCATGGAGAGACAAGTCCCTTTAATCGGACAAATCAAAGATGCGCAAGCTGTTCTGGCAGCTTTTCCTAACAAGAGATTAAAGATGACAATTCTAGTTGCAGATATTCCCGCCTCCTACGGATGTCAAGTAGAAACTTCTGCAAAGAGCTAGGGAGGAGAAGTAAAGATGGATTGGTCCTGTGCGCACATTCCTATCAAAGGGCTTAACCATAAGTTGGAGCCGGAAAAGAAGTCCAGGTACACGGTTACAAAATCTGAGGATCCTAGATCTCATATTCTTTTTCAGGAATATGACCGTGGGGTCTATTTCTTGGAAACGGATAAAAATGTTCCAGAGCAAGAAATTCAACCAGAACCAGAGCCAGCAGAAGAAGAGAAAGTTTGGACTCTAGAGTTTAAAGGCACATGTTGTTCTTTTGATCAAAGCACCGCGCGCTCTACTAATATCTCCAGATCATGAGGTATTTCCATACTCTCACAAGCTGATGTTCGAGAACACCAATCATACGGCGGAGTATGAAGCATTGCTTCTAGGAATGGAACAAGCTAAAAAGAAAGGAGTAAAACTTCTCAAAGCCCAAGGAGATGCTGAACTTCTAATAAAGCAGGTTCGAGGGCAAAGTCAAGTCAAAAGAGATAAGCTGGAGCATTACAGAGATAAAGTGCTTTCCGCCACATTCAATTTTGCAGCCTTCTCTATTGACTTTGTTCCAATAAATCTAAACTCCAAGGCAGACTCTTTAGCAGTCACTGCTGCACTATTTAATTCGGATAGACCACCGTCCATATTCAAACAAGGAAGCTATAAAGTGGAGATGGTCTACCACCCCAGAGTCCCTGAACAAACATCTGCATGTCTGCATGTTGAAGGGAGTGAATCACCACCACGACAAACAGTCAAAGGACAAGTTGATCCATGTCATGATGACAATAGTGGAGCAATCAAATCAAAAGGTAACAAAATCCCCAAGGGTTTAGTTTCCTTAGTGGAGACTTTCAACAAGCATGATCAGTATCTGAAGAAGAACAAAGAATATGGTGATAGTTCTTCCTTCGAAATGCAGCAAATAAATCTGGGAACGAGCAAGTTGATGCAGACTTACCCACCATGGAGAGAAGAAAGGATGAGCCACCACCAGATGAAGTTGATAAGGACTTGCCCAGAGAATTTGACAAGAAGGCCAAAGAAAGGAAGTTCAAGATCGGAGATTGGGTACTCTGGTGGGACAAGAGACATGAACCGAAGGACATGCATAACAAATCTGATTCACTCTGGAAAGGGCCCTTCATGATCAAAAGAGTCAGAATGGATACTTTCTTCCTTGCCTACCAGGATGGAATTGAGTTACCACTGCCTTTCAACAGGCAGCATCTGAAGTTGTTCATCAGCTGAAGTAGGGTAAAACCTGTATGTACATAAATAAATCTTTGTTTGTTTTTCCTTGTTTTGTTTTGTTTTTTGTGGTTGTGTTGTGTTTGTTTGCCTGACCCCGTGCCCAAAAGACAAGATACGAAACCAGAGATGCTGGGATCTCATCTTTTCCCTTTGTCATTCTAACAAGAGAAAAAGATGTCCACAGACGGAGCCAACTGGTGTCACTCAGATTTCACCCTGAAATCTGTGACTACCCTATCCGAAAATTTTTCGTACTTTTAAAATAATGGGTCATTTGTTGTTTTTATCACTCAAAGTTCCAGATTGCACCAAGATAATCCTAAAGAGCCATATTAGTTCTTTTCGCCAAATACCCGATGCCCAAAATTGTTTTATTCTCACATCGGGATTTGTCTCATGGGAAATTTGTATTTAATTATTTTGAGCCCCGTATGAGGCTATTTCAAGCCCCGCTTTAACTCATTATGAGCGGATATGTTATTATTCCTATGTACTGTAAGGATTTTAACTTATTCTAAGTTTTGGGCTTTATATGTAACTTTTGGCAATTTTTCGTGTTTTTGTGGTGTCCTGCTTCGCTTTCTCAGTAAATTTCTCTCGAATAACTCCTTCACGGTAAGCCCGATTTTTGGCCCGAGCAAATGGAAAACATACACGCACATTTTGCCCGTGAGGAAGTCATCATCCGAGGTCCGATCACTGGAAAAAGCGAAGTCGCAGACAGGAAAGCCCTCGCGGGATGGGCGATTTTTGGAAAACAAAGGATTTAAGTCATGATGGGAAAAACATAAGCCGCAGTGTGATGGGAATTGTATACCGCCTCTGCAGGTACTTTTTCCCGTGTTATAAAAGTCACTTAAGCCGCAGTGGGGAAAATAGAGGTCAGCAGGTGTGGGAATTTATCGCCTACCTCAGGTGAAAATTCCCATGATATAATAAAAGGAAAGTGACTTAAGTGAAATCATGGGATTTTAGTGCCTACCTTGCAGGGTAAAGAATCCCATTGTCAAAGTCAAATCACTTAAGTGGATCATGGGATTGTGGTGCCTACCTTGCAGGGTAAAAAATCCCATTGTCAGAAATTCTTAAAAATAGAATTCTATTATGCAAAAAAGTGCGACCCACCTTGGGTGAATAATAATGCATTAAATAAATATTTGTTAATATTTATTCACCCAATTTTGGCACCCAGGCTTGTGGAAAAGTCAACAAAAGCAAAGGGGAATAAATCAATTGGAAATAGAATTCTAAAATTAAATAAATTTAATTTATTTAATGCAGCCCCTTTTGAGAAGGAATTAATACTTTTTAAAGTATTAAATGATTATATTAATTCCTATTTTCAGTGGCTATGGTCAAAGCACACTGTGAAGCTTAAGTGAAGTGAAGTGTGGAGGATTAAATTGGATTAATTTAATTTATTGGATGGCTGTCCTTAAACATGCTATTTTTTAAAAGAGAAAAGCATGATTTTTAATTAATTAATTGCCTTTAATTGTTAGGGCAATTATTAATTATAGAATTATGAAGGTTATATAAGCATGGGCAGCCATATGGATTTATTATTCAACACACAGGTAAAGAATTGCAGCAAGGAGAAAAAGTGCGCCCCCATTAGAGGAAGGATTTTGCACAGACAAAGTGCTAACAAAGGCTAAAAGCTTCCATTTGGCGCATGCTTTGGAAAAGGTTCATCTTCGTCTCGCACAATTGTTTTCACAGTGTTAAAGGAGCTCAAAGTTGATCAAAGGATTCATGCTCTCTTTATGTGCAAATTAGACACCAATTTTTGGGGCAGCAGTTTTGAAAAGTGCAGATTTTTATAATTTAAATTCACTATTCATACCCCTATGGCCATTTTTGTCCGAATAAATTGCAGAATTCATTACAGTGTGCTTTATAAAAGAAGAGGAGCTTTTATCAATGTCCAATACATCGCATATATCCTCCGAATCAAGAATTGTCCAGATCTACACCAAGATTGAAGAATTCCACCAAATAAGAAGAAAAAGACATTCAGATAAAGATAGACAAAGCTATGGCGAAGAAAGATGAAAAAGAAACCTCTTGCTAAATTGATAGATGATCCAGAGCAGAGAAACTTCACTCATGCGTGCAGATTGAAAGCAAAGGGAATTATTCAAGTCAGCAGCTTTTCCATCCATAGCCCAAATTGCCAAAGTTTGTTATGCAGTGCAGATCTATATCCGATCCATATGCAGATCCGCATCCGATCTCATAGTTGCAAAAAAGCTTCGCACAAAGGCTTCATCCTCTTGTTTTGAATGCAACCCGTGAAGAAGATAAGGCGTGGAAAATTCCTTCCAAGATCCGCATGTGCTCTCATCTTCTTCAAATAAGCTTTCATTGAATTTTCATTCATCCTAGTGTTTGCAATTTTTAATTGCTCATATGCAATTAAAAATAAGGATGATGAGTTATCTACGGCCAACCTCAGACCGATGCATGTACAATGTAAGAACCGCAAAAGCTTCAAAGGATAAAAGAGAAGACAATGTGAAGGAAAATTCCAGCTTGCTTCCAATTCCAATCGCTTGCAATCCACTTGTTTTTCCGATCCACTTTGCTTCCCAACTCGCAATTCCACTTGTTTCCGATCCACTTTGCTTTCAATTCCAACTGCTTGCAATTCCAGCTTGTTTCCAGATCCAGCCGCTTCAAGATCCAACTAATTCTAGCTTGTTTCCAGATCCAGTTTGAATCAGCTGCATGCAGACATGAAAAAAGACAAAGTTAGCTTTCCTCTTCCTTCTTCTTTCCTCCGACAAAGTCAGCTTTCCTCTTCCTTCTTCTTTCCTTCGACAAAGTAATTGAGCGATCAATTCAATTATACAACTTAAGTGATTGGTTTAAAAGCCATTACTCGAAGAAGTCAATTACTGAGATAGGTGGCGGACGTGCATAATAAGGTTCTATTTTCAACTGCAAATCATACATGTCACGCAAAGAGGAATTCCAGAAGGAGATCACCACTGCTTTTTTTTCGACTTCCACATGTGTCAGCTTCAACTAAAGCTTCCAATTGTAATCGCCCTCTACATTCTATAAGTAGAGGAAGAACCTTCTGTTAATCATCGATCAGAATTTGTAAGAAGCAATCTTGTGTTCTAGACTTTGTGCTGAACCCCTGAGAGCCACTTGTTGCAGAGGAATACAAAGAAGCAGGTTTCCTGAGAACTTTGTGTCACGGCGTACTGTGTTTCTTGCTTTTAAATCTTAGATCTTTAAAGTAAACTTTGTGTTATTTTAGATCTGGATCTAGAGCTGCCTTTGCTTTATAATTCTCGTGTGTTCAAATCTATTTGAGTTTCTTCTATGTGCATGCAATTAGCTCTGCTATCTACTAATCGGGATGCACATCTTCCTTATTTCTTCTCTCAGTAATTCCTTTACTTCCTTCTTCTATAATTTTCCTTTCTTAAACAAATTACTTACTTGCCGCAAAACTTCTTAGTTATGGTTCATGAACTAAGTTGTTAAAGTAAAACCCCTGATAGATAGAAACACATTTTTATTGACAAATCGACACGGAGCCTCTAAATGAGGGAGATTTATCTCATGATCGCCTAGGTTTGATGCTATGCAGAAAATCTAGCCAACAAATATAAAGAAAGAAAACCCTTTCAAAGATCCATGAGCTCTCAACACAAGTCAACGGGAAATGATTCCAATTAATAACGATTCAAGTGTTATGCTCAAGACCACGACTTGTTCATCCCAATCAAATAAGCCCTAAGGTAACATATTGACCCTTATGGGTTGTAATTGTACTCAGGTTTAGTTCTACGGATACTTTATTAAGAACATTTATTTAACACTAAAAATCAAACGAATCATTAGCTTTAATAATAACATGAATGTTATGTTGTTACTAACATGAATAATAATATTTAGAACTAAAATTAACAATAGAACATCTAGTGTTAATCGCCTTCATGCAGCTAACTCCTAACAAGGTTTAAACCTTTATTACATAACAAGTTGGTATTTAGTCCTTGTCGAAGGAAAGATATTGTATCAATCAGTTTGTTTGATCTTAATCGGTTATTATTACTTCATACTTTCAATCAATCAGAAGCTAGTATTATTTTTTGTGTGCTGATTGTTTTTGTCTTAAAGCTTGGACTTGCATATTTTTTATCTAGAAATACTTTAAAATGCATTTATTATCTTTCATATTGGTTAACAAGTGGGAGATTCCTTTAGGCCTTATTGTGAAATATTCCCTTCAATTAAATATAATAATCATTCACTGCTTTCAATATTAATATAATTTTTTTATTTACCTATTAATACTACCAAAAGACACTTCAACATATACTAATAATTATGATGTGACATACAACATAGAATTTCTAAACAATTTATTACAACATGACATATCAACCTATATATTTTAAAAATAAATATTGTCAAATGACACCTCAAATTCTAATAATAATTATGACGTGACATACAATATTGAAAGACAAACTGATCTCATCTATTCACTTGTCATTTAATGAAGCAAATCTGAGATGCTGACATTTCTTCAGCGGAAGGTGCTTACAAACTCTATCCCCTACTACCCTTAATCATGATTTATTATCAACTTGTGTGCAAGCATGTATGGTCTTGGTTTCATTAAGGCCACTCAAGGCATCTACTTTCCCTCTTCTTTGTTAGACTGAAAGAATGAAAAGAATCGAAGGCACACAATGACATGCTTGTGTGTTTATCTTTTATTAATAAATTTTTTTTACATATTCTGGTGAGGAGGTTGAGAGCATTTATAACTGAAATTCATTAACTAATAGTTAATGTTTATTTAATTTCTTTAATACCCCCATTAAGGATTAAACAAGAGATTAATTCAAGTATGACTTGAAATTTACAAAAAAGCGAAACCAAGGGATTTAGTCATTAGATCTACAAGCTTCTCTTCAAAAGCATAGCAGTGAGTAGAAATATCACCAGAATCAACTTTCGTATGTAGTGACGATGAATCTCAATGTGTTTGGTGCAAGCATTATATGCAAAATTCTTTGCCAACTTCAATAAACCCTTATTGTCACATAAAATAAAAATTTGAATAGGTGTAGTATGCGGAAGTGAAAGATTAATCAAAATATGAAGTAACCAAATTGCCTCATAATTAGCACTTACAACTACCTTGTGCTCAGCTTAGATGGAAGATACCATAGTTGTTGAAGGTTGTGTTGCCACGAAATGACTTCTGAACCAAAGGAAAAATTTACTCAGTGGAGGATGATCGAGTATCCACTGATTTTTCCCAGTCAAAGTCTCTGTAAGCTGTCAATCTGAAATCCGTTGTCGCCTGATATAGGATGCAAGTCAATAGTTCCTTTGACATATCACAAAACTTCTTTTGTTGTTTTCCAAAGGTGTAGATAGTAAGCTACTAGTCCTCTCCTCTCCAAGATGCCAAAAGGTTCCATAGACTGCAGTGCAAGCTTAGAACCCATTCGATAGCGAATTGGGCTCTTATGTTGTTTGACTCTCAAAAAATCTTTGTGCCAACTTCAAAACTACGATTAATCCCGTGGGGAATCTGCATACTTTTTCTGTCTCTCCTGTGCCTATCAAGGGACTGTCTAATAAGGACCACCCACCTCTCCATGTCTTGCAACATAACAAGAACCACAATAACCATGTCCTCAATCTGATCCTAAATCAAGAGAGTCCTACACTCTTGACCGTATAATGCCATAAAAGACGCCATCTCAATAGAACTATGGTAACTATTGTTGTAGGCAAACTCTACTAAGTACAAATAATTCTCCAAGGGGCATTGCTGATCCATAACGTTTATGTGAAAAAATGTCCTCCCAAACCCAATTGACCTACTTAGTCTAACCATCTATCTTAGGGTGGTAGATAGTACTAAAGTTGGCTTGAGTGCCCAATGACTCCTACAAGGTAGCCCAAAAGTTAGACGTGTACAATGGGTCGTGGTGCGAAATAATCTCATGCGCAACCTCATGATCTCATCAAGCTAGACTCTAGCTATGGCTTTGGTTGTAAAGTGGTCTTGTTTGGAAAGAAATACGCTACCTTGGTTAGCTTGTCCATAGTGACCATAATCGCATCATGATTGTATGTTGAAGTGGTAATCCCAACAATGAAGTCCATTGAAATGGTATCCCATTTCCACTTAGGAATGGCTTGAGGTAAAGAAGATCGGGTGGATGCTAATGCTCAGTCATCACCCTCGACACTCTAAACAATGTGCCACGAATCATGCAATATCTTGTCATGAGATAGGCCCAATGGTTCAATTGTCGTAATTCTGCCCGCATCTTCTTCACCTTTGGGTGGGATGAATAGGGTACACAATGGGCCTCTAATATAATAACTTGGCAAAGATCACCCTCTCTAGGCACATTAGTGTGCCCTTTATGTCTCATAAGTTTGTATGCCTCTAAAGTATATCTCACAAACTTGCCCTTTAGGGCCTCTTCGAACTTCAATTTCCCTCTTGATTGCCAAATAGAAATCATGTCTAGGTAGCTGCTCAACTTCGTAAATTTGTAAGTGTCACAGCCATCACTCTATGTCACACGCGACTCGTAAAATCTGCTACAACGTTCTCCTTGCCCTTCACATGTTCTATATCCATGTCATACTCACAAATGAGCTCTAACGCCTTTGACGGGGTTAAGATTGTGGCGAAGGCTCAAATGATCGGTTTTCAAAAGGAATCATCGCCCAAGGAGGAAGTAACGCAAACAAACCAAAGCACAGATAAGTGTAGAAAGCTCAAGGTCATGGGTGGGATAGTGCAACTTATAATCCTTGAGCTTTTGGGACTCAAAAGCTATTACACAACCCTCCCGCATGAGTCAACCCCAGGACTAGCTAATGAAACATTTGTACAAACAATAAAATCTTGTTGTGGATTGGGAACTAAGATCAGTGCAGTGGTGAGACGCTCCTTGAGCATTTTGAAGGCCTGCTCACACTTCTCACTCCACTCAAACTTCTTCCCTTTTTGCTGCAGGGAAGTGATGGGGTGAGCAATCCATGAGTAGTCTTGAACAAATTTATGGTAAGTAATCGCAAAACCATGAAACTACACAACTTAGTGACACTAGTGGGTGCATTCCAATCAAGCACTGCACTAATCTTTGAGGGATCAACACTAATTCTCTCTCTCCAGATGATATGACCCAAATATTACACCTCGGTTTGGAAGAAGGGACACTTGTCTAGGTTCCCATAAAAACGGTGCTCTCTCAAACATTGTAGTACTTGTTGAAGATGATCCTCATGTTCGCTTGATGTGTGCAAGAAAATTAATATACCATCAAGGAACACAAGGACAAACTAGTTTTAAAACATATTGAACACCCCATTCATCAAACTCATGAAGGTTTTCGGGGCATTGGTTAGGTCAAAGGGTACCATTGTGAATTCATGGTGGTCATATCTCGTACAAAATGCAGTCTTATGAATATTTGCGTTAGTTTTCCTCAATCGGTGGTAGCTTGATTTTAGTTCAATCTTTGAGAAAATGATGGCACCACGCATTTGGTGAAAAAGCTCATAAATCCGAGGAAGTGAGTAACCGTTCTTCATCATCGCCTTGTTGAACTCTCTATAGTCAATATACAATCTCAAAGATCCATCCTTCTTAACAAATATTATGGGTGCGCCCTAAGGGGACACACTAAGACAGATAAGGTCTTTCTCAGAGGGCCTCTAACTACATCTTGAGTTTGCAGAGCTCCAAAGTAGTCATCTTGTATGGTGCAAGTGAAATTGGCTTTGCTCTCCGAGTACTAGGTCTATATGAAAGTCAATCTCCCTCTCTACGAAGGCATACTTAGTAACTCACTAGGGTAAATGTCTATGAACTCCCAAAGGATGTGATGATCATCCAACGAGGGTCTTGGTGACTCATCCTTCGATCTATCACTAATTGTGATGTCGAACGTCTGACATCCCTTCCACATTCATTGTTTAAGTTGCATGGAAGAGATAATACAAATAGAAAGGGGTCTTTGGAATCTTGTCGGAACTGCCACAACATTGAGGTTATCATAGCACTCAATGACTTCGTGGGTAACAATCTACTCTAGCTTGGTGAGCTACAAGTCACCCATCCCCGAACAACCTCATAGAACCTAGGGGAAGGATATGTTGATCTACCATGCTAGTGAATGCTCCTAAATCAAGCGTAAATTCACTAATCATTGAACTCACAACCAACTTGGCCCTTTAAGCCAACTCAACATCCCATCTAACATCTTGCCCAATTGCCATTAGCTTGCATCAATTCACTAACAAGAGGGAAATAAAAGAGTATGAAGAACCAAAATCAAATACAATGTAAACGAGTACACCCCCAGTACTACCTAAAGCCTCTATCATTGTGGCCTAATGTTCCACCTGTTAGAAATCTATCATTGCATATACTTGATGTGATCCGCCCACATCACCCACTTTGTAGTCTCATATGTGGGGGCCTTTCCCGTACTCGATGTAAGCCCCATGGACAATTCCTAGCATGATGTCTTGGATCACCACAAGTAAAACATACTCCTAACGGTCTTTGAGCATAATACACACCTCCTGTCCCTCACAAACTTTGTGCACTAGAACTCATAGGCCCTAA
Source organism: Taxus wallichiana var. yunnanensis (assembly GCA_018340775.1). NCBI lineage: Eukaryota > Viridiplantae > Streptophyta > Pinopsida > Cupressales > Taxaceae > Taxus > Taxus wallichiana. The sequence goes on along the minus strand of CM031239.1, from coordinate 556,082,469 downwards.
CCTGTAAGTTTGATGTGAAGGGGAAGAATCCAACTATTGTCCCTATGGTCTCGAAACCTAGTAGGTCCTTGAAATTGTGAACCAACACCTCTATCTCTTTGCGCACCTTGTCTAGGCTAGAACCTCCTTTACTTGTTGCTATGGTGGTGGTTGAGGGGTATGTAGCATAGGAATAAATGCATCCCTAGGGGAAGGTGGTGCTCCCTTGATCGGATGCCCTACATCGCTTGGATGTGGGCTTTGGCCTTATCCTTGCTTGTTGTGTTTTACACTTGTCCACCAACAACCACAATAAAACAAATTTCAACCAAACGAAAAAAATGGAGCCATAGTCAGAATAATGTCTGTTGGCTAGATTTTATGCACAACATAAAACCTAGGTAGTCATGAGATAAATCTCCCTCATTTAACGATGAGGCTCCCATGTAAGATGTTTATCAATTTAGTAAGGGTGAATCCTAATAACTATTTTCGGGGTTTTACTTTAATTCCCACAGCTCGTGAACCACAACTAGGCAATTTTGCAACAAGTAAGCAATTGTTTTGGAATATTTGTAGAAGGGGGAAATAATAGAATTTAGGAAAGAAGAAAGGAAGATGTGTTGAATCAACCAATAGTTATCGAGTTGGTCTCATCCACACAAATTAAATAAACAGATAAATCACAACATTCAGACAGAATGGGAAAGAAATGACTTCTAACCTAGATCTGAGATAACACAAAGTTTATCAAAAACCTCTTAAAAGAAGAACTCAACAAAACATTGTAGACACAAAGTTCTCCAGAAATCTGCCTTTTATTCAATCCCAAGCCTTCGCAGCAATCACATCAAGGGTTCCAACACAAAGTCTAAAAACTCAAGAATGCTCTAATTACAAAAGCTCTTGCTAAAACAAGTTCTGATAAAACCAGTTGTGATCATTTAACCCGTAGGCTCTTCCTCTATTTATAGTGCATAGAGGGCAATTACAAATAGGAAGCTTTTAATTGAACTCACACATGTGGAAGCTATAAAGGAAACAACTGACAATCTTTCCCTTGAGTTCCTCTTTGCATGACATGCATCTGAAGACTAAATCAATGCCCTGCATGTCTGCCACATATTCCCAAGTAATTGACTTTTTCTAGTAACTTGAAGTAACGACTTTTAAACCAATTACCTAGGTTTTACAATTTAATTGATCACTCAATTACTTTGTCGGAGAAAATAAGAGAAAGAAGAAGAAAGAGGAGAAGAAATTATTCCAGCTGCAACACTTCATTCTTGCCCTTGATCTGTCCATTAATCCGATGATAGACACGTGCCCATGTCTGTATCATTAACTTCAGCATGCCTGGACACTATGCATGGTTTTGTTGGATTACCCTTGTCATCACCCTTCATTTTGTCTGAATTTGCTTTTGTTTGAGACTTCCCTTTTCCACCTTTGCCTGAAGCTTTTGTAGTTGTGAAATCTGGATCTCTTTGTGCAGAAGCTGCAATTGCTTCCTTTGATTTTGAAGATATATTCAATGTACCTGACATTGAATTTTCCTTCTTTTCACCAATATGAGCACCAATGAAGTATTCCAAAATAATTCAGACAAACATGGAATCCACGACATGAATGCCCAATTTCTTCACCAAAATCTGATTATAAAGCTGCTGCCCTCAATTTTTAGACTTTGCTTGCATGCCAAGCAAGCTAAAAATATTATTTTATTCCCTGTGCACTCACATCAACATGCAGATAGCCAAAATAATAAAAAGAAATTCTTTCCAACCCTAGGCGCCAAAACTGCGGCAATTAAAAATATTTATTAATGCCCACAACTTCAACCTTTGGCACCAAAACCTTCCAGGGCAGCATGCTCCACAAAAAGAATTAATTGCTCTTCACTTATGGTGTCCACTTCTTATATAGGCAATTGCATGCTATTTTTACCAATTGCCTCTTCTTATTTTTAGCAATTTCTAACAATAGGTTGTGCTTTTCCTCCTTTGGGCGCCCAAGTTTGCCTAATTTTAGCTTGCTTTCTGCATGCTTTTCCTTGCAATTCTTTCCTCTATTTTTAGCAAGCTTCTTTGTCTTATTTTTATCATGCCTGTTTGCTTTGACTTTCTCCCTATCTTTGGCACCAACCTTTGCTAAAAATAATTAAAAGAAATCAGCTTTTAGGCATTTAGTTATGCCAGAATGGGTCGCACTTTTGGCTAATGCTTGTGGAAAAAACATGAAGGAAAGGCAGCTCCAAATTTCTACCTGCCGAGAAGCTCCAAATTTCCCACTTTTCACTTAAGTGATTTGACTTATATTGTGGGAAAAAACAATCTGCCGGGAAGCTCCAAATTTCCACCTCTTTAGGAAGCTCCAAATTTCCACTTTTCACTTAAGTGATTATGTAAAACTCTTACCCGCCAGTAGCTTCATAAAATGCGACTTGCTTTGGAATTGATTTCCCCAATTTGGCATGGAAATCCAAGGTAGAAGGCAACTTAGAATAATTGCGACTGGCACTAGGAATTGCTCTTATGTTTTGCGTGGAAAATAGAAAGTGCTGGCAGCTTGCACTTTTACGTTTTGGTGTAAGAAGCATTTCTTTCCATTTTTGGATTTTTCGGTGAAGAAAACACAAGAATAGAATAAAATTTTCCATTTTTGGAAAGGGTCCAGAAGATGTAGCAACAAACACTTGCAAGTGCCATAACTTTTACTCCGTGGCTCCGTTTTAGATGGCGTTTTCTCTAAAAGTGCATATTTTCTCGAGCTCTACACATTGGTGGCAGTATTTTTCTAATTTTCATACAATCCGTTATTGCACCTTTTTGGACCAACCAACCTCTTGCGAATCTCTGAAGTAATCCCGAGCTCTGTGACCTCCGGAAAAGGTCCAGTAGGAAGAATGAATAGGCTATGGGGATTACCGAACGAAAATGGAGAAAAAACAAAACATAGACAAAAAAATAAAAACAAAACCCGAAAGAAGTTGCGGGCAATTGCTCGAAAAATTTCTCCAATTAGCTGATCTGCAAAAATTCTTCCCCTGGGCGAATGTTTTGTGGTAATAATGATGGGGTGAAGTGCTTTATATAACCTAAATTCTCCAATTTTAGCTCAATCTATTTTTAAAGGAACTTTATTTATTTAATAAATAAATAAATAAAACGCTTTCAAACAAAGCTTGATGAAGGGGTTGAGTGAGTTTTAGCATGTAGGTATTTGTCGAATTTGGCTTTTATGACTCTCTGGGATACCTTAAAGCAATGCAAGCAACTGCAGGAGACAAAACAAACACAAAACGACCAGTTACTTTGAAAAGAACGAATTTTTTAAAAGGGGTAGTCCCAATTTTCAGGGTAAAATCTCGGGACACCATGTCCCCAATTGGACATTTTTTACCCTAGTTGGATTTTAGGGCATTCCCTTGCTTAAAGAAAGAATTTATAAAATATATGTCATAACTTACATCTGTAGATCTGATCTTTAGAGGGAAATTGTGACTAGGATATTTAGAAAAAGCCACATAAGCCAGCCCTATTGCTTATTTCTGTTCATTCCAAACTGAAACAGATCTTTTTCCAGACCAAAACTGAAAAGAATATGCAGATTTTAAAGTACAGAACAGATCTGGATAGTCTTAAGGAAAAAGCAACTGATTTAATAATAAAATTCCAGCAACCTTCAAGGAAATTATACACTTTTCACCTTAAACTGATTTACCAGACATATATGAATAAAATACTGATTTCTAGGACTGTATTCAGACTGGAAACAACTCAGAAATCTGCACCTAATGATGACTGGAAAAACACTGTAAAACCTGCCCAGAATTTCTGAAAATACTCTATTTTGATCACCAAAAATTAATACAATGGATAGCAATAATTTTCAGACCTGAAACAAATCCACAACAGCTCCAAATAGCTAAAGGATGGGTCGCTCCACCCAAGGGAAATATAATAATAGCTGCTGCAATTAGTTCTTCACCCTAGTTGCAAAATACTCTTCATACACTGCTGGAAATGACTCAAATAATCTGTGTAAGCTCAATAGAATTTCCTAAATAGAAATTCCTCTCAAACTCTTGGGGTTTTCGTCCACAAGAGGGAAAATACTAAGGGTTTTCGTCCTTAGAATTTTTATGCAAAAGCTACAAGCTTAAGACACAAATCAGAAATTATCAAAATGATCATAGCATAGAATGCCTCTCCTCAAGTCGACTTCTCCTTTTAAGGAGAGAAGAGACCCAAAACAACCTCCACAATATCCAATCAGCATGTAGTGATTTTCTCTATGCAATTTCTACCCTCCATTTTCCCTTCCTAGGACAAGTCGCCATTTCCCTTAGGGAGAATACAAAAGGATATTTAATACTTATTTTTCCCTCCCAAAGTTGGTTGCATTTTTCCTAGAAGGAATACACAATGAAATGGGCTTTGGTCCTTTCTATGTTTCCCTTATTCCTCCTCAAGGCAAGTCGCCATTTCTCCCTAGGGAGAATAAAAATATAATTGCACCTTTCTCTAACCTCAAATATTTGCTCCAAGGCAAATTGCACTTTCTAGAGATTACCATTTTTATTTATAAGTGCTTTTCTCTATTAAGCCAAATAAATTAATATAAGTGCTTTAATAATTTTATTTTTTTCTTTTAGGCACTTAATACTAATTTATTGTGACTTAAGTCACCCTTGTGTTCACCCTTTGGCCGTCAGGTTGACAAAATAGGCCAAAGGTCTTCAATTGGGAAGGGGATATTACAATAGCTGTTAAAAATGAATGCAATAATGCTTAGAGGTGTGTTTGAATAGTGAAAGGATCAACAAAAAGATTGAACGGATACCTCTCAACATGCTTGCTTTTTCTCGCAAATGGGAACACAAAAATGCGAAGAAGCCATGAGCCAATCAAGATTTTGAGCAACAACGGACAATGATTTCAGATTATGCATAGTCTACAATTAATTTGGTAAATGAAACACCTATTCAAATCCTTGGCACACAACATGTTTTTACACTTAAGCAGCTCGCAGGCAGATTCAATTGACGACTTTATTGGGGAAAAAATGATTATTTTAACTTGTGGGTCTGCTGCATAAATGGAATGACTCCGTCCAAACTGCGTCTGTTTATGGCTATGGCTCTGTTCTGCTGTTTGGAAGAATTTGTTTTTCCGTGGTGGGCCCAGATGAGCAATGCCTCGAGCTAGGTACTGACAGGAGGACTTAGAGTAGGGGTCATTCTGCTACCTAAATAGGCAGACTCTTCAATGTGACCAGATTCCTTTACCAGTTCAAATGGAACCGGATCAACAGGCTTTTGGTGCGAATCTTTCTCCTGGGGTATGCTTTGTTGATATTTGAAGGCATAGAGTTGAGTTACATTATGTTTCTCTCTTTTAACGACACCTAACTTCTACCACCAACCAATTCAATATAAATATTTCTACCCTAGGATCATTCTTGATGAGTAATTGGGAATGGCCTGCTGATTGTAATGTCCCTTACATCGTATCAATCAAAAGGACTTATGATCCAAGGGAAAATTCCTCAAAGGTGTAAAGAATAACAACAGTTATCCACAAAAGAGGAAAATAAATTTCCATGTAAAAAGATTGTCTTCCCTCTCGACTCTCAGGTGCAGATGGATCTTTCAGCACAACAAAAAGGAGAAGTAAACCATAGTCATTAACGAGGATGAAAGTGGTATTTACCCCTATCTTCATCCCAATGGCCAGCTGAACTCTACACCAAACTTTTACCAGGTGCGTGCCTTTCCGAGAATTAAAAATCACTTGAATTCCTTGGTAACCCTGTTGTCAATCATCCTTGCTGACCATTGTACCGCAGAGAGGCCATTTGAGTTACTTTTTTTAAGGGCTTAGGCACTCCATCCTACTCAGTTACTGTTTTCTGGGTCTGATTACAATCATTTACCTCACAAAAGTGGAATAGGCCTTCACCTTCTTATTCTTACTATCTGCAAAACACATAGTACATTAGCACACCATCAGGCCAATGGTGGATGGGCTGATAAAATCTCACACATACCACAGTTTGTTTGTAGCTCTTTGGGGAAGGATGGGGTTGAAAAGAAACAATTAAAGAACAGGGCTACACAGTGCACTCTTGCATTGATAAATGTCTTGAGAATCATTGACCATACTTTGCATCTCCTAAGTGAGAATATTGGCTTTCATGGAATTCAAAACCAGCAACTCGATACCACCCTTGCTGACATGGAAAAATGCATTACGTACCTCTCCAATATGTTCAAACAGCAACACACAAGGATTGAAACAATCAAAAACTCATCTTGGGTGATTTCGCTCATCAGAGTTTGGAGAAGGAGAATTTTGAAAGAGATTACTACCAGCCCTCAGCATAAAAACAAGCATATCAAGGTGCTAGTCTTCCCTGTAATGTCCCTTTTTAATATTTTATTACCTCTGCAAATTTTCTGAGTTTCCTATCTATGCAACACTTATGAAATACTAAACAACAATGACAAATATCAATATTGGTTATTGAACCCTTACACATAACATTGAACATAAGCCAAAATTGTCATTTACTGAATGTTGGACAGCAGCATTAAATATTAATATTAAATCTTTTATATCAAATGGGTAGCAACGGTTCCGCAAACCCCTTTTGCATATAATATTCAAAGATGTACAATGAAAATATTTGGTTCATTTATTATTCAAACTACCAAAATAAATAGCAAACCCAACTCACAAAATATGCAATTGTGATGGTATTGTAGCGCGGTGTAGAATGCTATAGCAACGGTTTGGAATATTATAGAAGTGGTACGAAATACTATAGCATTGTATGGAATACTGTAGCAAACTGAAAATCTCCAAAAATCCTCAACCAACTAGAACTGGAAATAAACTTCAATCTTTCAGCTCAAATGTGATCCCTGGATGGAATCACCTCAAAGGAGGAGGGTTTCGTTCTCTGAAACTCTGCATTCCTAGGGTTTTTGTCTTAGAAAAAAATTGAACATAGAATGGTTAAGCTCTGAAATAGGGTTTGATAACAATAGCGAATGGAATGCCTTCTTCCTCCTAGCTCTTCCTTTTATAATTACCCTTTTAATTTGAATTTCCTTTTCCGCCTAAAATTCCCTTCAGAAGTGTCTAGAAACACTTTCAATAAAACATTACATTAGGCCCCTTTATAATAATAATACATAAGTCTCCTTTTACAATGTTATAAAAATAAAGTTACTAGGACAACTTAAAATATTATTATTAAGATCGAATGACTATTGACTCAATGGTGAAGATGTTTGGCTCTTAAAGAGCCCACCAGGGTTCAATTCTCGCTGCAAGCGAAGTCAGGAGATGCACTGTAATAAGGGATGAGGCCGGGATCGTGCCCTAGGTGAATTTGATGGAATGGATACCCCTCAGTCCTTGGCCGCTTAGCCTAAGAAATCTACCCACTTCACCATGGGCGAAGGTGGTCCGCGGACTGCGCATTTCAATAAAAACATTATTATTAAATTATTTCCCTAATTTTATCCCTTAGACCATGTGAAAAAGGGAATAGGCTATAGGTCTCCCGATTATTTTAATTCTGAAAAGGGGACATGCCATTGCCATTTAATTTGGTGTTTCTGCTCATCCTTCTTGTCTTGTGGCCCCAAGCTCGGCCCCTACCTCTTGATTGGGCCGGGTTTGAGGCCTTTGTGTGACACATTGAAAAGGATCGGCAATTCCTAGGCACATCTAGTGTTCCCAAGGAGCTCGCTGGTTAGGGTTCTATATCCTTGGTGGTGGAGATCGATATCGAATGCACATTCATACCCTCACCAAACTAATGATCTACCTTCTCACTGCTTAGGGAAATATTTTTTTATAAGACAAAAAGATAATATGGTATTAAAATATCTGGCTTTTAAATTAGTATTTACTTAATATCAGTTGAGTACTAACTAATAAAAAATTGTAACCACTTCAACCATTTTGTAATCATCTCTCACATAATAAATTGACAGACACTATGAACATGTGTTCATTCTCGTTTCTCTTAAATTTTTCTTTGTGTACATTTTCTAACATTAGTATCAAAGTGCTTAGTGCTCGAAGGGATATGTAAATCGAAGGACAAACATTCAATATATTTTCGAGGGTCGTGTAGGACATTTCAAGCACAAATCGCAAGGTCCGGGTTCGTATATGCGTGCAATGAGTGTTGTGTATAAGGGCACGAGAGGACAAACACCTGCACAACAATGGCGAAAGGTACAAAACAAAAATTTTACAGTCAGAGAAGAGTTTAAAAGTGTTTCAAAAGGGCACAATTTATCTATGTTAAAGGCACAAACGGGAGATACCATCGCTATTAGTCGCGAATCTGTAATGTCCCCATTTCTTGAAGACCCTTAGCCTATGCATCCCCGTGGGCTTCGGGATGTGCAAGGGGAACATTTTTAATAAATAATTAAATATTATTGCCTGGAGCAATAATTATTTAATTATGAAGATTATTTAATTTAATTCCCAAAATATAAAAATTAAATGGGGAATTAATTAAATAAATATTTAGGTGGCTTTTAATTTATAAAATCACCCTTTGCAAAGGGGACGCCACACCTAGGGAAGACAAACTGCTTTTATTTAATATTTTCCTTCTCCTAGGGTTTTCGAATTTTGTGCCTCCTTACTTATAAAAGGAGTGCTAGGACCATTATTATGATTATGCTATGATGAACTTATTTTGATACTCCATGCTTGGAGTTGGGATGTATGCCCTTTGATGTTCTATCTCTCTTGCGTGGGAGGTTGGATCGAGCTGGTTTTGAGATTTATTTGAAGTATTTATTTGTGAGATCCATGTCTTTGGCTTTGGCAAGCATTTGATCTAATTTGCAAGTAAAAATCTGCCCTTTTACTGTAGCGACATTACTGTAGCGTCACTGTAGCAGCTGAATGGTGTTAAAAAAGAGTGTTTCTAGAGTCTTTTGCAAGTCGACTTTGGTGTATGGGGTTTCTTTTCCAGCGATCCCTTTTCATCATATTTGTGGGCTGTTTATATGCATTTTCGAGTATGATACAGTCAGCCTTTTGCATGCTTTCATGTCCTATTTTATAGCGACTTGCTTTAATAATGACTGTGATCAGGTTTGGTGCATTATTGTTGTAAATCGATTGAGTTAGTAGGCATGGTTTGGATCTGATTTCAATATAGATTAAGACTGTTATTTACTCTTGGCCAGCGATTTCATGATGTAACCATTTGGGTGTTTAAAAGCATGTTTTTAATGGCTCTAATGTGCAGCGACCAGCCTGGGCATGATTTACAGTCCCTCTAGCTTCAGCGATTCCTTTAATATTTTATGAACTGTTTTCAAGATAAGTGGATGTGGACCAATCAAATTTAATGTGTGATTGTGTACAGCGAATTTCCTTGGGTATGTTTCCAGCTGTAGCGTTTGTTGTGAGAGTTATTCATTTCCTAACTCTAGTAAAATGGCATAACTGATAGGGTAGCTCGATTGGGCATGAATCGACTTCATTTATGCCTAAATTGGTGATGTTTCTGCAGTTCCCTCGTGGCAGCAACTTATATTACGCAAGATGACACCAATTTCATATATTTCATGATCTAATTCTCACTGCTGTTTCCTACATGTTTCATTGAAGGATTGATACTTTATATATAGTGGCAACGGTTTAGATCTCTCCCTTAAGAGACTTCAGGCTGACAGTGATTGGCTTGTGGGAGTTTGGGTAGAACATTAAGAGCCTTTGCATTACCTTCTATGCTCCAAGAGATTAAGGTCTGTTACAGCGATCTGCATTGATGATGTAAGTTCTGATTTTATTAGTGCTTTTGATAAGCAATTACAGTGACTGGAAAGAGACGTTCAGATCTGATTTTGTCTACCCTTCTTACATGCTTAGTTGGTCAGTTTTTGAAGGCTTATTTTTGGTGTTCTCGAGCTAGGAATGAAATCTGATTTCAGGTGTTATTAGGTCAGTTGGGAATTGATAGAGGCCATTAAAACCCTTTATTGGGTTTATTGAGTCATCTATTTGATTGGTTCAAGTAGGGTTTATTGAGTTCTGCTATTTGCATTTGATTGGAGTGTTGAAGAGTTGTTGATTTGCATATTTTCTATTGATCCCGGAAGTGGGATATTACAGTGGTATCAGAGCTTCCTTCCTCTATTCGTGTGGGTCACTTTGTGTATGCAGGGTTTGTGATTCTAAGTGCAGAAATCAGAGATCATGGAGTTGATGAGTGATGGTGAATGGAAGGAACAGATCAAGCATAATCTTGACTCATATTGCCAAGAGTACTTTACACTAAGTCAAGAGACCCAAGCCCTCTTGACCCTCCAAGGGTTTTGTAACCTGAAGAGGAAAAGAAGTGGATCAAAGAGAAGAATGACTCCGGTTGATGCATATTGGGATAAGCTCATCAAAGAGGTCAATGGCTATATAGAGTCACCTACCTCCCATGGACAAGAAGATGAAGGATTGAAGAAAGAGCAAGGTAAAAATGCAAATGGCAAGCTTGCTGGTCCGTACAGTACCGTTGTACATATGCAGCGAAAAACAGCGAATAAGGGACAGCCAAGGTCACTTTTTGGTGATCAAACTCATGCCTCAAGAGGACAGCCACGTAATAAGGTAATAGAATATTCAGATTTTTATTTGGCTAATGAGGATGATGAAGTTATTGTTGATGAACATGGGCATAAGGATGAAAGTGTAATAGAGGGAACTTTGGCACCACTTTCCGGAAATGATAGCATTCACCTATTCCAAACAAGAGGTATGTTGCATGGCAATCCGATGAGTTTTTCATTAATTATGATGCTTCACACGATTTCATTGATGCAAGGATGGTTGCAAACTTAAGTCTGAATATTGGAGGATTCAAGGCCTCAAGGTATCCTTAACCAATGGATCTACCATACTTGTTCGCACAAGGGTTCCCCACTCATTACCACATTGAGAAATGATGAAGTATGTGATGATTCTTATGTTGTGAGTTGGAATAACATGGTTGTGATGTTAGGGTGTCAATGGTTTTACACATTGGGAGAATTCACTCTCACCCTAGAAAAGATGGAGCTCAAATGCACCAAAAAGACAAGGAAATGAAAATCCAAGGTATGAGAACAAGTTTTCCTAATGATGAGTCTTTGATTATTGAGAATTTGCATATGGTAGTTCCTTGCCATAATCTATTTGGCACTTCAAGCAAAGTAGGGTAAACTTCATTGCTGTTATGCATAAGAAAAACAGCCGCCTCATGCTTTCCTTATAGATAATTTTGTTGCTGTGAAGGTTCAGAAAATTTCAGTTTTTCTTGTCACAACAAATTGGAAGTTTTTTATGCATGGACTGATAAAAAGAGTGCAGTTTAAGGGGGCTGCCAACCGTAATTTTCTGAGAGGGCTGCAAAATCAGTTAGGGACATGCAAACATGGGTTCGAGGGTATCTATATGATACCAAAATTCAAGGTAACAAATGATGCTTGGGCCTTGAGGAAGAATGATTTATTGTTAGTACAAGCACTCATGCAGCTTAAGACTGATATATTTATCATTTTCAGTTTGTTACCTTCTTTATTTGTTGTTTCTTGTGATCATGGACCACATGTTAGGAAGGGTGATGAAGTTTTTGACTCATGTTCTTTTATGAGTAATGAGTTTTTCCACATCCAATGGAGTTTCACGAGGAATAATGTATGGCTTGTTCTTGTAGCTAACATTTGGTGGGAAAAAGTGTGGCAAAAGTACAGGAAACCCTGGAAGCATGTGACTGAAATTTTGGGACAGCAGAACGAGAAATCAAATCATGCACAGTTGTTTAATACTACGGTTCAGATTTTTGGTATAAACATGATGGTATGGTTATGGGTGTTATTCATAACTCATTCATGGATGATTGGGGAGGGCTAAATCTGATTTTTGATGAGAAACGACATGACTACAACAGAGTATGGGACTGCATAATAGTTTGTGGGGGCAACGCATGCATGAAAGGAAATTGGGTACTATCCAAGCCATGGAGATACCAAAGAGAAAAAAGAAAAGTGTTCTTCAACACTTGTTTTCCTAACATGTTTGTTCCATGCGTAGGTTTAAAGAGAAGATGGCAGCTGAAGACATTCCACAATTTCAAGAGGAAGAAGCAACACAAGTTGTTGCAAGTGCTCCTTCACTTGATGGATATGGGAGCGAGACTTTGGAAACACCTCAGCATTGCATTTGGATGCATGAGCTCGATATTGCTTGAGGGCAAGCAATCTTGGGAAGGGAGGACTGTAATGTCCCCATTTCTGAAGACCCTTAGCCTATGCGTCCTCGTGGGCTTCGGAATGTGCAAGGGGAACATTTTTAATAAATAATTAAATATTATTGCCTGGAGCAATAATTATTTAATTATGAAGATTATTTAATTTAATTCCCAAAATATAAAAATTAAATAGGAAATTAATTAAATAAATATTTAGATGGCTTTTAATTTATAAAAATCACCCTTTGCAAAGGGGACGCCACACCTAGGGAAGACAAATTGATTTTATTTAATATTTCCCTTCTCCTAGGGTTTTCGAATTTTGTGCCTCCTTACTTATAAAAGGAGTGCTAGGACCATTATTATGATTATGCTATGATGAACTTATTTTGATACTCCATGCTTGGAGTTGGGATGCATGCCCTTTGATGTTCTATCTCTCTTGCGTGGGAGGTTGGATCGCGCTGGTTTTGAGATTTATTTGAAGTATTTATTTGTGAGATCCATGTCTTTGGCTTTGGCAAGCATTTGATTTAATTTGCAAGTGAAAATCTGCCCTTTTACTGTAGCGACGTCACTGTAGCAGCTGAATGGTGATAAAAAAAATAAGTGTTTCTTTGGAGTCTTTTGCAAGTCGACTTTGGTGTATGGGGTTTCTATTCCAGCGATCCCTTTTCATCATATTTGTGGGCTGTTTATATGCATTTTCAAGTATGATACAGTCAGCCTTTTGCATGCTTTCATGTCCTATTTTATAGCGACTTGCTTTAATAATGACTGTGATCAGGTTTGGTGCATTATTGTTGTGAATCGATTGAGTTAGTAGGCATGGTTTGGATCTGATTTCAATATAGATTAAGACTGTTATTTACCCTTGGCCAGCGATTTCATGATGTAACCATTTGGGTGTTTAAAAGCATGTTTTTAATGGCTCTAATGTGCAGCGACCAGCCTGGGCATGATTTACAGTCCCTCTAGCTTCAGCGATTCCTTTAATATTTTATGAACTGTTTTTGGCCATAAGTGGATGTGGACCGATCAAATTTAATGTGTGATTGTGTACAGCGAATTTCCTTGGGTATGTTTCCAGCTGTAGCGTCTTGTTGTGAGAGTTATTCATTTCCTAACTCTAGTAAAATGGCATAACTGATAGGGTAGTTCGATTGGGCATGAATCGACTTGGTTTATGCATGAATTGGTGATGTTTCTGCAGTTCCCTCTTGGCAGCGACTTATATTACGCAAGATGACACTAATTTCATATATTTCATGATCTAATTCACACTGCTGTTCCTACATGTTTCATTGAAGGATTGATACTTTATATATAGTGGCAACGATTTAGATCTCTCCCTTAAGAGACTTCAGTCTGGCAGTGATTGGCTTGTGGGAGTTTGGGTAGAACATTAAGAGCCTTTGCATTACCTTCTATGCTCCAAGAGATTAAGGTCTGTTACAGCGATCTGCATTGAGGGTGTGAGTTCTGATTTTATTACTGCTTTTGATAAGCAATTACAGTGACTGGAAGAGAGACGTTCAGATCAGATTTTGTCTACCCTTCTTACATGCTTAGTTGGTCAGTTTTGAAGGCTTATTTTTGGTGTTCTGAGCTAGGAATGAAATCTGATTTCAGGTGTTATTAGGTCAGCTGGGAATTAATAGAGGCCATTAAAACCTCTATCATTGGGTTTATCGAGTCATCTATTTGATTGGTTCAAGTAGGGTTTATTGAGTTCTGCTATTTGCATTTGATTGGAGTGTTGAAGAGTTGTTGATTGGCATATTTTCTATTGATCCCGGAAGTGGGATATTACAGAATCCCATTTCCGCCATTATGGGGGACAAAAAGATCAAAGAATCAGTCACAAGGGCACATAAAAGCATGTCTAGAAACGATTCATTAAAACACCATTGAAAGCACATTATTTACAATCACGCCTTGTGTTGTTTAGGGCATAAAATCTGCTACCATTTCAAAGTAAGCGAATTTGCAAATTTCTTACGTGAAAAGGGAAAGGCTTTGAAGTTTCGAAAGGCATAAATCTATTTGCAAATAATTACAGTCATGAATATGATACAATATTTTAAAAATCACAAAACCAGTCAACAAAGTCAAATTTGAGGAAACTTTCCAGGTATTCATACGTAAATGTTATTCATTTCTTTTTCTGTCTAAATAAATATTTTAGAACATAAATCCTAATGGAGAAATATTCAGGTTTTAACTTTCACAGTTGGAAATTAAAAATACGAATGCAATTAATGAACAAAAAATTGTGGCGTATTGTTAATGGAAAAGAACCACAACCCACCGATGCTACCAAATTGTTAGAATGGGAAAGCCGCAATGATAAAGCTAAAGCTATAATCAGGCTTGCTCTTTCTGATTTTGAACTCCATCATATAGATTTAGACAAATTGTCCAAAAATATCTAGGATAATCTGAATAGGTTGTTTGGGGCAAAAGTAGTGAACGCTAAATTTTCTTTAAAGCTTCAACTTTTTGATTCAAGACAGGTGATGGCGTTACTATGTCTAGCCATATAAATAATTTGAGATATCTTCTTAGAGAGTCAACAGAGGTTTAAACTCTCGTAGATGAAAAGATTCTAAAACCATTATGTTAAATAGTTTTCCTTCTTCGTATAGCAATGTCATTTTTACTCTTAGTCAGATGCCTTCACAAATCTTGGAAGATATGATTTCAGCTCTTCTAGCTGAAGAAAAGAGAACTACGGACGATTCGAAGGTAATTCTTCACATGAAAATGCACTATACTCCTGCATGAGAAATAATCACATAAAATTAGATAAAGACACCAGGCAAGTTGAGTGTTGCAAAAAAAGAGGTCATATAACTTGGAATTGTAACATTCAAGTTAATGATGTTCTCAAAGGAAAACTCAAAGAGAACATGAAAGAAGAAAATATGGCCTTTGTTGACAATACACCAAAGGCTGAATTTACTGAAGAGTTTATTGATGAATATTATGCATTTTAAAGAAGCCCATAGTTTAGAAGATCAGTTTGAAGATGGATGGCTGTGGATCTTGGAAATTTACCTTTACAAGGGTTATGAGACAACTTGATGGAGCATTGTGGGAGTAACTCAGTATGGATGGTTGTCCAACAATTTAGGAAATTCTACAATTTGGGAGTTTGGGGAGGTGAAATCCAAGAACTTCAGAATTTAGCTCGGGAGCTACATCTTTATGAGGGGTAGGGAGGCAGCTTGATGGAGTTCCACCCGGTCCAAGAACTATTATTCAACACAAAAGCTTTTGAAGATTGTAATTCTATCTTCTTTTAAGTGGTTGAGGCCGTAAGAGGGGATATTAAAATATATGGTTTATAAACTGTTATTTAGTTAATATTAGTTAAGTGTTAACTAATAAACGATCAGAAACCACTTCAACCATGGCAATGTTTTTGGGTCTTGAATACGGATTTGGATATGATAGTACAAAAAATATGTAATTTAAAAAAAATAAAATTTCTAGCCTAATAAATAGAATTAACCACATATCATGCATACAAAAAACATAAGAAACTAAATAACCACAAAACACTATTCATAATTTTTATAAAGGCTTAAAGCCAACCAAGTGCCAAATGACTAGTCACAAATGTCACGATAAATATTAATTTTAGTTATTACGTCAAACAAGTATTCAATATTCATCATATTGCTCTTCATTGAGAGCATCAACATCAACATCATTATGTGGTTCATCATAATCACATGGACTTGAAGCACTCTCATTACTACTAGCACCCCCATGTGCATGTAGGTCCCCAAAGTGCCAAAGAAGTCTCCATGTCATGTAATGACAGGTGGGAAATGGAAGCATCCAAGTCAACATTCTCTAGATAAACATCCAAATACTTTTTTGCCTCTTTTACTACGATTGCTTGTAAACTTTTAGGGTTTCTATATTGATTTTTATGGTTTTTTTGCACTTTATATTTTGAATATTGAATTTTTTATTAGAATTTAAGTTTAATATAAGGCTTATAAATTAGTGTTATGTTAGTATTAGTTAAAGTGTTAACTAATAAACGGTTGTAACCACTTCAACCATTTTGTAACCATCTCTCGCATAATAAAAGGACAAACATAGTGAATAACGTATACATTCCTAAGTTACTCTTCATTTGTTCTTTTCACGCATTCTATTCTCTTCTCTCTCACATTTTCTAACATTGGTATCAAAGCGGGGAAAGCAAGGAGAAAGAGAAGGGAAGAAGTTCAAACTAGTCACGTTAAGGCACGAAAAAGCAAGACCAGTTCAAACTCTAGATGTAAGAGCAATATCATAGGGCAACGAGAAATAACACAGTGAAAAAGTCATAAAAAGGGCGAAAAATGACCCATTTCAGTTTGACGTAGGGAAAAAGTCATAAAAAGGGTAGAAAATGACCTAGATTTAGTTTGAGCACACTTACAATGAACATAACCACAAAACACAGTTATCACCATTGTAAAGGTGCGGGAGAAAAATCCATGAAAACACCATTCGAGGGCATTTTGGTTGTGTTTTCAGACAAATTTTAGGGCATTTTGAAGTGCTAGGACACAAAATAGGAATTTTCCATTTTTAAAAGATATTTTTGGGGTTGTTCGTGCAATTAGTGCACGAAATAAGACATTTTTAGGGCAAAACGTTACAAGCAAAATGTAGTAGAGAAAAGTGTGATTAGGGCACGTTTTGTAAAAACTACAATCCAAAATTACAAGGAAGAGGAAAAACGTGATTTTGAAGGAAACAGAAAATACAATGATCACGCATTTCCAGATTTGCAATTTTTTAAAGGTCATTTCTTGCTTTAGGACACGCTTTGTCAATTTTCAAATACAACTAGTTGTCTAGGGCACAAACCTCGCTTGGTATAGTTTCCTTTCTTTGCTTTAAAAAAATCAATTTTTAAAATCTTGCTACATTAATTTGTGTGCCATTCTATATTTTGGGAAAGGGTTATTTTCTAAGGTATTTTGTTTGAGAATGGAAATTCCACTAGACAAATATTCTAGCTCAACTTTCATATCTTGGAAAGTAAAAATCCGGATGAAAGACAAATCAAATGATGCTAATGCAATGTTGTTGAAAATCCACTATATACTCAAAGTGATGAACTCACCGATCGAGAGTACATATTTTAAATGAAGCCCCACCCATTGAAGACAATAAGGGATCATGTGTAGGTAAAACTCGACATGGATGGTCGTCAGATAGTTCAGACTTTGTGGATTTCGGGAATTTACCCTTACAATGGTCATGAGACAACTTGATGGAGCACTGTGGGAGTAGCTCAATATGGATAGTTGTCCAACAATTCAGGAGATTCTGTAATTCGGGAGTTCGAGGAAGTGAAATTTGAGAACTCAGAACTACTCCTTCACAAGGGTTAGGGAGGCACTTGATGGAGTTCCATCTAGTCAAAGCACTTTATTTTCAAAGGGAAAAGTTTATGAAGAATGCATGGTTTTGTTTGGTTGTGTTACTTTAATGTTTTTATAATATGTTTTATAATGGAAGCCTTAAGAAAGGTATTAGAATATAAGACTTAATATAAGGCTTATTAATTAGCGTTATGTTAGTATTGGCTAAAGTGTTAACTAATAAACAATTATAACCACTTCAGCCATTTTGTAACCATCTCTCTCGTAAATTAAGGACACTCTGATGAGTAGCACACAATGAGTAACGTCCGGTTACTCTTCATTTGTTCTTTGCACATTCTATTATTTCCCTCTCCATATTTTCTAACAAATTTAATAAACTAATAGAAAGACGCTTTATGCCATGGATATGGATAGGGCATAACAAAAACAAGTTTGGATATGCCTAGATACGTCTTCTAATCTATCCGAGCATGTTCGACCCTTTTTGTTGTATCCATAGGCATATTGTATCTATATCAAGGGCCTAGATCTGACATATTTTTATCCTAGTTCATAGGTGGACATTTTTGTAGACTTTCTCATACTATTAATACACTATTGCATTTTTATTAAAAACAAAGGAGAATGCCACAATAAAAAAGCACTACTAAGTTTAATCAAAACAATATATTATTTACTAAAACTATTGTACATACACCCAACAAAATGCTCCAACCATGATTTGCTTAACGAGAATGTTTTTTAGATGGTCATGGCATGCTCAAACCACTATACATTCCCCCAATAATCACATTACACCTTGTTCTTACCTAGTCAATCTCAATCAAAATGCCCCCATTTACCTCAGCTGAACACGACATCGTCATACTACGATATCCTTCAACCTCACCCTTGGAAGGATATTTTTGTTGATCTCTCGATACCCTTTGCTTTGTGGCCTAAAGTTAGATTCTTTGTTTGGCTTCTTTTATACAAGAGGATTCTTACTGGGGATAATTTGATGAATCGGGGTATGGTGGGACCTTTCTAGTGTCCTTTATGGAAAGAAGCAGATGAAACTTTGATTCACCTTTTTCTCCAATGCCCTTTTGTTATGTCTCTATGGAATATTTTGGCTGATTGGTTATCTGTCAATTGGAATTCTTCTATGAACCTTGTGGAAATTTTTAGAGTTTGGAAATGTTTGGTCTTTGATACTCGTGGATCCTAACAAAGGAGTTTGGATTGTTATTTCTCTTATGTTGTGGAATGTGCGGAAGGAGTGAAACAGTGCATCTTCAAATCTAAAAAGAGTGTTGGCTAGATTTTCTGCACAACTAAAAACCTAGGCAATCATGAGATAAATCTCCCTCATTTACCGGTGAGGCTCCCATGTAAGATGTTTATCAATCTGGTAAGTATGAATCCTAATAACTATTTGTAGGGGGTTTTACTTTAATTACAAAGCTCATGAACCATAGCTTAGCAATTCTACAACAAGTAAGCAATGTTTATGAAGTATTTTCAGAAGGGGAAAATAATGGAATTTGGGAAAGAAGAAAGGAAGATATGTAATTCAACCAATAGTTTTCAGAGTTGGTCTCATACACATAGATTAAATAAACAAGTAGATCTCACAATAATCGCAAGTAAAGGAAATGAATAGCTTCTAACCTAAATCTTAGATAACACAAAGTTTATCTAAAAATTAAAATAGAAGAAAGAAGCAAAGCACCGTAGACACAAAGTTCTCTAGAAATCCACCTTTTATTCAATTCCCAAGCTTTCACAGAAATAACAACACAAAGTCTAAAGACTCAAGAATGCTCTAGCAAAATTGTGATTTTTCCTTTAACCCGTAGGTTCTTCCTCCATTTATAGTGTATAGAGGGCAATTACAAATAGGAAGTTTTCAATGAATTGCCGCATGTCCGCTACATGAATTGCTCTTTCAAATCTGAAATGCATTTGAAGACTAAATCAATGCCTTGCATGTCTGACACATATTCCCAAGTAATTGACTTTTTCTAGTAACTCGAAGTAACCGCTTTCCAATCAATTACCTAAGTTTTACAATTTAATTGATTACTCAATTGCTCTGTCGAGACAATAAGAGAAAGAAGAGAGAAAAGAAGTTATTCTTGCTGCACTGCAACACTCCCAGTCTTGTTCTTCTTCCATACTCTGCATGCTGATCCAATTTGTATTGCACTTCCGCCTCATGAATGATCTGAATGATATCTCTGCCTTGAATCTGAGATGCTTTCTCTCCCATATGTTGTTGAATCTCTTCCTTTGATTCTCACCAAACTAGATTTGGAAGCAGCTGACTGTGATTTGCTTGCGGGTGCTGCCTCTGACTTGTCTTCTCTCTTATCCTTGAAGCTTTTGCAATTCTTCTCTAGCACGTGCAGTTTTTCTCCAATACGTGCACTAATAAAATGCTTGCCGTAAACAATTCAGACAAAACTCATCACCTTTTATTTTTAATTGCATATGAGCAATTTTAAATTCTGGAAAGCACTCCGGGTGAAGGCAAATACAAGTAAATTCAATGAAGGCTTCAACTGGAAGATTGGGAGCACATGCACAAGCTCCTGAAAGGAATTTTCCATGCAATGACTTCCACATGGGCTGCGTTAGAAACAAGAGGATGAATTTTTGCGGAAGCCTTTGCAATTATGAGAGCTGGATCTATTTCTTCCTCTGATTCTGAAGATATATTCAATGTATCAGACATTGAC
Source organism: Taxus wallichiana var. yunnanensis (assembly GCA_018340775.1). Taxonomy (NCBI): domain Eukaryota; kingdom Viridiplantae; phylum Streptophyta; class Pinopsida; order Cupressales; family Taxaceae; genus Taxus; species Taxus wallichiana. The sequence goes on along the minus strand of CM031239.1, from coordinate 556,062,095 downwards.
TTTTGCTTTCTTCACCAATATGGGCATAAATGAAGTATTCTTGCAAATAATTTAGACACACATGAAGCTCATAGCATGAATATCTAATTTCTTCACCAAAACCTGATTATAAAGCCTGTTGCCCTCAATTTTCAGACTTTGCTTGCATGCCAAACAAGCCTAAAATATTATTTTATTCCCCTGTGCACTCACATCAACATGCAGATAGCCAGAATAATAAAAAGAAAGCCTTTCCAACCCTAGGCGCCAAAATTGGATGCTTCCCGACAATTAAAAATATTTATTAATGCCCACAACCTCTACCTTTGGCGCCAATATCCTCCAGGGCAGCAGCTCCACACAAAAGAATTAATTGCCCTTTCCTTATGGCGTCCATTTCTTATATAGGCAACTAGCATGCTAATTTTATCAATTGCTTCTTCTTATTTTTAGCAATTTCTAATAATAAGATGTGTTTTTCTCTTTCTTTGGGTGCCCAAGTTTGCCAAAAATAATTAAAAGAAATCCTTCTTAAAGCATGCAGCTATGCCAAAGTGGGTCGCACTTTTTGGCTAGGAATTGTGGAAAAAACATGAGGGCAAGGAAGTGGAAAAATTCACCCTTCCAGGCAGCCCCAAAATTTCCACTTTTCACTTGGGTGAATTAACTTGCTTTTGTGGAAAAAACATGAGGGCAAGGAAGTGGAAAAATTCACCCTTCCAGGCAGCCCCAAAATTCTCACTTTTCACTTAAGTGATTTAACTTTAATTGTGGGAAAAAACAACCTTCCAGGAAGCCTCCAAATTTCCACCTTCCAGCAGCTCCAAAATTCCCACTTGCATGGAGAAATCATCCTTCCCAAAAAGTGCGACTTGTATTGGCTTCTCTTCCCAGCTTTGGCATGGAAAAACATAAGTCACGGTAGCTCCAAAAAGTGTGACTTGGTCTAAGAAGCATTTCTTTCCATTTTTGGATTTTTAGTGAAAAAAACACAAGCATAGAATAAATTTTTCCATTTTTGGAAAGGGTTCGAGAAGATGTAGGATCAAACACTTGCAAGTGCCATAACTTTCACTCCGTGGCTCCATTTTAGGTGTCGTTTTCTCTAAAAGTGCATATTTTCTTGAGATCTACACATTGGTGGCAGTATTTTTCTTATTTTCATACAATCCATTATTGCACCTTTTTGGACCAAGCAACTTCTTACAATCTCTTGAAGGAATCCTGAGCTCTGGTCACTTTTAGATAGATTAATCGGATATTAAAAAAATTGGATAGCTTTTCAAAACCCTAGGCTCGAGAAAAGGTCTGGCAGGAAGAATGAATAGGCTACAAGGATTGTCGGACGGAAAATGGAAAAAGACAAAAATAAATAAAAACAAAACCCGAAAGACTCTGCAGGCAATTGCTCAAAAAAATTCTCCAATTAGCTAATCTGCAAAAATTCTTCCCCCGGGTGAATGTTCTATGGTAATAATGATGGGGTGAAGTGCTTTATATAACCTAAATCCTCTAATTTTAGCTCAATCTATTTTTAAAAGAACTTTATTTATTTAATATAAATAAATAAAATGCTTGCAAACAAGGCCTGACAAAGGAATTTAGTGAGCTTCAACGATGTGGGTACTTGGCGAATTTGGCTTTTATGGCTTTCTGGGGATACTTTAGAGCAATGCAAACAACTACAGACAAAACAAACACAAAACACGACCCGTTACTTGGAAAGAACGATTTCTTTAGAAAGGGGTAGTCCTGCATTTCGGGTGAAATCTTGGGGACACCAAAGAGACATTTGATATGTCAAGGAATTAACTCGAAGCAATATAGTGGAAATTATCGACCATAATGTGAGAATTCCTTCTCTCTTACCTGGCAAATGGAAAAGCATGATACACAAGCTTAATTTGGAGGAAAGTAAATTGAAGTCTGTTTCTAGTACTAGATTATTGGTGCTCTCAGCTTTAAGAAAATGGAAGCCTCCTTCGTTTGATTTTGTTAAACTTAATACTGATGGAGCAGCAAGAGGTAATCCGGGTCCAACTAGTATTGGAGGGATAGCTCATGATTCTATGGGAACTCCCCTTTTCTTCTTTGCTCATCAATTGGGTTACTTCACTAATAATGTGGCTGAAATCTTGGCAATTCAGCGAGCTCTCCAGAAGTAACTAAATTGGGATGTCTTAGAATTATAGTGGAATTTGACTCTAAGGTAATTATCCATCTTCTGTCAGCTCAAGAGCAACATAGATCCAAAAATTGGCTAATTGCCAGGATTCAAGATAATATTCAGGTTATTGCTAGACAATTTCAGACCATCTCATATCAACATGTTCCTAGAGATCAGAATAAGGTGGTGGATGCTTTGGCAAATTGGGCCTTGGATCATCATAATTTGATCAACTTTGGCCCTTTGCCTTTGACATGGTCTCCAGAGAAGCGGAATCAGATTGAAAAGATCCTTCACTTGCAATCATCGAATGGATAAGTTGATGATATGCTCTCTTTCTTCTTTCTTATGTTGTTGGAAGTTTAAGGATAGATCATGGAGTATGAGTACCATGGCGTGGCATTGTATTTTTAATAGCTTATTTCTAGTAATATAATTTTGAATTTAAAAAAAAAAAAACAGGACATCTTCATATATTGTTACTGACCCCCTTACCATACTACTAGCTATTTAAAGATCAAACATCAAAGAAACACAAGGACATGCTCCTAATGCCCATAAATTTCATCTAGTAACTAGAAGTTAAAAATATATTTATTGAAGCTGACATCTGTGGAAATTTAACACGGGGTAGAAGCATGGTAAATTTAATGGCACCAAATATAAAATGTAGATAATAAACTTTTAAAAATATAGAAAAATACTCATGGCATAGAATATGATTTTCTTCACCATATTAGGTAAAAAGAAAATTTATTTTCGTAACTATATTCTTTAATGCGCAGCGAACTATTTCTACCTATCAACCTAAAGTGTGCGACAGCTCCATGTTGTTATCCCACCTTTAACTTTGGAGTAAATTTATAATTGGCAAGTGCACTCTTCTATGAATCTCTATTAGGAATAATGTTTGTGCTTGGAATAAGCACTAAACATGGAGTGCGGAAGTATTATCATTCGAATAGCTATGTGATGCAACTAGATTAATTTCACTGCTATATGTTCATCAGGCATTAGTGATTAACTAAGCCTATAACATTATTTAAAACAAATAAGCCTATAACTTTTCCTGAGTTACGGTCCTTTGGTTTTCCTATGCAATTTTGCAAATTTTGGTTGTAAACTTGATTAACATTTAATCTTCAACCTTGTCTGCAGAACAGTGGTAGAAATGGATCCAGAAAGGTCAGAAGCATATGTTGCTCTGGGCACAATTCATTCAAAGAAAAAGTTATTTTCTGAAGCTGTCAAACACTTCGAGCTTGCTATTGCTAAGGTGAATAAATGTGATTAGATTAGTTGTCTATTGGGCACAGCCTTTAACTATAGTAGTACCTCGAAATGTCATATTTGTAAGATTAATTGATGATAGTCATGACATCAATGAACCTACTGCAATTAAGTCATAGATGTAAACATGAGATAATTAATTTCAGTACAGTGATTTAAACCTGGTAAATATAGTTCTGTAGGTTGTCTTGGGCTTTACATCTTGTGATTGAGAACCATTGTTTTTGTTCCAGGGTAAGAATGATGGTGTTATAATTGTTGCATATCGAGAAGCTGCTGTTGCTCTATTGAACCAGGTAAAGCCTAGAGGACTATATTTAATTTGCAATTGTAGTACAAAAAACCAGTTTACTTTCTTTGTAAATATATATAATTGCTTATCCCAATGACTTTTCTCCATTACATGAGTCATGAGCATAGTATGTAAGCTTTGAGTTTGATTTTACAGTTTTCAAGGGATGCATTGGTTTGACTTTTGACAACTCGAAGGAGCATGCACTCTCATTTTTACACGTCAAACGTAAAATGTTCAAGATTCCTGCATGTAGCAACACTGGTGTTAGCAGGCTAGTGGACATAATAACTACAGAAGCTACTTTAGTCTTAATAAAAGGGACTGTTAAAATAGTTCTCTATTTTAGTTTTTACGTAAGCTGTCGATCAAATCCAAATTACCATGTAAGTTATTTTTGAGAAATGCTGAAGATGAATTAGGTGTCATTCTCACAAATTTTTCTTATTGGTATTGTCCCTTCCACAGATATTTTGGACATAATCCTTTGGAGAGAGGTACTGCAGAAGCAACTTTAGTATAAATAAGAGATTTTAAACACCTCTATTAGTTAACTTAATTAGTTTGTATTAAAGCTGTTGATCAACTCCCAATCACCATGTATGTTCTTTACGAGACATGTTGCTGATGAAGTTGCATGCCATTCTCCCAAATTCTTGTTTTCACTGTCCTGTAGATTTTTGGAGATGATCCTCTGGACAAAGGTATTCTTCTGTGAATAAAAAGTTGTTATATTTTAGTACTATGCTTGTTTGTGCCACCATACGTGCTTAGTCATCAGTACACTTGTTCTTTTCTTTTTCACTTGTTTATTATATAAATTTTGCCAAGTTGTGCAACTTGGATAATTTACCATTTATTTCTTTTGTTGGAGTGGGGGTTATGGATTAATTTTGTAATAAAACCATATGTATGACCATGAGTATTATGTTTTGTGTTTTGTGTCATATAATGATTGTGAGCATACTTTTCTTTTTTGGTTTTTCACTGTCAGTACCCATTGAGTTCTTGGTGGACAGTTGGTCCAATTGACTCATCTCTTAGGCTGGCATGAGCAGCAGAGTCTGATCTACCTTTAATAAGAATATTTTCTAAAAGTTTTTTGAAGCATGAGAGACTTCTTTTTGGTACAAACTAGGGGTTGGTCGGGAGTTCTCACATCTCTACACGATTTATGAAGGCATTCATATGCAAATAAAGACTTGTTATATTTCACCATTCTACTTTTTTGTGGCACCATATGTGCTTAGTCATCACTCATCAGTACATTTGTTCTTTTCTTTTTCATTTGTTTATTCCCAAATTTTAGCGAGTTGTGCAACTTGGATAATGTATCTTTCTTTTTCTTTGTTTGGAGTGCATGTTACCAATCAATTTTTTGATAAGTACGTGTTATGAATACAAATGTTATGATTTTTGTTGTGTTGTGTGATGAATGTGGGCATATTTTTAATTTATGTTAGGTCACCATCAATACCCAATGGGTGTTTGGTATACAGCTTGGTCGAACCGACACACCTCTCGTGTTGGCATGAATACTTATGTTACAAACTATGGGTTGGTAGGAGCTCTCATGTGTTCATGTTCGCTTTGGTATTCTTGCATGATCAAACTCGTGACCCAACATGTGGTAAGAAAATATCCTACCACTGGGTCAACAACCCTCGTGTTGTTTGGTTTATTATTGCATACTACATTTCAACGTTGTTCCGCAATACAAAAGTGGATTAGGTAAGGTGACTATGGCAGAATATTTGTCTCGATTTAGAGAATCAAAGGGCAATCAAGATTTATTGTGGGAAAATTTCTAATATCGCAACAACTTTCCCTTCAATGTAGCAAAGATCCCATATTGGGAGTATTTGGTGGCGACATTGATAGTCAGCAGAGAAAGGCTACAAGGAACCCTCTCCAAAAGATTTAAGTTGAGGCTATTCTAAAGTGTGGTTGTAGATGCAAAGTTAATTCTGGAAGAACAAAAGGAGTGGGGAAGTTCGATGCACCATTCTTTCGATGGGTGGACGGATAGAAAGAATCACAACTTCATTATATTTTTAGTGGTTTTATATGGCAAGATGATTTTTTGAAGTCAATTGATGCATTTAACATGGTAAAGAATGCAAAAATAATTGAGCCTTATGTTGGAGGAGGTTTTCTTTGAGGTGGGCATTGAGAATGTTGTGTAAGTTGTCATTAACAATGTAGCAACATATGTGGTGGCTAGGAGGCTACTTCAAAACATACATCCATCGCCCTTTTTTAGGACATGCAAAATTGATTGGGTAAGACCATTTGTAGAAGATGTGAGAAATATAACAAAATACATTTATAATCAGCCTTGAGTTCTTAACTTGATGAGAGAACACACTCGAACAGGAAAGAGCTTGTGCAAGCGGGTGTCACAAGGTTTATAACTAACTTCCCAAGATTGCAAAATAGTTTTAGTTTGTTGATGCAAAATGTTTGTGTCAAGAATGGCTAGACTCACCATATTCAAAGAAAGTTGATGGAGAGAGGACCGCAAAGACAATTTTGATGATGTCTTTGTGAAAAAACTGCAAAGATCATCAAGGTAATTTCAAACTTGAATTTAAATTTCTAGTTGATTATGTATTGCTATTTACTAAAATTGTAAGTTTGTAACTTTAGAGTTTAATTTGCTTGAAGGTGTCAGAGCTTTTGGTGAAGGTGTTGTGCTTGATGGATGGGGAGAAAAACCCAATGGGATGCATTTATGAGGCTATGTATAGGGCCAAAAAGGTTGTCCGGAACTATTATATGGGTGTTATAGTCAAATTTGGTTCCTTTTGGGAGTTACTTGATTGGAGGTAGAACAGTCCACTCCACCAACCCCTTCATGCAATGGGGTACTACCTCAACCCCAAGGTTTTTTTCTCCGATTGCTTCACAGATGTTAAACGGGGGGTTATGGAGGGCCTCTCGACATGCATTGAGAGGATCACACCTGAAGTTGAAGTGAGGGACCTCATTATTTTAGAGTTGTAGAATTACAAGCAAGTTAGGGGAGGCTCTTTTTTTCGACGATAACTATAAGTGGCATACCCATCCCCATCTCCTCATACTAGCACCCATCTCTTGTTAACTATGCTATAAACATAATGGGATATTGTAGCAATGATCCTTTCTTACTTTTCTAATAATGAAAATCTCTTCATTATGGCTTATATTTGCATTAAATTATGTGTGTGTGCACGTGTCTTTATATGTATATTTGTTTTTTATGAATGTTTTCATGTTAGAAGACTTGAACAAAGAAGGAATAAAGTAGTGGGATGCACACATTATTCGCAAGGCCCATCATTTCATTATGTAAAAGATGGTTACAAAATGGTTTAGTGGTTACATCCGCTTATTAATTAATACTCAACTAATATTGACATAATAATAAACTATAAGCCTTATATTCTTACACCCCTTTTAAGAATTACAATATCGAAAGCAAACACAAACATATTGATTGAAGATTAGAGCTAAACGGTCACACATTCTTCAAAAGCTTCCTCCCCCCGAACACGTGCTTTGACTAGGTAGAACTCCAAGTTATCTCCATAACCCACGTAAAGATGTAGTTCCCGCGATGAATTCTTGGGTCCTAGATTCCACCTACCTAAACTCCCGAATTATAGAATCTTTGTAATGTCCCTTTCTGGATCAAATCTGAAAGATATGGAATTTGTAGAAAACCCCAATGATAGCAACTAAAACAAATTTTCAAACCCTAACGACTGATTTTTATTAATTTATGGCAGCTCACATACACAAAACAGTTGGAAATAAATATAGAAACCCTTCAAAATATTTTATTCATGAGCTGGAACAATTATAAGAAAGAGCCCATCGGAAAAATATATTTTTTGTATTTTTGGACCAGCTAGAATAAATGAATGACAACAGCAAATACACTTCACAAATATGGCTGGAAATAATGATTCCAAAGCCCAAATACAAGTCTAGAAAGTGCAATCAGCCTCTAAAAATACGAGGAACCCAATTATTGATAGAATGTGAGTTGTCGTGCCCCAAAAGTCAACAACTTCACCCCAAGAGGGGTCACCACCCTAGGAGAGGGTCAAAAACTCCCAAAAATGCCCTAGCAGCCCTTTATCACAAGAACCCTCGCTGAAATCACTAAATCAATTTATTGAAGCCCAATGGAAACCCCTGAATGGAGAATCCTCAAGGATTGAAGGGTTTTGTCCTTCAATTAGGGAACAAGGAGGGTTTTCGTCCTCACTTGCAGCCCCACAAAAGGGTTTCTGTCCTCAAGTGGAAAGGAATGAGTGGCAATGTAATGTCCCTTTTTCCAAAATAGCAGATTAAAAGGATCTTTCGGCCATTCCTTCTCCATGGTCCGGAAGAAGAATGCAAGGAGAAAGCCAACTATATGTTTTCTATTATTTATTAGTATGTTTTTAGGGGTTCATAGATTAAAGTATGGGTCGGCCATGATGAAGAGAAAATAATACTAAAGGGGTTGGCCAAGGCATAATAAATGGACATAAGGGAAAGGTCATGTCTTTTCAGTTTTGGCGCCACCCTTAGAAATAGTATAAATAGGGGTTGGAGGGTTCATTTGTAAAATCTGATGTTGAGAGACATCTCTGATTGTCTTCCACTTGGGACAAAAACCTCTTGTGAAGTCCATTGTGAGGGACAAAACCTCTCACTTTTGACTTAAACAATTTATAATTGCAGATTATTATTATATTAAAGATCAAATTGTACCAAATCTGATTTATGTCATTTATTCCAAAAAGTTCGACTTGTTCTAGTAAGATTTCTGAATTATTGGATGATATTAGCATCATATAAAATTAATATTCCAAGTCGACTTGCATTATAAAGGCCAAATCTGCATTTGCACGCATTTCTATGCATATTTAATGGTCAAATCGAATTATTTACAGCCTGCTGCAATTTCCAGATTATCAGAATATTTCCAGCAGAGTATTTTGCATTTCCTAAGTCGATTTGGCTCTAGAAAATTAATAAAATAACATATCTTTCATTGGGCAATATTTTACTGAAGTTTGTGAAGAATTTCCAACAATTTTCAAGGAGATTTTAGTCGCTGCCATTTAAATCTTAATCTGCTGCAAATTAATTCCAGAATTCTAAATATTTTGATGAAACCCTAAAAAGGGTCATTACAGTGGTATAAGAGCTTGATTCTCAAAGGGCCTAAGGGAAATTCAATTGATAAATTTATGGTGGGACAAGAAAGACTCACGGAAGCCTTGGACCTTCTTGCCATGTCTATCCAAAATCTAATTAATATTAAGCAAACAATAGGAACAACCCGAGGATCGAGTCCGAAGACCAAAGTCGAAGTCCTACAGAAGAGGATCCAAGCACCATGGGAAGAGAAAATGTTGAAGCAAGCTATAAGGAATACATGGCTTTTCCCAAAGAAATCCGTGAAGCAATGTCATTCACAGAGTTCATGGAGTTGGAGAGTGGAAGACCTAGGCCTAAACCTAGGCATGCCAAGCCACGAAGGGAGAAAGAAGAAAAAAGCTTCCAAATTGCAATGGAGGCTCAAAGAGTAGAACAAAGGAAGACCGGTACCCAACATGAAGGTAAAGGTTTATTGGTGTTTGATGATATTCCTTTGGCTTCCAATGATTTCATATGGCAAGGAGTTGAAGAAAACCCAAAAGTATTGGGTATGGAGCAGACCTTGGAAACAACAGAGGCTTCCGTCACCTTTGTCAAATACGAATCAAGGACTGACATTCAGAACAGCAGCACAAGGGAGCATGTTCGTGAAGAGGAAACCTTGGAGCATGAACCCAAAGAAGAGCAAAAAACAGATTTGCACATGGGAAGAGTGAAGCTGATGATGGAAGACCAATTTCCAGGAAAGAATGAAGAATATGAGCTTGCTGGAATTCCCAAAGCAGCAGCTCATTGGAGGCAAATTGAAGGCATACATAATCATGGAGAGAACTATGAAGAAGCTCCATGCATAGAAAATTTGAGGTATGATGACATTTTACCTTCTTTTATACCGCTGCCATATTCATATCATAATGAGGGTTTTGTCAAGGAAGCATCAGACAAATGTATAGTGAAGGCAAGTACCCAAAAAACAAAGGAGCCTGGAGGTAAGGTGACCTTAGAATTCGGTTTACATTTAAACTCAGAATTTCTGAGTATTATGGGCAGCATTCTTAGTATAAGAGGTGGCACACATCACCCACTCTGGGTGAAGAGTCTTCTTCATGACCAAAGGGACACCATGCTTATTGAAGAGGGCAGCATGTATCAGCTTATTGAAGAAGAATTACCAAGAAAGATGGAGACAAACAAAGCTAGAACAAGGAAGATACAGAGGGCAAGTATGATGTGTTAGGTTATGGAGTCTGCTTTCATGTGAGAAAGTGTAGAAGACTCGTACACTTTCCACGCAGTTGTCTACACTTTCCACAGGTCTGGGGTTCGGCGAAGCCCCGAGAAAATTTTTTTGGCCTTAAAACGTGTTCGATATACCGGAAACGATTTTTCTCATATGGCGGGATTTTGACCCATACGTTTATGGGACAGCTTTGGCCCATGGTTTTGATACCCACGGTTTTGTAAAACTCGCTAAGCGATTGTCTACTTATATGGTTTTATGCATATGGTAGGTATTATGTAACATTACGTAGATGTGTTTTGAATTCGGGTGTGAATTTCAGAGAGTTTGTTGAGCATAGCTCCAAACAGATCTGGTATCAGATTGAGAGAGCGGTGGCTTGTAATAAAATACGAGCAAATGATTCTTGGTGGACGTAGCCCAAATTAGGTGAACCACGTTAAATACTATTTCTTTGTGTTGTGTTATTTTATTTTGCACTTTTATTTGAGATCTCAATATTTTCTCGCATATTAGTTTCTACTTTTGCGATTCTCGTGAGGGATTATTCCGCATATTTTATCCTTTATTTCCTAACATGATGTTTCATGGTGGCCACTCGGAGGATGAAAGATTCAATATAGTTATGGTTAATGAGTGCTTGTTTCCATGCATGCATTCACACCACTTGGTGAAGGGACACCAATTATTCAAGATAACTTCAAAAAGGCACATGGTAAGCTTTGCATCTCCATTTCATCAGTCATTTGACATAATGGTTGTATGCATAAAGTTGGTATGGAATGAGTGTTATTCCTTTGATCCAGGCATAATAATTCAGCATAATTTGAAAGATATTGTAATATCCCCGCTAGAATAAGTTAGGAATTAATACAAATCTGATCACACAACTGAAAATAATTAATTTTTAAACCCTAACTGCTGCAAACTTCAAAAATTCATATCTTTGGCTAGGAAAGTCCAAATGAGCTGAAATTTTGGATAATGGACCATAAAAATATGTGGAATAATATGCAAAAATCAGATTTTGCACAGCCAACCCGAAACCCTAATTTTGACCTAAAAAGTAGGTCGCCCAGCACTTTTAGGGCACCAAATCTCCTCCAAAAATTATGAAATTGCTTTCTACTTATCTCTCCTAATTTCTACAACCAAAACCAATATTAATCTGACCCCAAAACTGCAGATCTGAAATAAATATTAATTTATAAGAACTAGAAAGCTTGCAGACAGCTGAAATCTTCTAAAATTCATAACTCTTTCAATACTTCGAGTTTTTGCATGAAATAAATTGTAGAATAAAGTAGAAATAAATATCTTTCCAATGAACTAACAAATTGAATTTTTATCCCACTGAAATCCACTCAAATCTGCCTCTCAAATCTGAAAACTAGTCGCTAGGGTTAGGGAAAATTAATTAAATAATTTTCAGCTCATAAAACCCTTCCAAAACCCTTAAACAATAACCCTTGATCTAAAATAATTGATTAGACACAACATCAAATAGATCTAACATAAATAACTTCAAAATATGAAAGATCAAACCCCAATACCAGTTGCTATGGCTAAATAAATTGCAGCAGCAATAATAGTCATAAAAGTACTTCAAACCCTTCACAAAAATATAGATTTATCATCCAAATAAATGCGCCAATACCAACACAAGAGATCACAATGAAGAGAACAAGAGAGAATACTTCAATTGATCAAACCAACTTACTAACTTCCCACGCAAGAGAGAGAGAGAGAGAGAAAGCTTTAATGGGCATGCATCCCAACTCCAAGCATGGAGCATAAAATAAATATCATCATAACATGAGTCTAACAATGATCCTAGCACTCCTTTTATAAGCAAGGAGGCACAAAATTCGAAATCCCTAGGAGAGGGAAATTATTAAATAAAAGAAGTTTATTTCCCCTAGGTGTGGCGTCCCCTTTTAAAAAAAGTGATTTTAATATTTAAAAGCCACCTAATTATTATTTAATTAATTCCCCTTTTTAATTTGCATTTTGGGAATTTAATTAAATAATTAAATACATTACTTGCTCCATAAATATTAAATAATTAAATAAATATTGCTTTATAATGTCAAATGATTAAAATCACTCTCCAGGCAATATTATCTAATTATTTAATATATTTTTCCCCTTGCAACATCCCTAAAGCCCACGGGGAATGATAGGCTAAGGGTCTTCAAAAATGGGGACATTACAGATATGATCGAGAGCCATAAAGGGGGTGGCTTATGGTGTCTTAAGCTTGCCTTTGTGAAATTTTATGCTGCTGATTTGGAACAGCAGTTACAGCAGCTCCTTTCATGGATGATATGTTATGAAAACAAACCCTTTGATTCCATTTTTGAATAGTAGTCATATCAAGGAAAAATTTCTCTCTTACTGTGGGCAATATGTGCAAGGAAGGGCCCCATACTCGCTAGTTCTGATCAGCAGTATCATCCAAAGAAAATTTCACTTGTTTCTTGGTTGGTCAGTAGTATCCCCTTTTGGGATATTATCCAAATATGCAATTTAATTTATTTAATCAACTCTAGAAGGACTAAACCCTCCTAGTTCGACCTCAAATAATTCAATGTTAGCATCAATACAACCCAAATGGGATCAAGTGAGTCAAAGTGGTGGATTAGATGGGAGAACCAATTAGGAAACTAATCTCTTCAAATATGAAATTAATTACAGCAGTAATTAATTAATAAATGCACTAGACTCAAGCACAAACGTCAAAAATTAATAACTCCTTCACCGTCCAATATTTTTCTATCAAACCAATGCCAAAAGATTCTTCATATTTTTAGCTTTCCAACAAGCTATAGATCACAATTTTTGGATAAGTAGAAGGCATGCAAATCAACCCACAAAATCTAAAATTGTGTAGATGAAACCTTGGCACAATAATTAAATATTGCTCACAGACAGCTGAAACTTGGAAAATTCATAACTTGCTCAATACTTTGTCTTTTTCCATGAAATAAAGTGCAGACTAATCTATAATTCAAGAGATTTCCAAAGAGATAAAAATCTGAATTTTTAGACCACCGAAAACCCTCCAAAACAGCCCCCAAAATCCTAAACCCAGTCGCTAGGGTTAGAATAAATTTACTAAATTATTTCCAGCACTTTGTAACCCTCCAATGCACCCCAAATAATTGCTCAAACTCAAAAAACAAGCCAATACAGATCAGATTATGAATGTAGATGATTCACCCTTGAAACATGTTAGAATAATGCCCAAATCAAGTCGCCATAGCTGGAATAAATATACCAAAATAAACCAGATTTGTTAACCACTTCAAACATCACCACTAACATTCAAATATTCCCCTCAAATAAATGCACCACACATCTAAACAAGTCGCCAATGCTAGCAAGCATAAATCATGCATAAAAGATACTTCAACACAATGGAACACAATGAATGGAACAAGAGAGTCTTCAATATCTTCAACAATGGCTTCCAAATGAAGCTTACAATGGAAGAGAGAGAGCTAGGGCATACATCCCATTACTCCAAGCATGGAGTGAAAATCAAATGATCAATCCAACATAACCCTCTAGAGGAAATGCGACCTCCCTTTTATAGAACTAAGGGGTGCAATATCCAATAAAGACCGACCTTTCCCTTTTGGAGGGAAAACATAAACTCTCATTAAAATATTTAATACTAAGACTATGTGCACTTTATTTATTTTTTAATTAAATAAATAAAAGTGACTAACCTATGTGCACATTAAACTAACTAAAGAGACTCCCACTTGTAGCGCTAGGCATGCCAAAGGGTTACAATGCAAATGAAAAATAAATATTAATAATGTCTCGAAAAAGGGGACATTACATTGGCACATGCTAACAACTCTCCATTTCCAATCGAATTGGTGCAACAGTCATTGAAGAGCAGATTTCCGCTATGTCACCATGTCAGAAAGGTTGAGAAGGATCCAAGAATTGAGGGTAACAAAGGGCCTTTAAGTGAAAGCATGGAAGTTGAGATGAGTGGGCTCCTCTTCGCCATCATATGCATTCCATTCCAGCTGGAAAAGGTATGTGGGATGACTGATTTATATGTTGATTATGATAGAAGCACTACTCCTTCCCAAATTTGCTTGGTATATATGCAAGTTGGGAATGTTTTGGGAAGAATTCATTATAATACTCTTCTTCACGAATCAGCCCTTTGGAAAAATGTATTTTGGTTGGGTTGGCGCAAATTCCCCACTCCATGAGTTTAGAAGAAAGGCTAAATCAGATTATGAGTTATTCACGAAGAAGAATGTACTTCCTAAAGTTACTAAATAATGAGGTAATGGTCTTGTGGTTGTTGGGATGGAGAAAGAATACCATGTTGGCTAGATTTTATGCACAACGTAAAACCTAGGCAGTCATGAGATAAATCTCCATTTAACAGTGAAGCTCCCGTGTAAGATGTTTATCTATTTTGCAAGGGTGAATCTTAATAACTAGTTTGAGGGGTTTTACTTTAATTCTCTCAGCTCATGAACCACAATCGGGTAATTTGGCAAAGAAATAAGCAAAATGTGATGGGATATTTGCAGAAGGGGGAAAAATAGAAGTAGGGAAAAGAGGAAGGAAGATGTGTTGAATCAACCAATAGTTAACAGAGTTGATCTCATCCACACAAATTAAATAAATAGAGAAATCACAACATTCAACAATAAGGGAAATAAATAACTTCTAACTTAGATTTAAGATAACACAAAGTTTATCGAAGCCTTTGAATAGAAGTAATCAGCAAAGCACCGCAGACACAAGTCTCTAGAAACCCACCTTTTATTCAATCCCTAGCTTTCACAGTAAATCACATCAAGGATCTAGCACAAAGTCTAAAAACTCAAGAATGCTCTAGCTACAAAAGTCTTTGCTAAACAAGTTCTGATAAACAAATTGTGACCATTTAACCCGTAGGCTCTTCCTCTATTTATAGTGCATAGAGGGCAAATACAAATAGGAAACTCTCGATGATTTCCCGCATGTGGCAGCTATGAAAAGGAAATAGTTGGCAATCTTCCTCCTGGAATTCCTCTTTGCATGACATGTACATGTATGATTAACAATCGAAGACTAAATCAATGCCTTGCATGTCTGCCACCTATTTCCAAGTGACTGACTTTTTCCAGTAACTTGAAATAACAACTTTTAAACCAATTACTTAAGTTTTACAATTTAATTGATTACTCAATTACTTTTTCGGAGAAAATAAGAGAAAGAAGAAGAAAGAGGAGAGAGAAAAGAAGAAGAAATTAGTTTGCAACACTCTCAGTCTTGTTCTTCTTTTATACTCTGTATGTTGATCCAACATGCATTGTACTTCCACCTCGTGAATGATATGAATGATATCTCTGTCTTGAATCTGAGAAGTTCTTTCTCCCATATGTGGTTGACTCCTTTCCTTTGACTCTCATCAAACTGGGTTTGGGATCTTTGGTATCACTGTAGATTTTATCAACTTCTCAATTGGATTACCTGTGAGAGGAGTAATGATTCCATCTATTTCCCCCTGAGCAACTGACTTTGATTTGTTTGCGGATGTTGCCTCTGTCATGTCTTCACCTCTTGTCCTTGAAGCTTTTGCAGTTCTTCTCAAGTATGTGCACAAGTGAAATGTCCGTGTAAACAATTCAGACAAACATTCAACTCATCACCCTTTTATTTATGCATATGGGCAGCCTTGAATTCTAGGAATTACTTTGGGTGCAAGCAAAGAGAAATAGGCTCAATGTGGGCTTAACTGGGAGATTGGAAATAACATGCATGGGCTTTGAGAGGGATTTTGCATGCAATTTATGAATATTTTCCACATGGGCTGCGTTTGGGATATAGAAGACATGTTGCTAAAAATTCATGACAAAACTTAAGTCTCTTTTCCCTTTAGAAATTGCGTGGAAAATGGAAGGCAAGAATTTTTGCAAAGAGAAGACTCAGCATGGAAGAATCACGATTTGCCTTAAGTGCTTTTGCTTTTAATCACACAAGGCTGCATTGATTTTCACTTAAGAGACTTGCGTGAATTTTGAGAAGGGGCAGCTGCTTTTAATTAGAAGACAAGACAATGATTATTCACGACAACTTAAGTGACTTTTCCTTCCTCATAATTGCATGGAAATTGAAGGAAGAAGGCAACGTGGATTTTGAGGATGGAAGGCAGCTTGGAAATCCACGATTTTCACTTAAATACCTTGCCTTCAAATTTCATGGATTTTGAAGGTGGAAGACAACTTGGAAATCCACGATTTTCACTTAAACACCTTGCTTTAAAATTTCATGGATTTTGAAGGTGGAAGGCAGCTTGGAAATCCACGATTTTCACTTAAATACCTTGCCTTAAAATTTTGTGGATTTTGAAGGTGGAAGGCAGCTTGGAAATCCACGATTTGCACAAGTGAAATTTCCTTTTAAGAATTGCGTGGAAATTGAAGATGAAGGGTAGCCAAAATCCACAACTTTCACTTAAATACCTTGCCTTAAAAATTTCATGGATTTTGAAGGTGGAAGGCGGCTTGAAATCCACGTTTCACAAGTGAAATTTCCTTTTAAGAATTGCGTGGAAATTGAAGAGGAAGGGCAGCCAAAATCCACGACTTAGCTTACAATTTCCTTCTTTTAATATTTGCGTGGAAATTGGAGTAAGAAGGCAGCGTGGAATTTGATAAGACAAGGCAGCCAAAAATCACGATTTACACTAAAAGACTTGCGATGAATTTTCAGAGGGAAAGCTGCTTGCAAAAAGACTTCAAAATCCACGATTTGGCTCTAAGAGGCTGCGTTGAAAACTGGAGTAGACAGCCGCGTGGATTTGAAGGTAAATGGATGCTTTGGAAAAGAAGACCAAGCTACAGAAATCCACGCTAAACTCAAGGCTTTCCATTCCAAAACACTGACAACTCTTTTCACAGGGCTGCATTGAAAACTTGGACATGAAAACCAACATTTAATAATTAATTTTCCTTTGTCTGAGGCAAAGAATGGCTTTTCAAAACCCTATGCAATTGGACTAGATCCGGCAGGAAGAAAGAAAAGGCCACGGGAATTGCCAGATGGAAAACAGAGAAAACCAAAACCAGAACACAAAAGAAATAAATAAAAACAAAATACCTGAAAGAAGCTGCGAGCAATTGCTTGAAAAGAATTCTCCAATTAGCTGATTATGAAACTCTTCCTTGGGTGAATGCTCCACTTTGAGGTGAAAGTAATACTGGTGTGGTAATAATGATGGGGTGAAGTGCTTTATATAACCCAAATTTCTTAATTTTAGCTCAATCTATTTTTAAAAGAACTTTATTTATTTTTATTTAAAAAATAAATAAAACGCTTTTATATAACCAGACTAAGTTTGGGAAGTGAATTGAGTGAGCTTTTGCATATGGGTATTTGACGAACGTGGCTTTATGACTTTTTGGGGATACCTTTGAGCAACACAAGCAACCGCAAGCAAAACAAAACACAAAAACATGACCCGTTACTTAAAAAGAACAAGAAATTTAAAAGGGGTAGTCCCAGATTTCAGGGTAAAATCTTGGGGACACTATACCATATCCGTTATTTTCAAGAACGTTGCCATAAGCTTTCATATGGGCATCTTCAGCCATTTCTTCAAATTTTTATCAGCTGAAATCTTGTGGCCAACTTCCTTAGTATGGAAGACAAAAGAGACTTTGAAGGTATGTTGTGAATTCATCTATTATACTCTCCTTCCTACTGCTGATCACAAATTTTTCAGCCATTTAACAAAGAAGGAGCCTCTAAGTACATGGTGGAGAAGGTACCGAACACCTCTTGGTTATGGTAGTCACTTTGCAGCTCTCATTCAGCCACTTTGGTGCTATTTCCCTCAAGAACCCAATGGTCTAAACATGGGAGAAAGATGGGAGGGCAAATGCCTTGACCAAAGGGTCATATCGAAGGTGGTTCCATCGAAGGAGTACGTTGATTTATTCATTTTCAGTTTGTTCTTCTCCAAGCCTTGGTTCTTACGGAGATATCTCTATAGCTGGAAAATGTATTTCCTACATAATAACACTTTTGCACTATTTGGAGGTGGAATTCTAGCTTCCTTCATCTTGTATTTTCAAGCAGAGCGAGACAGCAGGAAAGAGATGATGGATCACCATTGTTTGGATGGTAACTTTTCAAAGAAGCAACTGAAATTTGTTTGGGATCCAGGCACCAGTAATTGCTTGAGGACAAGCAATCTTGGGGAGGGAGGACTGTAATGTCCCTTTTTCCAAAATAGCAGATTAAAAAAGATCTTTCGGCCATTCCTTCTCCATGGTTCGGAAGAAGAATGCAAGGAGAAAGCCAACTATATGTTTTCCATTATTTATTAGTATGTTTTTAGGGTTTCATAGATTAAAGTATGGGTCAGCCATGATGAAGAGAAAATAATACTAAAGGGGTCGGCCAAGGCATAATAAATGGACATAAGGGAAAGGTCATGTCTTTTCAGTTTTGGCGCCACCCTTAGAAATAGTATAAATAGGGGTTGGAGGGTTCATTTGTAAGCATGGACTTTCATTTGTAAAATCTGATTTTGAGAGAGATCTCTCATTGTCTTCCACTTGGGACAAAAACCCCTTGTGAGGTCCATTGTGAGGGACGAAAACCTCTCACTTTTGACTTAAAACAATTTATAATTGCAAATTATTATTATATTAAAGATCAAATTGTACCAAATCTTATTTATTCCAAAAAGTGTTATTTATTCTAGTAAGATTTCTAAATTATTGAATGATATTAAGATCATATAAAATTAATATTCCAAGTCAACTTGCATTATAAAGGCCAAATCTACATTTGCACGCATTTCTATGCATATTTAACGGTCAAATCGAATTATTTACAGCCTGCTGCAATTTCCAGATTATTAAAATATTTCTAGCAGAGTATTTTGCATTTTCTAAGTCAATTTGTGTAATGCCCCCATTTTTGAAGGCCCTTAGCCTATCTTTCTCCGTGGGCTTTGGGATGTCAGTAAGGGGAAAATTGTATTAAATAATTAAAAATTATTCCTTAGAGAGTGACTTTTATCGTTTGACATTATAAAACAATAATTATTTAATTATTTAATTATTTAATTATGTAAATTATTTAATTTAATTCTCACAATGCGTAAATTAAAAGGAGAATTAATTAAATAACTTTTGGGTGGCTTTTAATATTAAAATCATCCCGAGAAAGGGGACGCCACACCTAGGGAGGATAAACTATTTTTATTTAATTGTTTCCCTCTCCTAGGGGTTTCAATTTTGTGCCTACTTATTTATAAAAGAAGAGCTTGGGTTCATTTTGAGACTTATGTTATGATGAAATTAATTTGAAACTCTTATGTTTGGAGTAATGGGATGTATGCCTTAGTTCTTTCTTTGTGCTCTCTCTCATTTGGATCCATTAGTGAAGAATATTGAAGACTCCATTGTTCTCTCCATTGTGCTCTCTTGTGTTGAATGAATTTATGCATTGTCTCTCCATTCTAAGCATTGGCGACTTGTCTAGAGTATTGGCGCATTTTATTGAGAGTAAAATCTGCATGTTATTGAATATTGTGAAGGGTTTTATGGTGCTTTATGATCTGCTGGTTATTATTGCATTAATTAGAGCCATAGCGACTTGCATAAGTGGTTGTTTGGGCATGTTTGGGTGTCTTTGAGGTAGATCTTCAATCTGATCTGTATTGGCATAGTTTTCTAAGTGTGGAACAACTATTTTGGGCGTGTTGAAAGGTTAGAAAGTGCTGCAAATAATTTATGCAATTTATTCTAACCCTAGCGACTTGCATTCAGATTTTGGGGGCTATTTTGAAGGGGTTTCAATGATCTAAAAATTCAGATCTAAGGTGTAGTGGAAAGCCCTAGATTTCTAGTTTATTTTGCATCTTGTTTCATGCAAAAACTCCAAGTATTGAGTAAGATATTAATTTTTGAAGTTTCAACTGTTTTGGTGCATTTTAATTGATTAACTGCTGTTATAAAAATCAGATCTGCAGTTTGGGGTCAATTTAATATTGAATGTGGTTGTAGAAATTAGGAGAAATAAGGAGAAGGTGATTTCATAATTTTTGGAGTGGATTTGATGCCCTAAATGTGTTGGGCGACCTACTTTTTAGGGAAAAATTAGGGTTTTGTGTTTGCTATGCGAAATCTAGTTTTAGAATATTATTCTTCATATTTTTGTGGCCCAAAACCGAAGTTTGAGAATTTTGCTTGGATGGTTAAGCGGGAAATAATTTTGGAAGATTGCAGTAGTTGGGGTTTGAATATTAATTATTTTTCAGTTGTTAAAAATCTGATTTGAATGTGTTTAAATTCCGATTGTTTTCTTCCAATTTATCCCACCACCTTGGCTAGTTCCAACCCCATTTGGGTTCAAAATAGCTGACATTGGGATATTTTAGGTTGAAGCAAAAGGGTTTTCCCATTCTTTGGTTAATCTTGATAAGTATTTCTCCATTTTTCCAAATTGTCCTAGAAGGGGACATCACAATTTGGCTCTAGAAAAATAATAAAATAACATATCTTTCATTGGGCAATATTTTACTAAGTTTGTGAAGAATTTCCAACAATTTTCAAGGAGATTTCAGTCGTTGCCATTTAAATCTTAATCAACTGCAAATTAATTCCAAAATTCTCAATCTTTTGATGAAACCCTAAAAAGGGTCATTACAGCAACCCAAAACCTCATGAAAATTATGATAAGGAATCGATGATCCTCAAGCAAGCCAAGCGACATCCTTTTATACACAAATGATGGCACAAACTTCTAGAACAATCTCCAAAAGGGGTTGCCCCACTTGGAGAATTAATTTGATTTAATTATTGTTTTTCCCTCCAATTTCTTTCTTCACCTTGGGTTGGCCACTTTAGCATTTAGAATAAATTAATTTTTTTAATGCTTTTCTCCTTTTTATGTTTTCACTTTATTCCATAAAGTCCCTTCCTTTTCATCATTTTAGTCGACATATAATAATGTATAGGCTAAATACTTTTAAAGTATTTAAAAATATTTTTTTATTTTAATGATATTATTAAGTTACTCGAGATTTGGAAATGACCAGGCCCAACTTAAACCATTATTAATTATTTTGTTTTAGAGAAGAGGACATTACAGTCCTCCCCTCCCAAATTTGTAAGCCCTTGAGCAAATGTAAGCTCCATTCTTCAACTCTTTGTACCTACCTGCTAACACTAGGGTCCCAAATTGACCTCCGAAACTCTTCAAAGTGTGGGAATTTTTCAGCAACCTCTTCCACCCTTCTTTTCATCACCAATATCATGCCAACAAGCTCAACATACCTCCCAAAGCCTCTACTACTACCTCAAGGGAAGTCTTACCTTCCTCATCTCTTGTTGTCCCCATTGATAGGGCAAGCAACTCTTCATCATTTGCTTGGGCTGATAATAAACTCAGCTGCTCCTTCTCATGCTTGTCAAGTGCCAGGAACCTTGCACTCTCCTTGGTCATGTGAAAACTATGCATTCCTTGACTCATAAGAGTCTCTTCACCAACACTTATATGGGTTGTTCCCACATGTGCAAGGTGCTGCCATGATGATTTGCTTCAGCTAAACCCCTTCCCAAACTTCTTCCATCCAAAAAGCTCCCCTAAAGTGTGCCAACATACAACTGTACATGACTGATAACAGCAGTTCCAGCACTCTGAAAATGTCATAACAACAAAATTGACATCCTTTTGCCCCAATCAAGGGTGTGAGCCATGTAGGAGCTGAAAATGCTATTGGGAGTAAGTGCGTTAATGAAATAGAAGTGTTGTAGGGGCTGATAATGCTTATGACAACAACATTGAGATTGGAAATTTGGTGCATGGCTGTCCCAATTGTGTCCCTTCCATTTTTGGGTCGGAGGATATCATCGTCCCTTGTTTTCTGCATATGTATGCCACTCATTAGGCTCACTTCTTTACTTTGCTTCTTATACATATGAGAATGTTGGATTGAACCACACTTATGTACCTTCTTTTCTATCATCTCCATTTCTGGACCTGCACATAGAACAAACATATTAATGAAGTCAAGGGTTCCCAACATCACTCCTTCAACCGCTTCATCATGCCTCATAGGCATGTTGTTCAACTCTCTTCTATTGCTTGCCTTTCCCTCATATCTTTCCTTCCCATGATGGACTTCCAAAGGTCCATCCTTGTTGCCCCAAGCATGGTTGTAGCCATAGCCGTGTCTTTTCTCGCTCACAAATAGAATTTTAGTGGCTGGAAACCACCCTGTAACAGCTGCAAATACCCCAACCATGGTAGTAGGCTGGAATTCCTTTCCCCATGTAACTGAAAACCCTTTTATGACTGTCATAAAAAGTGTTAGGAGGTTGGATCTGTTGCAAACAACAGAAAAAAATAGGACAGCAGTTGTCATACTGTAAATTCTTCACAAAATTCATCAATGGCAATAATATAGGGGCTGGAATCAACCATATACTGACTGAAAATTCTTCAACAACAGCCATAAACTGAAAACTACTCAATTCAATGACTGAAACTACGTGCATGGCAACAAAATCTGCTTGTAGATTGATCTCCCATCAATCCTTGAGAAATGACAGCCAATGTTCAACTCCATGGCATGTTGGACACCACTATCCCCTCGTGATCCTTGAGTTATATTATTGAGCACCCAACTATGTTGTATGGGAAGTGTTTGAAAATCAACATAAAGATCATATGGCTTATCCATTTTCCACATCAAGTATCTCGCTGCCCTGGCAATGGTGACTTCCTCCATAGTCTTGTCTCCAAGTGTAGGATTTGGTTCCAAGGAGTGACTAGCAATATTGAACTCATCCTTCACAATGAGGTTCAAATGCACAACAAACTCTATAAATTTTCTTTCATTCCAAGCGCAAGAGATGGAGAACTCAATAGTGACATCTACCTTGATCCTCAAAAGATCATCCGGGCTCCCCATGCCAAAACAATCTTGGACTTGAATTGAAGAAGCAACATGCTGACAGTTACAAGTTGTGTCTTTGAACCTAACATGCTTCTTAAAATATTTCCCATGTTGACAAGAATCCTTGTTTTTGGCAGCTCTTTTTGCAGAAATCCACTCGGCTGGAATGGCCTTCTTTGCTGTCCAAAAGTGCAGTCCTAGGCTGCCCCCTTGCAGCTGTGTGGAGAACACTTCTGGATGTGGAGTGACATGTCTTTTGACCTTGCATATGTCCCATGGGCTGCAACTAGTGAATTTCTATGAGCTGGCTAGTACTCACAACATATTTCTTTTCAATGCAAGGAATGATATACTTATTCAATGTACTATCTTGAAGATGTTTATCAAAAACTTCAGCTCCATGCCACATTTTAGAAACATTCTTTTCATACCTTTGGTTGTCCTCCAAGTGTTTACCTTCTTTTGCCGGATGAGTATTTGTTGGGATGTCATTAGAATGCTCACCTCCTTGGGCTGAAGTAGGAGCCTTTGATAGATTTGCCTTCACACTATTGCTCGTGTCAAGTATCTTCCCAGAGCTGTCTTGAAAATCCACCTCATAGGGTAATGACTCAATCTTTGGAGGAGTGATAGGTGCTTCTAGGGCTTCCATGGGCTGCTCCTCTTCAATGTCCAACAACTTTGATTGTTCTTCTTGCTCCACCATTACCATTTGGAAATTCTTTTCCTCTTCCTTCCTCAAGACATGCTGCAAGTCTCCTTGTGTAGCTCGTGGTTTAGGTCTTGGTCCAATTCCAACTCGATCTTTCTTCAATCCCATGAAGTTGGCAAGTGGTAGTTCTTTCCATATCTCCTATGTTGCCATGAAACGGAAATGGGTACAGTCTGAAATGCGGAAACGTCGATTTTCAAAAAGCGTTGGGTATGAAACATTACAAAAACATCCCTACATATATATATATATATATATATATATATATATATATATATATATGTTCCATGGACTAAAATTTTAAAATGAGTACTATATATATATATATATATATATATTGGATAGTTGGAAGAAGGATTGATTCTTCACATGACCATAACAGTCCACAACAACCACAAACTCACGGTTGTGATCCCCAAGTCCCATAACCCAACGGGCCTACAAGTCGATTAAGTATTGACACCGGCTTACAAATGTTGGTATTTAGATCTTCACCACTCCCGCCGATATTATAGTACAATTATCCGTATTAAACATGAAGCCAATCAATCTAATATTTTCTAGGCTAGACTAGAAAACCACCCATAGTTAACTTTAAACCCACTAAATCACCCATCACCATTTTTATGACCTTGTCTGAGATATATACTGAAGCTCCCACGTTACTTCCCACGTATCCAACAACCAACAAACATGATCTTGGCAGAGCTTGACATTATATATATATATATATATATATATATATATATATATATATATATATATATATATATATATATAGTACTCATTTTAAAATTTTAGTCCATGGACCATAAGAGATAATTGATAAAGCACTCAAAATATTTTGTATTCATTGAAATTTGAAGTTCTAAAGATTCATCATTCAACATGGTTACAATTTCAATGTTTCATATATACATGATTATAATCTAGATTCTAGAATATATCATCTAGATTTTCCTCATAATCATCTCCATGAATACCACTAACAGCTCGACTCCCACTAGCTCCATTATCCATCCCTTGTGTAAAACTTCCCGGATCTTCATCATCAATACCAAGCAGTGAAAGTTGGCTAAGAGTAGCAGTAGAAGCATCAAAGTCACTAGCCTCATGATCAATATCCCAAAGTTTGTTGAACCTCTAATATAACCTTTAGTCTTGTGTGATAGGATGCACAAATTGTAATGTACATACACTAAATCCTCAGCTTTGTCTTGGATGCTAACTTGTTCTTTGGCTGAGTGGATGAAGGTATATGTACTTCAATTCCGCTCTGCTGAAGAATTGCTAGCCACCTGTTACAAAAAAGAAGTTAGAAATTTCTAATTAGTAATAATATTAATTTACTAAGAACATACATTTTTAATTAATAAACAAACTTTTGATTTCATTTTAATATTTTTTGCCTATGAGAGGATTTTAATGGCAACATGTCGTAGGTACTTGGCATCATGGCCATGTACATACCACCACATGACTGGGGTCATGTTGTACTTGTCACATAATGCCTCCATTTCACCCATGGTACCATTAGATGCAGAGACAAAGATCCCCATTTCATAGCGGACCGCACTAACTATAGCTAGATCAGGAAAAAGCCTCGGAATGTTGCTTTAGTTCCATTTGCAACTTTTTGGTCTTTATATGGTGGTTGCCTATCAGGTAGCCCAAATATTTCACTACTATAATATTTGGGATTCAGGGCATAGGCAAGGAGATGCAATGGGGTGGTCATTTTATTCCACCTCATGATCATGCTTTTAACTTGATTGTAGAAGATTTCTTCAGGATCTTGCTCTTTCTATTGTATGATGTCTCTAATGTTTTCAAGCACATAGTCAATGCCATCATAGATTTTCCCTATGCAAGCGTGATCTTTGTCTACATATCTAATCATGGATAAAATAGGCTCAGTAAAATTGAGCAAGTATGCAACCTTTGCCCACCAATCATCATCAAATATTAATGATTTTATTTTTATGTCCCGTTCGTGTTTCCTTACCTCCACATGGACCAAACATCATCAATCACCATATTGCTTAAGGCTTGTCTTACTTTCACAAGTCGTCTCAAGACGAGTGTGTGAGAGGCAAATCTTGTTTCAACAACCTATTAAAATAAATTAAAACAAGTTAATAAAATATCAAATTAAATTTAAAAGAAATTCAATTGATAATTTAATAGAAAGCAAATAAAAATTAGAAACTAGTAAATTGTTCCCTTACCTTCAACAACTCTATCCTTGAGAACCTCTAAAGATAGCTTGGGACATATGATGATTTGTGACAAACATCTAAATCTCATTTGCCTCCATATAAATTTCCTCTATCCATGGTATTTTGCCAATCTTCTAAATTCAAGGAGTGTACTGCACAAGGTGTCCAAAATATGTGCTCATATCTCCCCTATAGAATAAATTGTGTTGCTCTACAATTTTTGGCATTGTCCGTGATGACTTGGACAACATTTTGAGGGCCCACAAACTCAATAGCCTCAACCAAAAGATTAACAATAAATTGCACATCTTTCACTTTGCCCTCACAATCAAAAACCTTTAAGAACATTGCCCCTTTAGGGCACACTACAATAATGTTGGTTAGAGGTCTATTTCGGGCATCTTTCCATCCATCTGAAATAATAGATACCCCCGAGTCCTTCCATGAATCTTTAATTGGATGCAAAAAAGTATCTATATAGTCCACTTCTTTTGCTAACAATGATGTTCTAACCTTCTCATAACTAGGGCTTTTGTATCCTTGTGGTGCCTCATTAATACCTCTCACCATTTGTTGCCAATATGGTGACCGCAACACATTGAAGGGCAACCCACATGCATAAATGCATCGAGCGACCAACTCATCAGCAATTTTCCTTTTCATTCGCAAATGCTTTCTTTAATGGACCTTTGGTTCTCTTTCGTGAGAAGCTCTCTTCCTCTATGAGAGTTTCAACTTCAAGTGGTTGGGTTGGAGTTTGAATGAAAGGATGGTTTGATGGGGTGGGTGGTTTTTCTTGAACCCCTCCTTTGCAAAGGAATGGTTTTAGATCTAGCTCTTGCAGCTTGCAAGTCAACCTCTTGCTCTTTCATATATGCCAAAATTTGTGTCTTTTCAACCTTGGAACATTTTCTAATCCCGTTCCCATTTGCCCCATTAAATGAGCTTTGAGTCGGGTATATGAGGACTTGAAATGCATATTGCAATGATTGCATATCCAAGATCGAGAGCCACCACCAGCAAGGTACTCCACCACTTGCACGTCTCCAAAGAGGAGCTTTAGGATCTTGTTTTGTGGGATCCACACCCTCACTTTGGCTTGGTTCCCCATACCCTCCCCTTACGTTGAATTGGATTATATTCATGTTTTTATATCTCAAAGACTCAAAGTTCAAACCTACAATGAAAAACAAAAACAAAAACTTAGATAACAATAAATAAAACTACACCCTACATATCCTATTCTGCTTTTGATCACCAAGTTCACCATATAGGCGCGAGGTGAGAGCATACACAATGTTCAATTTTTTAATTTAAAAAAAAAAACTTAAAAATAAAACAAAATAAACTAAACCCTACGCATCCTATTCTAGCTTTTGATCACCAAGTTCACCGTATAGGTGCGAGGTGAGAGCATACATAGAGTTCGGATTTTTAATTACAAAAAGCGAAATAAACTTTTAAAAATAGCAAAAAGAATTAAATGATTAAATCCTGTTCATCCTATTCTACTTTTGATTATTAAGTTCATCAGTATCGGCACGAGGTGAGAGCATACACAAAGCTCGATTTTTTAATTTAAAAATACAAAAAAACTTATAAAATAGCAAAAAAATGAAACTTGATGCATCTTATTTTGCTTTTGATCACCAAGTTCACCTTATAAAGCGAGGTGAGAGCATACATAGAGTTTGGATGATATTTTTAATTTTAAAAACAACATATACTTTTTATTTAAAAATGCAAAGGAAATGTTACATTTTTTTAATGTAGAGTTTAAAAATTATTAAATTAAAACTACATATTGATATCATGATCAATGATCATGAATGATGTGTGCATTATGCACACATCATTCGTGATCATTGATCACATTAACATTTTCTTTAAAAAAAAAACTTGAAAAAACCTGATTTTCCTCCTTGAAGTTGATCCCTCCTTTCAAATATGTTTTTAAACTCCTCCTTGATGCTCTTAGTTCTTAGTAGCGCCTCCTAAACTCTTGCTTCAAGCTGCTCCTTGATGTCTCTTTGCTCTTCACAATGCTAAATCTTAGTTTAATGAAAATTGAATTTAGCAAGAGAAAAAAAAGTGTGATTTGGAATGGACTAAAGATGTCATTATATAGCTTTTAGGAAGTGTCTTTAGCAAGTTTGGGTGGGCAGATTAGGTTTAGGTATAATAAATGTTAGGAATTTCTTTTATTTTTAATTTGTAAAGCTTTAAAAAAGGAAAAACTAGCGGAAACATGCCAGAAACGTCCCAAACATTTCCGGGACGTTTCGTGCTCGTTTCCATTTTCGAAATGTTTCGGTAGGGTACAAGGGGCCCGGGGCGTTTCTGCTAACATAACGAGATCTTAACTGGAAGGGCTCTATATTCAACATAGATGGCAACAATGTCATCCACTATGGAGGGTTGAGTTTCCCTCACTGGAATGGTTTCTTCTTTTGGAAGGAAAGTAGGTCGAAATGACCTAGATGAAGAATCACTCACGATTCTTGGTGGTTGGATTTTATTGTTTTCCCTTGAAGAGCTTCCTTCACCATTCAAATGTTGCATGGTATGGATCAGCTGTGCCATCATATTAGCCAATCTCTCTTGCCCTTGGGCAAACCTCTCAAACCTAGCATCATAAAAAATTATGTCCGCCATTTTATCTTCTCCTTCTGAATCACAAGCTGGTAAGATCAAGTGCTTTGATACCACTGTAATGTCCCTTTCAGGCTCAAATTTGAAAGATACAAAATTTGCAGAAACCCCAATGATAGCAAACTGAAATAAATTTTCAAACCCTAGCAGAACTGATTTTATTAATTTATGGCAGCTCACATACACAAAACAACTGGAAATAAATATAGAAACCCTTCAAAATATTTTATTCATGAGCTAGAACAATTATAAGACAAGAGCCCACCGGAAAAATATATTTTGGACCAGCTGGAATAAATGAATGACAACAACAAATACACTTCACAAATATGGCTGGAAATAATGATTCCAAAGCCCAAATACAAGTCCGGAAAGTGCAATCAGCCTCTAAAAATATGAGGAACCCAATTACCAATAGAAAGTGAGTTGTCGTGCCCTAGAAGCCAACAAACTTCACCCCAAGAGGGGTCGCCACCCTAGGAGAGGGTTTGAAAACTCCCAAAAATGCCCTAGCAGCCCTTTATCACAAGAACCCTCACTGAAATCACTGAATCAATTTATTGAAGCCCAATGGAAACCCCTGAATGGAGAATCCTCAAGGATTGAAGGGTTTTCATCCTTCAATTAGGGAACAAGGAGGGTTTTCGTCCTCACTTGCAGCCCCACAAGAGGGTTTCCATCCTCAAGTGGAAAGGAATGAGCGGCAGCCCAAAAACCTCATGAAAATTATGATAAGGAATAGATGATCCTCAAACAAGCCAAATGACCTCCTTTTATACACAAATGATGGCACAAACCTCTAGAACAATCTCCAAAAGGGGTCACCCCACTTGGAGAATTAATTTGATTTAATTATTGCCTTTTCCCTCTAGTTTCTTTCTTCACCTTGGGTTGGCCACTTTAGAATTTAAAATAAATTAATCTTTTAATACTTTTCTCCTTTTTATGTTTTCACTTTATTCCATAAAGTCCCTTACTTTTCATCCCTTTAGCTGACATATAATAATGAATAGGCTAAATACTTTTAAGTATTTAAAAATACCTTTTATTTTAATGATATTATTAAGTTGCTCAAGATTTGGAAATGACCAGGCCCAACTTAAAACATTATTAATTATTTTATTTTAGAAAAGGGGACATTACGATCTCCCAAATTGTTGGACCACTCTCTCTCTACGCCGAGCTACTCCCACAATGCTCCATAAAGTTGTTTCGTGACCCTCGTAAGGGTAAATTTTCAAAATCCACGAACTCACAAACTATCGGGCAACCATTCATGCTGAGTTTTACCTACACCGGATCCCTTACTATCTTTAAAGTGTGGGGCTTCTTTTAAAACACCTATTCTTCAACAGCAAATTTTCCACCCATTTGGTTTGTCTTTGAGCTTTCTCATGTTGTATTTAGAAGATAGACTGTTTAATGAAATAGCATCAGCATCTTTGTCATCTCTGCTCAACCAATCCAATAATTTATTTGCATTTGTAGGTGATTTTCCATTTACTATTCCCCATAAAAATTTATTCATCAGTTGCATCTGTATTTTGACTTTCCAGGGGTGAAAGTTGAGGCAATAATATTTTTCCAATGGAATATCCTTTCTCAAAACTAATACTCGAATTCGAAAAACAATCCAACCAACATATTTTGACTTGAAAATCAATGTAAATAACTATATTGTAAATGAAAAATGAGAAAAATACTAGAAATTTGTCTTCTTTGTTGGACTGTGCGCTAGCAGATTTTAATCTTTATTTTTAGATCTTTGTATTATGATGTTAGCTGGAAATGAAGTTGGGTGGATGCTATTACTAGGGCTCTCAAATTTCTAACTTATTTCCTATCAAAAATAATAACAGGACTTCTCTCGTTGTGGACTGTGTTCTGCAAAGGAAAAAATGGGGTTTGTTCTTGCCTTTAATGGCATCAAGACCCTCATCAAGACCCTCACATGCCCTTGGACATCTGTATATGGTTATTGCACCCATGAAAATGCTTCGAAAATGGTGGGCTTTCAAATGGCGATTAGAATTGAAAATGTGCCCACTAAAATGTTTGACTAATGAAAACATGTCCTAAAATTCACGAATACAAAAAAATGCGGCCTAAAATGCTCTGAAATTTGCGAATGCAGGAAAATGTGCCCTAAAATTCTAAAAAATCGTTACTACGTAAAAGTCTCCTTGAAGGATGCCCTCACGCGACTTTGTACTTGCGAATGGTGCCCGTTTTTCCCTAGCAACAAAAAATATCGTGATAGTATTTAAATCTGCTATATTTATATTCATGACTTGTCTTTTTGCCTATATTTTGTCCTCCTCGACTTTGCACGACCTGGTTGTACTTTGCACTAATAGGACTTTCTCAATTTTGACATTTTTTGTAATGTGACCTTTTCAAAATTAATTAATTCCAGATACCTGAAGCCTATTTTTATTATTTTCCGTAGGCTAAAGGGAAATTAAAAGAGGAAAATAAATTAATTTAAGTGGTCCAAGGATATTTTTATATTTTAATTGAAAAAGGACACTTAAATTATATTTTTAATCCAAAAAGCATTAATAGAATAAAATAATAATAGAAGGTTGACTTCTATTATTGGGTGCCAAAGTTAGAATTAATAAATAAATAAATAAAGGAGCGCCAAAGTTAGAGAGGGTTGCATGAATACCAAAATCCTAATTTTAGGATAGGAGGTGGATAAAGTATTTTTAAATGTGTTTAATCCTATTCTTAGGATGGGGCGCCAACATGGAGGAGAAATTAATTATTTGTAAATAAATAAATAAAGGAGCACCAAAGTTAGAGAGGGCTGCATGAATACCAAAATCCTAATTTTAGGATAGGAGGTGGATAAAGTATTTTTAAATGTGTTTAATCCTATTCTTAGGATGGGGCGCCAACATGGAGGAGGAATTTATTATTTTTAATTGTTCAAAGATCATGCATGTAAGTCTAAAAGGGGGCACCCACTTTGGTGTTTGGAAGTTATAAAGGCAGATTTGGGGTTCATTGTACAATCATCTTGGAAATTCATCAATTATTTTCTATCTACAAGTAGCTTCAGCTTCTGCAATAGCAATAGAGGACGAAATCCTTCATTTGCATACAAGTTTGAGGACGAAAACCCTCACATCTGAGCTTGGCAATTCCATTCAGGGTTGCAAGTGTTCCACCAGTTCAACTCTAAACAATTGTATTCAGACACTGGTATTTTTATTGTAGTTGGTTCATATTCAATAAATAAAAGACTGTTTTTACATATTATGGTTTGCTGTTTTTATATTAAAAAATCAGATTATCACTGCTGTTATAAAAATCAGATTTTTAATACTGCTGCCCTAGGGTTTAACAAAAATTATCCAGAGTTGTTAGAAATTATTTTCAGGGATATTACATTTTCTAGTCTTCTTCGCATTACAACCTTATATTGCAATTTTCTATTCATGTTTTCTAGACCTTATTGAGCACTAGGTTCTAATACCAATGTTAGAAGACTTGAACAAAGAAGGAATAAAGGAGCGGAATGAGCACATTATTTATTTTGTCCGTCGTTTTATTATGTAAGAGATGGTTACAAAATGGTTGAAGTGGTGACAACTGATTATTAGTTAATACTTAACTAATATTAACTTAATACTAAATTATAAGTCTTATATTCTTAGTCTCTAGCCATAGCCATATTAAGGGTTCATGAAAATTATAACCGTATTTGTATCCGTGCCTATGCAGCTCTGACCACACATCCTACGGCAGTGAAACTCTTGCTACCAAAGGGTTCAAATGCCAAAAACTCAGACAAGGCCAAGAGTCGAAATCTATCTCTAGAAGATTTTACTTGGCACGTAGTGATCTAAAATGTATGTCGCAGTTTGTGGATGAAGCATCTCAATTCCAAAGGATCATGAGTTGAAGAAAGTTTCGAGGAAATATCTAATCTAGTACATCTTTCTAATGCTGATATTCTCTCTAAGCATGTTCAAACCTACCTCAAGGAGATAGGGAGGAACTATTATCAAGACATTGGGGTGGACCATTGTCATAGTGGGTGAGGACCGACCATGATGGCGTCCTTTACATCAATAGATTCGTAAGACTTTCGGTGTGCCCATAGATTGTGAGGAGGTGATAAAAACAGGGAAATACTAAACCTTTGTAGGTATTTGTGGTGAATAAGTAAATTATTGAAGAATTTCATTTTGCAAGTTAATCAAAGGTCGAGATGAACTCCATTCTCAAGCATGGCAACCATGGACTCAAGAAAGCTTATTTGAAGTCCATTTCGTATTGTTTCCTACCGGATTTAATTGCTTTGAGATTGGTTTGTGAATCTTGCTCCTTCAACATACCTAACTGGTTGGTTAAGTAGATGAAGGGGCTGTCCCAAGGTGTGGTTTAGAACGAGTAGGCATATCTGTCTAAGAAGATGAAGGGGTCCTTGCTCATGTGGAAAATGGTTTTTATATGACCTTGCTTGCCATTACTTTGTCCTTGGATGCTTTCAGGAAATGCAAAGCAGTTTTGCTTCAGATTCTTCATTCATTCAAATTTCTCGAACATCATTCAGATCATAATGGGTTTAGTAATGAGAACATGCAATATGAGTCAATACTTAGTTATCACTTAGATGTTAGCATATATATATCTATATAATCTATGTCAGCCATGTTTGACACCTAGCTCCAGCATGATATTTTACAAAGTGACAAGAATCTGCTTATTCTAGCGGTTTAGCATCTGCATCTACATCTGCATCTAAATCATCTTTTCACTATCATCCTGAGACAGTTTCATACTCTACCAACCATATGCCCTTAGGAAATTTGAAATTCCGGTGTATTGATTCAGTTTTATTATTCTGAACTCATGTATTCTGTGCAGATATGTAAGTCTCCTATTAATTCCAGACTAATTTTTACATTACAAATTGCACAAATAATTACTAGTTGAAATATATTTCAGGTTGAATGTGCCTATTGTGCATGGAGTATTCACTAAAAGTATATCAGTTTGTATTATCATTTACATGACAATAATTTATTTCCAAGTCATTATTTCTTTGATGAGGCAGATGATAGATGCATTTCTTGAGTCAACTTGATTATACAGGGAAAGAAAGTGCAAGCAATAGCACACTTAAGAAAAATCACAGCATTTGAAGCCCCAACAGAACCTAAGATTAGAAGTCTTTATTGTCAAGGATTGGTAATGCTAGCCAGGTCTGGAAATAATTATTAATGTTCTTATATATAATGAATTTAAACATGATTTTATTTATGTGCTTTTATAGCACATAGATGTCATCTTATGTAACTCTGAAATGTATTCACTGTGGCTATCTTAGTATTCTATTTGAAGATGGACAAAAAGTCGAAGCTGCACAATATTTGCGAATAGCTGAAAATTATGATCCTTCAGTAAACAGTTATTTGCAAGAATGTGAAGAAACCTGATAATGCTGGAGCAGGCAAGTTGAATCGTAATAGCTTTATATTCGAGGAAAACAAATTTATCCTAATGTGATCTTTTTAGCTTCATTTAAATTTTCAGAATAACTCAAAAGATAATATCTCGTGCAGGTCAAGAGCTTCCACTCAATTCTTTTGCATGCATACACTAAAGCTAATTTTTTTCTCCTTGGAAGTGGTGTCAGATTCTTTGAGGTTCAATGGTATTAAGGGAGTTTAGTCTCACGGAAAATATGATGAATTTTTTCAATTTCACTCTTCTTAAAGTATATCAAGTATGGAGGTGTTTTGGTGTGGACTTACATTTACAAGTTAATTGACCTGAGAACTGTATTGAAGACCATTTTTGTATACCCCTAATTGCGAGGGGCTTTTGTGACTCAGTCCTCAAACGTTAGAGCAATACAAATCTCCAGATAATTCATGAACAATTCCATGTAATAAATCAGTGTAGCTGACGGAGTATTAACTACTTACTCCTATGCTACGTGGTACCTAAGGAATGAATGATAAACCATTTTATTGATCTGTAGCAAGGTTGTAAAAGATGCATTGACAGAATTTCAATCAAATAAATAATGATGTCTTGCAAAGACATTATCTCGGAGTACTCATTTCATAATTTGCTGCTTGTGCAAGTTTTAGGTTTTGACACAAAATATGTGCAAGGGCTTCTTCACAAGGCAATATAGTGCACTTTGATATCTTCTTGTTTCCTATTGAGTGATGTAAACTGGGAAGGTGCCACTACTTGGTACATATTATTTCATAAACAAAACAGGAAAGTCTTAAATGAGACAACTCATCTTCCATGAAAACATTGTGCAAGAGATTTGGAACAAAAATTGTGAAATATTTAATTGCTCAAACAAAGACAAAATGGTACAACAATATCACCAGATTGCTCAAACTTAATCACATGCTTAAACCCAGTATGACCCTTGCCTTTGACAACCTTTCGATTCTACATATGGCTTTTGGTTTCTCCTAATTGCCCTCAATAGTCTCACATTCAAATTACTCTCCTACGATATTTGATAAAAACACAAATTTTGCACTTTATCTACAACCACCAACCACAAACTAATCTGTAACTCATGACCCCTAACAAACCCAGGACAACACTAGATAAATATTGTTTGGTAGGTCCCAAAATAATTATTGTGGGTTATCTTCAATCCCACAAATTTGTCTTAGTTGCTGAAATGTAGAAAACCCAACCTTCATATCAAAACCTGAAATAAATTCTAGAATGTATTTATTAACCTCTTTACCACGTGTTACCTACATTAGCACTAACTTAATTCAATTCTTATTATTTTAAGAATACCAAATCAGCTAACCTTGGCTAACAGCCTTAGTAACAACCACTTTTCTAGGTCAGTTGTATGTCAAGTCTTGGAATTCATCAAGCTTTCCATGCTTTCAATGCATGGACTTAGGGCAGATAATCCAAATAAATAATAATTAAAAATGATATATTTGATCAATGCTAAACAAAATAGGATTGAGATGGCTTATTACCTATGTTCCACCAAGTTTCTGGGACGGGGATGGAGGGACATGTTTCCGTGGATGGATTTATTTGGAGGCTTTTTTTTAGGGGACGGCTATTAATTTATTAAAAATATAGGAAATTTCAAATATTTATATGATAACATTGATAAATCATTCATCACACACAACAAAATTTCAAATATAGAACCTTAATACATAAAATTGGAGCTGAATTGAGATTTCACATAAGGTTGAAGTATTAATTACAATAATGATTACACTGAAATGCCCAAGGGCTACAAGTCCTCGTTCCCGAGTTTCCGAAACGTCCCCAGTATGGGGACGGCCCTAAAAGGGCAGGGGACGCATCCCCGTGGAACATAGCTTATTACCAATCAATGAACTAATTAAAGAATCGACATGTGGAATCAATGTTAGAATAATTTAAGATTGTATTGGTGGTCTTTGACCAATTAATCACTATAAGAATTGATGGAAAATTATGAACTATGAAATAATTGATGAACTAAAAGCATCTCCAGGTTTATGGAGACCTTTGAACTAGCACAAAAATTGACTAGAAATTTATAAATTACATCCAACCAATGGATAATGAAATTTATTGGTTGCTTCCATATTTGACTTAAAGTGGATTGTGATATTTTGGACTACTAGATACATCATGCCGTATTTTCGTACACTTTACATGTACAGAAGAGCTATTAATAATGAACTTGGTTATAAGATATGGTGGAAATCAAGTATCATCAACCTTTCCTAAATGATTTCAAAGTGTGTTAAGAGTTGTAATAAGTGAATGTTGTTGTAATAATATGTTGAAAACAAAATACAAAACCCCATAAAGAGATATGGGGAACTTAATGTGGCATGTCTTAGTTCAATAAATAATAATTGTTGGTTGTTGCCCTTGGATAGTATATAGTACATCAATAACAATCACTTAGCTTGAATAAGTTACATCCTTGATCGGGCCAAAGCTTTCGTAAGGACTATTCACCTTATATAATACTAGAAAGAGGGAAAATTACATCTATGAAAATTTGGGCAAAATCCTAATCTTAAGAAGATAGGACTCCTAGCTAAAAATTGTAGCCAAGGTCGGTGACACCACTCTTTCTCAAAGCATTGGCCAATAGGTCTCAACATATATAATAAAAAACAATCAATAATTACCATCTAAAGCTCTCAATTTAGATTTGAACGGATATGGTTATCTCATCTTAAAATTGATCAAAGGATAGAGCAATGGTGAAAAGGAGCACCTCGCATTAAGGGCAAAAAAACATACAAAATTCATGGTAAAATTTGATCTTTTGAAGCATTTCTTAAAACACTATTTAGTAACTTGATTCAATTCATATTGTCTTACCATCCCAAAATCAGATATTTATTGTTGTTGCTCCATATTTTTTTGGGTCTTTAGAAATATCGTGTGATAGACAACCTTGGCTACCAACCCTCATAACTACTTTTTAAGGTTAGGTGTATGTCAAGTTTTGGAATTCGTCACGGTTTTCATGTTTGGAAACATAGAAGCTTAGGGTAGATAATTTAAATAAATAATAATTAATAGTGAGATATTTGATCGATGTCGAACAATTCAGGATTATGCTTTGAGTTATTACTAAGCAATCAAAAATCAAAAAAATCATCTCGTGATCAATATTGGAATAATTTAGGATTATATTGGCTCATCTTTGACCAATTAATCATTTTCAAGATTTATGGAGAAGTTTGAACTATAAAAAAATTGATTAATTTATAATGCAATTTATTGGTCACCTCCAACCTACATGTCACTAAAATTGGATTGTGATTAAGATGGGAGGGGGTTCGGTGGGGAGGATTTGAAACGATCTTAAATAAATGAAGAAATTGAACTTTCAAATAAATTAATACATTCTTACTAGTTTATTATATTTTCATATCACTAATTACTAGATGCATTATACACCATGTGTGTAAGAGCTATTAATAATGAACACCCATAACAATGGGAAGAAATCACATGTTAACCTCCAAAAATATTTGAGTGCGTTATACATTAACATTGAACTCGAGGTAATAATGGGTTGAAAATAAAATGCCCTTGCCCTTGTAAACAAACATGGGTGTACTTGATGTGGTATATAATTTAGTTTAATCATCGGTATTGATAGGTTGTTGCTTCTATTAATGTCACATGCAATTTTGTTTGTTAATGATAAGTTGTAGTTGACCTTAATGTGGCATGCATTTGAATTTAATCAACAATAATGATAGGTTGTCCTACCCTTAGATGTATCTAGTACAACAATCACTCAACTCGAACATGTTACATACTTGACCAATTTGGAGTTTTCATGGGGTTATTCACTTTGTCTACAATCCTAAAGAGAGTAAAAGGAAAATTTGTCTTTAGAAATTTTGACAAAATCCTAATCTTGGAGGATTGGATAACTCCCAAGAGACTAATTGTAACTAGGGTTATTAACACCACTTGGTCTAACCATTGGCCAATAGGTCTCAACGCACACAAAGAAGTCAATGATTTTGAGGCCTTATGCATATTTGAATGGATGTGGTTCACACATCATGAAATTGATTTTAAAAAAGCAATGGCGAAAGGAGTAACTCACATTCGAGACAAGGAAATATACAAATCATGGGAATTTTATCTTATGAACTCTACTTTAAAACTTTGGAGCAAATAGGAATTTGGTAATCCCTCTCACCAATCCTCTAATATATTCTAGTTTAGTTGGTCTTTAGATAGTGATGAGGGGCAATAAATTCACCCACCAAATTGTTGTGAATAAAGAATTGTCGATACAACTATTTTTGGGTCCCCGAGGAGAGTATTAGCAATAGGTTTGCTGGACAAATGGCCAATATTTTTAACATATTTTTTGAATACATATCATAACAACACTATGTATCAGATTAAAAAGCATTAAACTCTTACAATTAATCTTGAGATAGTGAGTTGCTCGTCTGGCTACTTTTTGGAGACCCTCGTGCAATCTCATGAGACCCAAGTTAAGGAAACTACTCAATAAGAGATTCTGCAAATTATTCAAAATCTTTTAAGGACATGAGATTTTAAATCTTGTTGTTCCCTTGGAAAATTATAACATTTAATGTGCTCCTTGGATTGAAAAAATCAAGAAGACTATCTACTCTTTTCAGTCAGAGAAATCACCTAGGCCTAATGTATTACCACTCTTTTTAAATTGAAAAGCACAGCTTTATTAATGTTTAACAATCGTGGAATCTTTTAAAGGGGGTGCTAATGGTGGTTGTCAAGGAATCAAGACTAAGCAAACAAATGCTTGAAAAAATAAATCCCACTACTCATCTTGATCCCCAAAATCACACACGCCAAAGAGATGGATCACTATCAACCAATTGCATTGTGCAATATGGTTTATAAGATCATTTCCAAATTGATAGCTTGGAGGATAAATCCTCTTCTAAAGAAACTTATCTCTTCTCAATCAACATTTTCCTTGGACAAAAAATAACTAACAATCTGTTTGCAGTTTAGAAGATTTTGTACTAAGCTCAAAACCCATCAATGACTTAGAGTTCCAATCAAAGCAGACATCTCTACAGCATTGAAGTCTTTATATTTTCACAGTTCTTGAGATTTTTTATTTTTTTTTTTAAATCTGAATTGAAACTGTGTATATTTTTAATCCAACGCATTTCAAATCACCACCCATGATTCATCATCAAGAAAGGCTTCTATATCTAAAATATTTAATAAATGCAATTAGACAAAGGTTGAGAAAACTTAACAGAAAGTTTTTTTTTGTGAGGGGGTTGTCATATGCACATAAATCTTTTTCATTGTCTACATCATTTGTATAGCAATAGATGGAGTTGCTAGGATCCCTTTTAATACTTCTAGAGGTATCATGGAAAGGTGATCCTTTAAGGCCATACATACTTATTCCATTGGATGAATCTCTTAGTACGACAATAGATGACTAAATATCAAGGAAAAGTGTTTGTGTTATTGGTTGTTGAAGGAGGGATAGGAATGACACACATCTATTTTCAAACTTAGTTCTAAATGAAATCAACAAGATTAAGAACCATCAAACCAAAGCATAGATTACTATCTCGATTGCATGGGATACTCGAAGTGTTGATGATTCTAGGTTACCTTCTTCATACCAAAAGCCATGTACAATTATGGGATGCAACAATAGGTAAAATAAAAGTAAAGCAATCAGAATCTAATTCGTTCAATATGTGCTTGGAGATGTCCCAATTTACTTGCTCACTCTTTTTCCAATTCCTTAACAAGTTTTTTTCTGCAAGAAATCAAGTTAAATTCAAAAGACCTTTGTGGGAGGGAACAAAGAATCTTTTCAAATACCCACTAGCGGCATGAGGAAAGATATGCAAATTCTAAGGGCAAAGAAGGATTGAACATTTGGAAATTTCCTCGTTTTCTATAAAGCAATGGCTATGAAGCTAACCTGGAGATTGTGGGAGAGAACTATATGGTCAATTATTATCCATGGGAAACATATAATTTACCCTTTAATTGGGAATCAAAAGTATTATATATGTAAATCATTGGTATCTAGCGTGGTTTGGTTGATCAAAATGGGGACCAATTTCATCCGTAAGAATTTAACTTAGGAAGTTTGGGAATGGCAAGAATATCAGATTGTTGAAGGACTCTTGAAATAGGTAACCCATTTCCAAGAATTAATTTCACTTTATCAAAGTTTGGGGCTAATACACCTCCATGACTCTTGTAAGGAGACTTGTTGCATTATGGGCTGGAATAAGAACTTCTATAAATATCGGGCCTCAATCTGACATTCAATCCAATGCAATTCTCAAGCTTTTGTATGACATGGTTGTAAGTCTTGCTTTCAGTGAAAATAGATTAATTTGGCTTCACACTGTGGATTAATATATAACTCAATGATCATGATTGTCTGAGGATAATCTACTAGTGCTAAGAGTGTGGTCCCATGGAGGGCTTCATGCTCTATTTTGCTGCAACATAAGGTTATGGGAATTTTTTTGGAAGCTAGCTATAGCAAATAAAAGAATCTTTCCCTAAAAAAATAGGAGATCTTTTTTGTCAACTTAGTTTAAGAGGTAGCTTGACAGGGGGGTTGGATGTTTCTCACTACAACTTACAATTTTTTTGTCCACTTGGCATATAATATGCATTCTCGCCATCAAATTTTTGTGGTTTTGGAGGGAAATTTTCTCTTTATTTATTTGTAGAGGATCCTACAAAAAATCGGTAGGTGTTGTTGAGGAAATATAGTAAAAACATGGGACCTTTATTATGGTAAATACCCACAATTTTCTTAGCGGCATCCACCGAGAAATTTGAAGAGCTTCCCTCCATGGGACCATGGGGTAATAGATGGATGAAGATTGTGATTTCTAAAAATTTGTCAAAAATCAAATTTTTCATGTGGCTCCTCATGCATGGAAAACTTTTAACTACGAGACAATTTGTGGCTAAAGGATTGGCTTGGGCCTAATGCTTACCTAATTGTAAGTGAGATGTGGAATCCATTCCCCATATCTTCTTTCATTGCCCTTTTTCCCAATTAGCATGGATTAGCATAATGTAATGTCCCCAATTCCAAGCAGATGGCCTAGGAAGCTTTTCATTCATCTTAGCCTTGGTCATACCCAAGGGGCTAACGACATTGGAGGCTATTGGGTATGGATGTTTGATTTCCACCTCGCTTTATGTTATATTTTGTCGTTGACATTAAGTTGGGCGACTTGGTGGTAATAATTGTTATATTTTGTCGTTGGGCGATTATATGGCACTTTATTATTTTATTTCTTCGTTGGGGGTCACCTAAGTTACTTTTCGCGCATGGGGGAAAAGTAACTTAAATCATATTATATTTATGTGGTTTTCCCAAGGGGGTCGATTGGGTCTTTTTTGGGCCTCTTGTTGCATGGTGAAGTTATAAAAGGAGTGCTTGAGGAGAGTTATTCATTCATTCATACACTCACCTATTTTGATATTGGAGCAATTGTTGTTTGCACTTTCTTTGCTTGTGGAGTAAGATCCCACATGAACCCTAGCTTCGGTGGTGAAAGATCCTCCCTAGTTTGCTATTTTAGAGCTTAATTCAAATTTTTGGATCAGATCTAGAGAGTAATCAGAAACTCAGATTCAGAGTAAGAGGAAAACCATTTTTATTAAGGGTTCCAGTTCATATTTGGAATAACTATTTTCTAGGGTTT
Organism: Taxus wallichiana var. yunnanensis; assembly: GCA_018340775.1. Taxonomy (NCBI): domain Eukaryota; kingdom Viridiplantae; phylum Streptophyta; class Pinopsida; order Cupressales; family Taxaceae; genus Taxus; species Taxus wallichiana. Next base: position 556,020,248 of record CM031239.1, on the reverse strand, counting down.
TATCTATGCGGTTCTTGATTTGCAATAATGTTTTTTAGGGTTTCCATGTCTTCAATTTCAGATTTGAAGATTGAGATCAGTTTTATATATTTAGTAGATGTTATTTCCAGAAGATCATATTTTTATCAGTTGTATTCACATAGTTATGAATTTTTGAAGTTTTTCAACAATTTAGGGCTTTTAGAAAATTACTGGAACTTATATATTACTCAAAACAATCAAAAAATATTTTTCTAGTCTTTTTTTCACCTTAGCAAGCTCTCTATAACATTTTGTGTGATTTGGGCAAGTATTTTGCAAGATATCTATAAATTTCACTTTGTTGCCCTAGTTGGTTCATTTCCAAAAATTTCATAATATCATTAGTTGCAAAGTTTTTATTAAATTTTGTCAAATTTCAAGATTATACCACAAGGATATTTTAGTGGTATCAAAGTTGACTTTCCTCCAACTTTGTTGGGTAGCGAAAAAGAAGGTCAAAATATGGCGGAGTCGAGTCGAAAGATCTCAATGTGAGTTTTATGAAGAAAATGTTCATCAACATGGTGAAACAACAAGAGACAACTAACTACTACTTGAGCCAACTCACACGTAACATGGATCGAATCAAACACGGGAATAATGGGGAAAAAGATGAGAATAATAATAAAGGGCAGCCATAGAGGTGATTGGTGAGGATTCCTTTTGGAGGAAATACCAATCTTTGAGTAAGGGTTTCAAAGATAATATGCCTTTTCCAAATTATTGCATGATGAATATTGGTAGCATGCCCAAGCGAAATCATCATATGTCGGTACTCTGAATTACAAAGGAACTCATTTGAACAACCAATAATAGCCCCACATGAGGTAATTTCGGATGGAGTTGATGGAGATAATGTTGATCCAAAGATGATTGAAGACCAAGCGAAAGAAGAAGAAGCTTCTATATAAAAAGGTATGACTTTTGATGAGCAAAATATTTGTGGTAAAGAGGAACAAACATGGCTGGTTGGTTGCAAAATTGGAAAAAAAAATTAGTCCAAAAGGTACCTATCATCCTCTAAAGAATAAGTCATTATCATATGGGATGGATTTTCGAAGCAATAATGAGCATAAATTTGTGAAAGGTGTTGATTCTTGTTCCACTTGTTCTCCATCTAAAATCATGAATCACAATAGGGATGGTGTTGTTTTGGAGGTCTCTAAATCAGTAATAGAAGGCGAACCTTTTGATGATATTCTTTTTAAGGAGGTTAGTAGTAGAATGGATTTATTACATCATCTTCATCCTATATCATTACACCAGTTTTATTATGATGGTATTCAACTGTTGTAGATAAGAATGCTAAGGATTGGGTACATCAAAGTCAAGTCATCATGAAGACGAAGAGTGGTGATCTTCTTTATGAGGAGATACAAGAGAAGCAAAGATGGAAGACCTTGCATGATACAAGGGTTCATGGGCATTATAGGGTATGGGATCCTGGTAATATGTTGCAATCGTCCAAAACTATCAATTCTGATTTTGAAAACTTTGTCACTGATTTCATAAGGAAAAGAAGGAATTCAAATGTGTCTTTTTGGGATTACAAGTGTTGCATGACGGGGTTTCTTCATTGGAGACTTAGGTGCAAGAACGGAGAGAACCTCTCAAGGTACTAGCGCTGATTTTTTGATTGCTAAAAAGGGTAAGAGAATATTTTTAATCATCTTCACTTGCTTGTCATTGTGTATAACAAAAGTCATAAAGAGAGGAGAAAAACTTTGTTAATAGAACTGTTATCCAAAATTCACCCTCAAGGTAATTTTGATAACATGCATCAAATTCTTTAGTCCCAGGCAAATAGATTGAGTCAGGGAAAAAAATTCATGTTTCTAGGGTCCCCTCATATTTTTCTAACTCCCCTGTCCAAGTAGAAGAGAGCAAGTTCTGAGAAAATGTGAAAAAATTTGCAAAAAACAAGCTCGGGCCAGGAAAAATCACGAAAATGGCTAAGTCCTAGGCCTCAAAGCAATTGGGACATCCGGGACAAAAGGACGTGATGGGACGCGGAAATCCGAATCGCCGAAAAGAGAAAATTGGTTAATCTATGAGAGGGTCGCCTTTGGGACAAGCGGGACAAAAAAGACGCATCAACCGGCGAAACCGGGCGAAATGAGTCAAGACACTGAAATAGTCTGGGACACGCGGGCCAAAATGAGCTTGAACCCCAGGAATCGGATTCAAATGAGAGACTTTTGTCCCGGGACATTTGGGTCAAATGGGCGTGAACCGGGCTTCAACCGGCGAATTTGTCCTGCAGGGCGGTCCAAAGCAAATGGGACATATGGGTGCGAGTACGCAAACCGGCCGAACTAGGCGAAATGGGAACAAGCGATCCAAAACAATGAGGACATTTAGGACAAATGGGCGAATCGGCCGGTTGCAAGTTATTTTGGAGCACCTTTGCTAAATGGGACAAAGGGACGCGCGGACCTAAAAGCCGAAAATGGCCGAAGGCAGGGAAGAAAAGTCAACGTTTGGTCCGAAACTTCAAACGGCCATAACTTTTGACTCCGAGCCCGATTTTCATAAAATTAGACTTTCTCGAACGAGCACGACGTCCTCTACGCCACAAAAAAATTGGAGAGAGAGTTTTGGGTAACAAAGCTCAAAATTGCTTTGTGAAGCTTCGATTATGTCATGCAGCCCTCTGTAGTGGACTCCTTCATGGTGATCCAGGCCCTTATCTTGTAATAGATTGAATGTGCATATCATGAAGCAATAAAATATCATTTTGTGGATACATCTTCCCCTGCTTTGTGTTTCCTTGCATTCTTCTTGCCCCTTTAATCTTTTCTACAAGTATATTGTGTCTATTTATTATGTTCTTGCGAGAATTCATTATCATTGTGTGTGCTTGGAATATTGGCTTTGTGAATGCATTTTTTGGATTATGGTGAATTATCATCACCTCTTCTAGTGTGCACTTTGCCTCTGTATTTCACATTTGGAGATTACTCTCACACCCTCCTTTTCTCGGTGTATCACCGCTTTAGTGTAGGCTTTAATTTTATGCATTCTCTCTCTCTGGTCCCTTGGAATTTTAGGTTAGAATAAACTAGTTTCTCTGCATTAGAGTAGATTGTGGCGGGTAGTTTAGGAGCAAGAACCAGCTTTCTCACGGAGGTCTATCTCAAGTAGCAAGTCTCACAACTTGGAGATAGTACCCATGTTATCCAATCACACCTTTGGATGCTTAGAGTGATCAAACTAGAAATCGATCAACATCCAGTCTTTGTGATTCGGTGATAACATAACCCATGACTGATTTTTATATCAGCTACATGGTGGAACCCTTGGAAGGGTTAGTAGGAGCATTTGGTCCTCGAGTGCTCCAAGAATCAAGGTGCAATCTGTTGTTAAAAAGAGGAGTTGAGTTCAAGGGGCATTCATGACTTTAGCATCCTAAGGTATGAGAATGGTTACCATTTTCCCAGGTTTGTTGGATTCTCTTATGTTGTTGTTGTGTTTTTATCAATTGGGATAGCGTGTACATGCTTGGATGATTGAGGAAGACTATTTCATAATCACGTCTCAAGGTATGCTAGATGGGATAAACACATCCTCCATTCACATTGCTCTTGATTCAGCTAATAAGCATATGTTGGCAAAGAAAATAATGCAGCAACCCATAATATTGAAAAGACATGAGGTATGTGGTATATTTATTGTGGTTGAATTTGCTAGAGGTAATGTTTTTTTTGGGATGCAATGGTTGCATGATGTTAAGCAAGAAGATGGTGCATGTGTTGAAAAATCGAAGGAGAAAGAAGATGTTGATCCTATAATAGAAATTTTGAGTTGTAAAAGTATGATGAACAACCCCAATTATGCTATTTCAGATGTGTTGTCTTCTCTCATGATGGGAATCAATGGGTACAATAAAAGGTATGAATTTCCTTATGATAAAGTTTATGGATGCATGAGTTCTAATGTTGATTGCCCTTTCTCTTGCATTTACGATGAAATTATCGAGAGAGATGAGAGAGAGAGAGAGAGAGAGAGAGAGAGAGAGAGAGAGAGAGAGAGAGAGTGAGTGATGAGATAAGGGGACAACCATATATATTTCCAACATAGAAGAAATTGGTGAGCTATGTCCATGGAAAGAAATGCCTTGCACAAAGAAGGTAACCTATTTCTTTATTTTTTAAAGAGGTTTGAGGTACTCGAATATTTTTGTACAATTGGATTACTTGAAGTGGGGACCATTCATTAGGTACATTGGCTGCCATCTTTTGGGAAAATTGTTTTCATTCACCATGTTGATAAACTGAAATTCAATGGTAAAAATATAAAAATCAGAATTCAAGGCAAGAGGGAATGGGTGAAATCTAAAGCGGACTTTGAGGTACCACATTGTGGGATACCCTTTCACATAACAACTGATTGGAAAAAATTTATTAGAACTATAGATATAGAAAATTAGTTTGTTAATTATGATGTGAAAGGATTGGATTGGGTTGCATATGCAAGGAAAATAGTCACTAGCTATCGTGGGAGTAGAGAAAAAGACTACGGTAGCATACGAGCAATAGAAACAAACCTTGGGAATAATTTGTGACATGATCATTAGACATGATACAAGGATCAGTTTACTTGTTTTCCCGTGAGAGTTGGGAGTATCGTTAGGAGCGAGCTTGCTCAGTCCACTTTGTCGGGTGGGACAAGTGGGATATTTGATGACTCTTATTTCGATGAATTGTTTGATGTAGACACGAGCACATCGGGATGACTTATGTGGAGAGCGATTCAGATGATGTTGAGTCGGGGAGTGAGTTAGGTATGATGGAGACTTTGACTCCAGATGAGAGGGTGAGTGGAGTCATGGATGTGGGTGTGACTAGTAATGTTGCACATGAGACGATTCTGAGAGATTGAGGTTACAAGTTCGAGATCACTAGAGTCTATCATTTTGTTAGTTATCGGAGGTTTCATAGATTGGAGATCTCATTTTCTTGTTGAGTACTCCAAGAACCGACACACTTTTTAGATTATGGATGGTCATATATAAGATGACAGACTAAAAATTGGAGGATGAGATGATCTTTTATCAGGGCATATTGTACCTTGTGTTAGATTCATGGTTGAGGATGGAGATATTGTGACATATGCATTGTTCTTCCGTGACTGGACATTTTAGCTTCGATGAGACAAACAGGTTCATATGGGAGAGGTTTAGATGGCATGGGTTGAGGGAGGATATCCTCAACTTTATACAGGGATGTACGGTTTGTTGTTATGAAAATCGAGCTTACATGTTCATCATTTTCTAAGCCAACATGGGATAGCACTCCTATGTATTTTACTACTTCTATGCCTAGTGAGCACTTCACCCATGTGTTAGTCAGTAGAGGGACGAAGTTGACTCAGTTACTTGGTTATTCAATAGGTTCACATTCAGCACAAGAGGTGGACTATGTAGAGTTGATATTGTTGGTTGACCGTTTATTGGAGGCTTGGGACTTTTCCCCCACAAGACACATTGAGACACATTATGAGGAGCCTTGCTCTCACATGAGTGTGGGTCATGTGAGAGAGTTGGCATGCTTAGTGCTTATACAGGATGTTTCACAGGTTGATACAGGGGATGCTATAGGATTCAGAGTGGACTTTCATACCCGTGGGTTGACTGGAGAGGCAGTGATTGTGAGTGATCACATGATGACAACTTCGCATTGGCAGGGATTGGATAGATTGGCAGTCTCGGTGTGGGTACCAGTGGAGAGTCGGTTTGGGCATCATTCTACTTCAGGGGAAACATTGTTCTCTATATGACATGGAGGTCATGATGACTACATGGGGTGTCTTGGTTACTTCGGATCACACCAATCATTATTTGACTGCAGGGTGAGGTGTAGAAACTTACTTTGTGGTATCTAGTTTCTACAACATGCCAGGATAAAGCTTAGGGTCAAGAATGTCTCGGGAGGGGAGGAATGTAATGTCCCCAATTTTGAGTAGATGGCCTAGAACGCTTTTCATTCTTCTTAGCCTTGGTCATACTCAAAGGGCTAACGACGTTGGAGGCTATTGGGTATGGATGTCTGATTACCACCTTGCTTTATGTTATATTTTGTCGTTGGGTGACTATATGGCACTTTATTATTCTATTTCTTCATTGGGGGTCACCTAAGTTACTTTTAATGTATGGGGGGAAAAATTAACTTAAATCATATTATATTTATGTGGTTTTCCCAAGGGTGGGTCGATTGGGGTCTTTTTTGGGCCTCTTGTTGCATGGTGAAGTTATAAAAGGAGTGCTTGAGGAGAGTTAATTATTCATTCATACACTTACCTATTTGGATATTAGAGAAACCGTTGTTTGCACTTTCTTTTCTTGTGGAGTAAGATCCCATAGGAACCCTAGCTGGTAGTGAAAAATCCACACCATCTAGCATAACACTCTTCGATGGTGAAAGATCCTCCTAATTTGTTATTTTAGAAATTAATTCAGATTTTTGGATTAGATCTGGGAAAGTAATCGAAACTTCGGATTCGAGTAAGAGGACAACCATTTTTTATCAAGGGTTTCAGTTCATATTTGGAACAACTATTTTCTAGGGTTTTATCTACGCGAGTTCGTGATTTGCAATAGTGTTTTTAGGGTTTCGGATCTCCATTTTCAGATTTGAAGGTTAGGATCATTTCTATATATTTAGTAGATGTTATTTCCTGAAAATCATATTTTTATCAATTGTATTCACAGCTTATGAATTTTGAAGTTTTTCAACGAGTTTAAGGCTTTACGAAAATTAGTTATAGTTATAAATTACTCAAAAAATCAAAAATATTTTTCTAGTCTTTGTTTTCACCTTAGCAAGCTCTCTATAAAATTTCGTGTGATTTGGGAAAGTATTTTGCAAGATATCTATAAATTTCAATTTGTTGCCCTAGTTGGTTCATTTCCAAAAATTTCATAATATCATTTGCTGCAAATTTTTATTAAATTTTGTCAAATTTCAAGATTATCCCTCCAAGGATATTTCACATGACTACAAACAATCCTACTTTGAGTTTGGGTTTTTATATGGTTCTAGATATCTAGATTAAAGGGGATCAAATAATGATTAGTGATCTCTTGATAGAACTCTCATTGACAAAGAAAAGTCTATAAAGTCAATTGAAAACAAAAACAAACATCTTGTTTGGAAAATGGATTTAATAATGATAAAGTTTGAAACTTAGTCACAAAACTTCAAATTCATCATATCAAGCACACCACAATTGTATTGTAGATCTTTAAGTCGATGCAGCCTTGAAACTCCCATCTAGAAATAAATTTAGAATTGACAAATGGAATGGCCAATTTCCTAAGGAAATACAAAACCAAGAAAACTGAGAGACAATCTTATTAATAACTAGTTTAGTGGATGAAAATAATGGTAAATATAGTTAGGATGGATTGCATTTCAACGTAGTCCTCATTACATCTCTCACCTACCTAATTCAACTAATGATCTATTACATCACATCTATAAAGGGAATGGTCAAATGGATCACCAAGTATGGAGTGATTAGGACAAACTAAGCACACAACAATATAAACACCAATGGTGGAAAGAAGGCAATACCACCAACCTCTCTCTTTTGAGTATTCAAATTGTGACTAATGATAGACTTGGAATCAAAGGATTTACATATAAAACTGGGAACTCTTATTTTCAATGTACAAAATTTCAATGGATTTGTTTCAAACACAAGAATTTCATTCTAGTATGATCTGAGTGCAACCCTTCTAGTTTGCACTCTTCTTCTTATGGCCTTTTGCACCCCATACATGCAAGGCAACTTGTAAAATACTTTGTCTACTTGTGCCTTCCGAGAACTCTTGTGTGCTTGTGTGTGGCTTTGCAGCTCCAAAAAACACATTGTGTAGCACTCAAACTATGAGCATATCCCAACACCAAAATGGATATATTGTGCTATGTAAAATGCCACTTTCGGAGTTACCATCATGTCAATGCCCATATAAGTGAATTGTGTTATTGGAATTCATACTGTCACACCTACAAGAAGGTGAAATGTTGTTTGTTGCAAAATTTGAATCATTTTATAATTTATATCTATCGTAATTACTATATTGTAATTATATATTGTAAGCCACTCAAACCAAAGGAACAATAATAATAAAATGGTCATCTATTCAAATTTCATCAGTAGACAAATCAATTAGGAATTATTTTATCGATTATGATCAAAAGAATCCTCATTCTTAGCCTTGATGTGCATTGTACACATATGTATCATGTCCTATTAATACTACTTGAATAAAAAGAGAAATATTCTACTAATCTCATATATTTGAATGTGTAACGATAGAGTTTTGTTTATTTTTTATTACATGTTTTAGACATCAGTGATGTAATTGTTATGTTATTGAGCCATCCTAGGCCTTGTTGTATGGATTATTGGTATTAAATCTTATATAGATTTCACATGCATGTAAAGATGCAAGCATAACAATAGAAAAATTAACATCCACTTAATTATGTATCAAACTAGCTTTGGAATAATGTTTCATCAAGAGTGAGATGATTAATTAGAAGCAACCATTTGATTCCTCCCAAGACGTTTAACAACTCATTCAATATGCTTTCTAAGAGAACCAAAATATACTCTTTGGCCAATTTTATAAACTCATGATGCGACTTAGAACAATATCATCTTATTCTTATGTGCAACTTGTCAATATGTTATTTGAGCATGAAAACCATTTCAAAGTACAAGTTAAACTAGTCATTTGTGTGTTTGAAGGTAAAATTGATGCTACAACATTTTATAATTAGCCTCGACAGGTTGAATGCTTATTTCTTAGACATTTGAGGCGTGACATGGAGAAGATCAAATTTATCGCAATATATTTCCATCTTAGTTGAGAACTAGTGGCAACCATATAGCATGCAATGTAAGTAATAATATAAGCCAATCGATTCTTGTAGTAAATTTTTCTGTACTCATCGAGGGAATATTTCCCCTAGAACACTAAGAATGAGTACATGAAGTTCTAGCAGTTGCACTAGTCTAACGAGTAGTATGGTTAATAGTACACCAACGGGTTCCATGACAACATCGCATGCTTTCCAAAAGAACAATAGAGCAACATAAATTATTGAAACACATAAACATAGTATATGTGTGCTAAGATAAAATTCCGACCATTGACACATTGGGGAAAGTGTAACACCAAAAAGATTGAGGCAAAAGCCGAGATGGACTACAATCTTTCATCTAGTGCAATGCACAAGAGTGAGACCATCCTTGGTGAGACTGCCCAACATGCAAATGAAAACAATATAAATAATTTGTGCAACCTCGACACCTTCAACAAAAAAATTGAAAATTTAGCAACAAAAACTTGAAAGTTACTACAAAATGGGAAGACATCTTTACAAAATCAAAATACCTGCCCACACATTGCATGGTATAACATCATATCAATTTTTTTCCTAGGATCCCTTCCTCCAAGTAGTCTATTTTATCGTAGGTCCATTTAGGAGAATGAAAAATTTGGCTCCATATCCAAGAGCTTATTTATCAAGGAAAAATATGGCCAAGATTTAATACTTGTGGAAAACTAATATTTCTCGTGCCAAAGAAAGATGGCTCATGGTGTTTGTGTATTGACTATTGCACACTCGATGGGATAGGATTGAAGAGCCAATATCCATTTTCACTCATTGATGACCTCTTAGACCATCTCCAAGGTACACGATACTTCACTAATATTGACATGAATTTAGGTTACTATTAGGTTCCATTCCATCTTGAAGTCATTAGGAAGACATCATTCAAAACCAATGAGGGATTATAGAATGGTTGGTTATGCCCTTCATCTTGATCAATGTACCAACAACATTCACGAACTTGAGTAATGAGATATGCATACCCTTCACTAACTCCATCATCATATACTTGGATGAAATTCCCCTCTTTTGTAAGACTTGGTTGGATCATGTGGTGCATCTTGTGCACATATTCATCACATTGTGCAAACAAAAACTCAAGAAAACTTTAAAAAGTGTGTATTTGATGCAAAATAGATTGAGTTCCAAGGCTATATCGTTGACCACATAAGTATCCATATAGCTCTAGAGAATGTCCAACTCCATGCAATCTCATAGGAAATCGAGTTTTCTTTACTTCCTAACATCTCATCACATGTTTTGCCTTGAATGTTTTCCACATTTATTTATAGCGTGACTACATAATGTATGAAAAATTTGCATTCCACTAGATAGTTTTCAATATCATGCATTCAACAAGATCACACACCACACACATGTCACACTTGTCTTTGAAATGCCTAATTTCACCCATCTTCTTGAGATCGAGACCAATGCATTGCACTATGCACTTGATGCAACATTTACTCAACATGGAAATTTGATCACCTACTAAAAATAGACATATATTGATACAATTCAATTCTTCTCTGTCAACAAAAATAATTTCATGACATCATTCAATTAGTCAAGCAAACACTAAATCTTGTGATAGGAGATTATTATTCACTCGTATAACATGCCACTTTAGTTATTGTATACACATAGTAAGTTGAAAAATGTGCACCACATGAAGTGGATATGATGTTGTTGTGGTTAGGGTGAAAAATCAAAAGCCTCCATATACCACACAACCCTCAAAATTATGCATGAAAAACATATAAAGGTATAAACAAACATGGATTTGAAATCAACAAGCTTTATTCAAGTATTTAGGAGGAATAACACACACTCATACTGATCACCAATGATGTAATCATGTCATGTCATGTTATGTCATATCATCACAATCATATTTTTCTTTAAGCCTTAGGATTGCATCACACTTTTCCTCACGAGCTATAAACTAAGATACTTCAACTTATCCCCGAGGAAATCAAGCTTCATTTATATAGGCATACAATCCACCCAATTCTATACTACGAAAAATCCTAAAATTAAGGAACAATATAAAGTTAAGGCCTAAAGGACCCGCACAAGATTGTGTCAATGCCACTAAAAATTCCGCGGCTTCAAATACAATCTTTAGTAATTTTCATTTTTCAAACATGGTCATAGTATTCCATGTCTTTAGACAATAATTTGTGGGTTCAAAACAAAATTGTAGTATTCTTTGTCTTCCCTTAGGATTGTGTGGTTTCCATAATGTTTTGTGGTTTCATATACTTTCACAACTTCAATAGTGTTTTATGACTTCCACAAATGCTTGTGAGGCCTTGTTAGACTTGTGTAGCTTGTGTAGAGGCTTCGGAATAGAATTGACCTTGTGCACATGGCCTTGTGTAAAGGAATTTTGCACAATACAAAATGTAACAAAAACTAAACTAACTATTTTTTTTTTATACATGATAGCCTATGAAACCATATGCTCTTTCGTCATACAACTCAAGTAATTTTGAAAACTTGAGATCCTTCTTAAGTGATCAAAATGGCATGTCTTGTGCCATCTATAGAACTCAACCAAACCGCATCCTTAATCTATCTTTCTTTCCATTTGACTAAACACTCCTTGTTGTGTGTCTTCTTTATCCTAGTGTCAACTATACTTTCTACCTCGTCATGCACCTTTTTGCATTTTTTTCTCCAATCCAACTCATCATCTTCTGAATTAGAATCTTCAACACTTTCCCGACTTGTGTAGTATGGATACAAATTGGTCATATTGAAAATATTTGAGATATCAATGCCTTCTAAAATCCAGGTCTCTTAATAATTCTTTGTAAAGTTTACATGGTATAATTTTATTCCATTTGAGCTTATTGTAGGTACCCTTAACAAACCTTTCCTTCCACAAATTGGCTAAGACCATATCACCAACCTCAAATTCCACTTCCCTTTTGCTTTTATTTGTGTATTGTTTGTACTTATGAATTCATCATCTCCTACTATCTATTCACTTGTGGTGTACTTCCTCCATGTACTCTATGAATTTTTCTTCTTTTGCAGCTTATTTCTTTTTTCATGGTAATTATCTCAATTTTTCCACTCCTTGTAGGTTAATCCCATACACTATTTATAATGGTGTTCTCCTTATACTCCTTAACTAATTTTCTATATGAAAAATACACTTGCACTAATTCCAAGTCCCATGTTCTGGATTATCTTCTCGCCAAACATCGATTAAATCTCCAAGACTCTTTGTTCACCACCTCTATCTATCCATCGGTTTGTGGGTGATACACTAAACTAAATTACAACTTTGTAAACTTATTTCATAATGTCTTCCAAAAATTAACAACAAACTTTGTATCCATGTTATACACAATACTAAACAATACTCCTTGAATAAAATATTTGTGATGTAATTTGCATCACTAGTCCTATCACAAGAAATAAAACATGTCATCTTTTAAAACTTTCCCACCACAACATAGATGGAATCAATATCTTCCCAAGGCCTCTCTAGAAAGGGAAAAGGTTGATATAAACTTGTATTTTGAGATCTCCCTTTAGCCTACTAATGTACTTTACATTCTTACACAAACTTGCACACATCTATTAACATTCGTGGCCAAAATTAACTCTCTACTAGCTACGATAATTTCTTATTCAAATGAAAATTCCCTACTAATCCATGATTATGTTTATCCTTAGCCAAATTATATCACATTGATCCTCTTAGAATGCATAACTACATGTCATTGAATAATAGGCCCTTTTGCACAAAAATAGTCCAACCAAAGTGTCTTGTCAACACTCGCAAGAATTGTGCATGCTTTATTGAATTTTTCACCTTGCGTATAAAAATGTTTGATGGATTCACAACCCACTACTTCCACTCTCATTTATATTAAAAACACGCCTACTCAACTACCTTATTAGATATTTTGCTTCTATACTTCAAAAAAAAGTGCATCCATTAAGTTACTTTACCCACTTCATATGTCTCTTATTCAATTTCACCTGATTTTTTATAAATTACAATGCTTGATGATCAATAAATAACAAAAATTGTTTCATAGTAAATAGTGCCTTCACTTCTTAAGTTCTCACACAATTGCATAGAAAATCATGATCATACACACTATACTTCTTCATGTCATTCAACTTATAACTGAAATAAGTTAATGTCATTCCCTCTTGAATCAATATTGCACCAATAGATAAACCAATATCATCACAATCAATCTAGAATACATTCATAAAATCAAGCAATGACAATGTTGATTGTTCAATCAACTTCAACTTCAATTCTTCAAAACTCCCTTCTAAGCTCAAGATCAAGAAAAAACTTTTCCTATCCCTCAGTATGGATTTTTGATAGTACACACATTTTGTTCAAGTTCCTGATGATCTTGCAATAACAACTTATCAACCCTTGAAAACTTTGTGATTTGTAAACACTTTGTAGTAATGACCATTCCACTATCTCAAAACCTTCTCTAGATCCATCTTTACGCCTACATGATAAATCCCAAATCCCAAATTTACAAGCTCCTCCTACATAAAATTACATTTCATAAAATGAATCAACAACGTTTCCTCACACAACCACTGAAACACTTTACTTATATGTAATAAATGCTCTTCTTGTGTTATACTAAATATCATAATATCATCAAGGTATATGATGAAAAACTCTCCCAAAAATAGTTTTAGGACTTCATTCATCAACCTCATGAAATTACTCAATGCATTTTTCAATTCAAATGACATTACAAGAAACTCATACAATATTACTTACATCATGAACTTATTCTTCCATTCCTTGCCCTCTCTTATGTCAATATGATGATATCCACTCTTCAAATCAATCTTACTAAAATACCTTCCACCACTCAAACATTCCATGATTTCATCCATGCACAACAATCAAAATTTGTACTTAATGGCTCTTCGGTGTATATGCATTCCACTCACCACCCTTATTTAGTTCTAGAACTAGAGGCTTATACTCTCTCTAATTGATCATCTATCCAATAACTCTTGAATTCATCTTTGCATATATGTGTTCTCTTATGGTATCATCATGTATACTTCCTTGTTCAAAAATGTGACCCTAGAATCAAATCCATGCAATGAATTATGTTCCTCATAGGTGGTATCTCCTTTGGTAACTTGCTTGAAACTATCTTTGTAAACTCTCCAAACATGTCATTCACTTCTTGTTTAGTTATTCCATTGTTCCATTTAAAGTCGTCCCTACACTATATTTTTTTGTACGATACATTATATACATAAAACATGCACTTTATTGTACTTTACCTCATTCAAGTATTACTTCCACGATAGTAATGGAACCTTAGGTCCATGCTCTTCTCCTTCATCCTTATCCTTCATCAAATTAAAAGTGTGATATCTTCCATCCTTCGCCACCTTTTATGTTTTTATGTAGCCATCATGTTGTTCCTTCCAATCAAACTACCATGTCCTTCAAAGTAGTACATGAAATGTGTTTATAGGCATGATGTTGCATAGAACTTCATATTCATATCTCCCTATCTAGAACTTAACCATACATTTATCAATCACCAAAAATGGTGTCCCTTATACAACCATGAGACCTTGTAGGGATTAGGATGGCTAATAGTCTTCAACCCCAATTTATCCACCACATCTCACTTATCCAAATTATCAGTAGTCCCCTTGTCTACTATCAATTTACATATTTTACCCCTTAACTTACACTCTATTCAAAACAAATTCTTCCTATGCTCAGATCGACTTCTTATTTTTTTGGTTTCAAAAAATGTTCTTGAATATTAGTTGTCCTCCCATCTCTAGATCTTCTCCACATACTAACAAATGATATTCATCATCTTGTGCAATGTGTGTACTTACATTGCTCCTCTTACCATCACTCAAGGCATGTGGGAACTCAAAAGCTTTATGCCTTGTTTCTCAACACATGTAACATGTGTCGTTGATTCTACAACATCTTCTACATCTAAAGGATCATACTCCCCTAGATTTATTTTCTCCTCATCTAGATGATTCTTCATTGTGCAACATTGAACTAGCCTTTCCTTCATGATGCCCAAAGTTTCCTTTCCACCACCTTATCCATAGCCTTGCCTGACCTTTCCCTTTCTCTGGGAAGCACTTTGTAATTTCATGTTAGCTTCTCATCTACCTTAAGTGTTAGCTTATAGCCTTCCTCTATATACTACACTTATGTCACTCCAAACTTATATTGGATTTCCATCTACAACCCATTCATATACCTAGGCATCTTATCCAAATCATCCTATGCATGTTTCACTTAAATAATGAGTTAGTAAAATTCTTCAATTTACTCCTTCACCTTGAGCTCCCT
Organism: Taxus wallichiana var. yunnanensis; assembly: GCA_018340775.1. Taxonomy (NCBI): domain Eukaryota; kingdom Viridiplantae; phylum Streptophyta; class Pinopsida; order Cupressales; family Taxaceae; genus Taxus; species Taxus wallichiana. Next base: position 556,004,966 of record CM031239.1, on the reverse strand, counting down.
CTATCACATGCTCTGCAACTTAATTCATGTGAAATAGTTATTCCTGCAGCTTCACAACCAGCCTATCACATGTCTCAAATTCATCTTGCCTCTTTTCACTCAATCTATCTAGATGTGATCCCACTATATAGATTCATGACCGTTCAACTTAAAAGAAAATTTAAATTTCTTGGGATTTTCCATGTATTTATACTCAAAACACTTCTTGTGCTCAATTATCCAATCAATTAGCTTTCTTGGTTCTAAATTACCAAAATAACTCAAGGTATCCAATATATACTTACTCCCCATCCCACCAATTACACATAACAAATTATCTTTTAGTTGTTCCATTTGTGCATCCTCTTCTTCCTAGGAAATTTATAGCATGTTCTCTTTGTTGAGAAAGTTTCATCTCATCATCACTTTTATCCTCCATAACACCACCTCAGTGTGGTGTGGATTTCGTGGCCTCCAAACAAGCTTACATAGTCCACATTAATCCAACAAAATTGTTAACTCTCGTACTTTGGTCTCTGTGACCTTAGACAATATACCTCTTGCATTCTGCTTTTTTACTCAAATTAATTCAATGTCCACATTCCTTCACACATTATTCCCAATGATCTCATTATTTGAAGATGTATATAATGAAATTATACCCACACTTATAAATGTGGAAAGCTTCCAATGTCCACCATACCTTAATTCACAAGGAAATAAATCCTTGATCTAATACTAAATGATGAAGACATGAATAGGGTTTCAATTGAATATCTTCCTTAGACCACGCATCCTCGAGAATTATATGTGGAAAACATATAAAGATATATAAATAAATAGGGATTTAAAATCAATAATGTAAACACATAAAAAAATATTTAGTCAATTACTTATGATTAATAACACACACTTAGATTGATCAACAACAATGCAATTGTGTGTCATATCATATCATCACTATTATATTTTTCTCGAGCCTTAGGCTCACATCACACTCTACCTATGAGAGCTACAAATTTAGCTACTCCAACATACCCCCTAAGGAAATTGGCATTTTCTTATACAAACATGCAAGCCACATGATGCTACACTACAAAAGTTCCTAAAATTAAAGAATAATATGATGTTAAGGCCCAAAGGAACCGACACAAGACTCAATCATCTTCTCCAAAAAAAAATCATCCTAAATCAATGTTGTTCAAAGACGTCAAAAATTTCAAACATTATCATAATATTTTGTGGCTTCGATAGTACTTCACATCTTCAAAACAAACTCATAGTATTCTACAACTTCCTTTAGGTTTGTGTGGCTTCCATAGTGTTTCGTAGCTTCAATAGACATATGAATATTTAATAGTGTTATGTATCTTCCACACATGTTAGTGAGGCCTCCATAATATTGTGTGTCTTGCATAATAGACTTAACCTTTCATAATACACTTACACACAACACTAGCCTTGCATAATGGACTTATGCACAATATAAAATGCAACACAAACTAAACTAATTTTTAATACACAATAGTCTATGAACTTGAATTCTCTTGTATCGGAATATCATGATACTTATAATTTATCCATATAGTGATACAACTCAAAGGAAAGAAAACATGGAAACAATTTCCTTATCCTTTGTCCCCAAAGGCACTTATCTAATTTCTTTATATGTGTAACCACAACTTTGTTGACTTGGTATATTTATACTCAAAAGACCAAGAATTCACATAATCCTACATTTCCCTCATGTGTGGTGTACAAGTTTATTTCTACACGTCCAACAAAATTATCTACAATTAGGAATAAATTTGTGTTCCTACCAAGGTTCCTGTCGAAGAATCATCCTTGAGGTGTAGTAGATGAAGACAAAAGGACACTTCAACATTACTAAACTTCTAAAAGTACTTCAACAACACTTATACTAACCTTATATGTGCACAATCATAGATAATCCCACATTCTCAATTGTATTGATAATTTCAAAAACAACCAAGATAAGATTATAAATACATTTTTTGGTTTCCTCTTTGCCTTGAGAATCTATCAGATGGATCCATGTCTATACTACCTATGTTGAAGTTGTTGTGGATAGTTTTTGAGTATCACTATGGAAGAAACCATGCATTGATTCTTCAATCATGTTTGGATTCAATTTTTTTACCATCATCCATCATGTATGATATTATCTTGAGGTTTTTAGTCACGTTTGGCATTCCTCGTGAGATATGTTGGATACATATTTGGATTGATCTACAACATCTCATCCTTAGATAGGTGGGAAACATAAGTTTTTAATGCTACACTTTTTCATTTGTTTTATATATACAACACCACACATCCATGCACCTTGGATGAAAATTTTATTTACATTTAGCATTCCTATAAAGGTATTCTTCATTATTGAATGGGGCATAGTCCATTCTCAACTTGTCTTGGATTCCAAATAACTTGCACCACTAGATATACCCTATTGCAGGACATCGACATAAAGTCTCACAATGAAAAGAGAAATAGAAAAAGCGTAAATTGTTTTGCAACACTTCTTACATGGTTACTAAAAGATTCAGAAAATACTCGATGTTGATCGTAAAAGTACAAATAATGCAACAACACACATTGTACATGTACCTCATTGAATTCAAGGTGAGTGATAAAGTCCAATTACATCATTAAAAGGAATTATTCAAGTATCCTTATATGGAATTTTAGAATTAGATCATGCATCCTTGTTGTGGATCACTCAAAGAATCAAATTATTCTCAACAACCTTTCAAACATTTCGACCTCAACATTCAAAATTTGAGAGCTTGTGTGCCATAGATTTTTCCTTAATCTAACAACAAGCTATGTCTATTCCAAATCGACTATCACTATTAATAAAAGCTTGAACACCATTGGATATTTCTATAATATGTGGTGGAATACCAACCAAATAATGTCATGATATGAGTGGAATGCATGGAAATTTGTGCAAGTGGATAGGATCCCACTCATTAAAAGAAAGAAATATCCAAAAGATAAAAACTAGGGATGGTTGATGACGTGTTACTCAAAGATAAAGGTTTGTACCAAAACATCTAACAAGAAATACAAACAAAATCTTGAGTCATTAACATATATTTCATGTAGATATTATTTGATGAGATTTTTTTTCATTCAAAACTTGATAGGTAAAATATGTGAGAATTCAAAGAGACAAATTACTAGTAAAGTGATCATTTAAGCATGCATCAGCTAGGAACATATGGACAACATTCAAATCAAAAGTATTTTCATTTAATTAACTTCCCTCCCTTCTCTCTTCTTCTAATTTTATAAAGAGATTTAACTCTAATTTTAAAATCATTAGGAATTTTGGTATTCCGAGTAGTTTGTTTGTAGTATTGCATTTTCTTTAGGCGGAACTCACCCCCATATATATATGCAATACATTAATTAGATCTTATGATTTTTTATTATTTTCACAAAGTGACACAACATTTTATGAATTACACGTTGTACGAGGAGAATCTCTATAAAGCTCGATACTAAGGTAGAATTATGGAATGGTTTTGGTCGTAATTGTGAGCTAAGTGACTTGAAAATGATATTTGTAATATTAATTAATGACAATAGTTCAATGTTGTGATCTCATTCTACTACTTCAAAATATGGAGCTCAACTTCTCATAATTATTGAATGATTGTGTTCACTATATATTTTACAACATAATTGCTTATTTATTGGGTCCGATATGATTAAATATAATGTTTCACGAGTTTTTTTAATTTCGTGCATCATAACCTTTTTTTAAAATATCTAACATTAAATGCATTTCCTTTTAATTATTTATTAGCATAGGTTTGTTTTATGCATTGGATTAATAAAATACATGGTTGTCTCCAAAGGTTATTTTCTAAGTCATTCACGCACACTAGAAGCATTAACCATGTGCACATAAGAGAGGTTTCATTTGCATTGAATTTTGGGTTGTAGTAGGTATTAGGAGTCATATTAGGTGTTTTTGAATCCTCCTTGGTCATTTCAAGTCCCTATATGAGTGTGTACTAGTTATGTTGGAGTTTCCCTCCAAAAAGGGAGCATTTGAATATTTGAATTTGTAACCATGGACTCAAAAGGTGTGATGAATTATGTAAAGACATATAATGGTGTAAAAAGGTCATGAAATACCTCATCTAATTTAATTAATGTGTCTTCACTCCATAAACTTGTGTTACCATGTGTGGTTAGTCTCCACCATGGTTAGGGCTAAGAATTAGTTATCTCATTCACCTTTTAGGTCTTGGAAATGAAGTAATTCAAATGAGGAGGAAGAGAAAGTTATATGAAGGGTTTAGAGGTCCAAGAATAGTTTGAAGGACCTGTAGAAGGCAAGAACCCGTATGAAATAACATGAAGAATTGAAGAAAAATAGGGTTCTTGTGCACAAATGAAGAAGTACTATGTAAATATGAATAAAGGATGAATATTTTGATGATATATATATTTTTAAGTCATTTTTATGAGTTTTAAATGATGGTTTCAAGTGTATTTTAATTCTATAAAGGTTTCTAATGTGGGTACCGATATATGAGTTTGGTATTTGTCAAAAATGACTTGATATATGGTTGGTTTTGTAATGAAATAGTGAGGCTAAGTGTTATTGCAAGGAATTAATGAAGGTATATGTATGTATCTTGTGTGAAAGAGGTCATTTAATGAGGGAATGAATTTTATTTGGGTTTGAATTCACAAATAAAGTGGAACTTATCAGTTTGAGATAGATTGACAAGAGTTTCTTGTGCATTTTATAGTAAGAATGAAGAAAAAGATAATGAAATATTGAATGAAATGATTTGTGGAGTTTTGGGATTCATGTACAAGTTTTAAATTGCATTATATAAGATAAAAGTGATAAAAAAGGATATTGAAAGAAAAATTGGTAAGACTGTTACTTAAAAATAGAGTTTTCTTAGCAAAGTATATGCAAAGCTTATTGTTGGGAGAGATTGGTACATTTATAGGTGTTGGTGTTAAAAGGAGAAAGATGGAGGATATTCTTATGGAGATTTTAAGGTAAGATATAGGTCACGAGTCTTTGATTTTATCAAGTTATGTCAAAAATGTCCTCTCATGCTCTTTGAAACCCTAGACAAAGGGAAAAATGCAAAAAGAGTGTATTTTGAGTTTCAAAGGGATGAAATTTCATGAAAATTGAAATATAGAATATTGATATGATGATAAGGTATATTTTGAGGTTTTAGGAAAATTGGATTTGTACGAATTGATTTATGCTTGACAATATTATTTGAGGGATAAAATGACCTAATTGAAATAGGTAATTTGGAAATGGTCACATTTCCCTTAAGAAGAAATTGAAAGGATAATGTGGTAGTTGAAATGGCTTAATGGGTATTTGGAATTCCTCTTAGTTCTTTTAGAAACTAAGTATACAAAAAGTTATAAAAATTCATGTTTCACAGGGCTAGTAGTTGACTATGTATGGTAGAGTTGAGGGTTTAAAAGTTCTATGCAATTTATTTGTGTTTTCTAAGAAGGTAAAGGTATGTGACCACAAAATAATCTTGAGAAAGGTTGAGTGAATATCACATGAATTCCTCGAAGAATATTTGGAGTATATGGTTAGACTCTGCTTGCAAAAATAGTGCCTAGGAAAATTGTGATAGACCTAGAGTGGACCTAGATTTTAAGTAATAAACATTCTTGTTTAAAATTTGGATAAAAGAGTCATGACAAGTTTAAAAACCCATATTAGATAATTCATAAGACATGTTGCAAGAAGACCTTAGTTAATATTTAGGGTCAAAATTTCAAAATAGAGTTAGTGAAGGATCATTAAAACATGACAATTTGAGGTCAAAACAAGGAATGAAGGCTTGTGTAGAATGGTTTCTTATTTAGAAATATATTGGTACAAGGCATAAATTTAATATATTGTAATTATTATTTATGAGTCTATGAACCTAAAATAATCCTTGAAGGTTAATAAGTGAGAATAACCACAATACACCCTCGACAAAGCAATGATAACTCAGTAAGTTGAATTAGACTAAAGTGCCAAAAAAACTTATACCTAGACAAGGTTTAATGAGGAAGTTCATGTTCATGATGCAAGAAGTGAGGTCAAATTATAAAAAGGTGTGTAAACAGTGATAAGTTAAAATGCATTGAAGGAAAGACGAAAGAAACCAGCTTAGGGATGGTCAAGTGATCATTTGCCAAGAAACATAGTTGAAGTGTTGAGTGAACATAGAAGTGAGAATAAGTGAATAAATTTGAAGGTGCATGTGGGAAGGATTAAGGGTATTATAGGATATCTAGAGAATATGTTCCAAGATAGCATTCAAGTCCATTGAATGAAGAGTGAATCATGAGAGTACTTGTTCCCTAGAAAGAAAACTAACTAATGTTATCTCATCTGATTTCTAAGTTGTATGAACATGTGCAAGGTGTAAGAAAGAGATCAAAACATTGTTGGAAAGGTTGGGAACACCAACCAAAGGTGATGATCCTTGAACTTATAAGAGAATTTTATGGAAAATATCACATTTGATTGGCTCACATTGCATGGTTACAGCTTTGTAAATAGAAGTTAGATTGAAAATTGAGTTGAGTGTTTCCCACATGGCATCAAGTGGTATCATAGTAGCTTGAAATTGAATATTTGAATGTTTTTTATTCTAACCACGAGTTATATGAGTGCATGAATGAAGTTTTGATAGGTTGAAGGAAAGTATACCAAATAGATAAGAGAGAGAAGGTGAAAAGTGAAAATAAATCCCTGAAAAGAAAAAAAAGAAGTGAAAGAAAGTGAAGCAAGGAAGAATGTCAAAAGACTAGGTGTGGAAAAGAACCTAGGTGAGACACAAGGTAAGGTGAAAAATACTTGCTAAGAGAGAAATAAAGAGAGAAAATGGAGAAATAAGAGATAGTGAAGGGGTTGATTATGTTATTAAACCACAAGAATAATCAAGATGAGAGATATAGAAAGAAGAAATAAGAAAAGAGGATGCAAGAAAGAGAGACTTATGGTTTGAACATGAATTAAAAGATCTTATGAAAGATGTGGAACAACTTGAGAAGTTGATGAAACAATGATTATGGAGGAAGAAAACAAAAATTGGAATTTTTATTAGAAGAGTTAAGTGGCCTATAGGGTTACTTGTAAAAAGAAAACAAAGAATGCAACAGAGTAGTGATTAGAAAAGAATAAAAAATGGAGAGAAAATGGAGAGGATTGAAAACAAACAACAAGAAGAGGTGTTTAAAGAGATAGTGTACATAGAAAATCAGATATTTGTTTTAGAAGAGGTTACGAGAGCTTCTTAGCTTGTCTTAAAGAGGATGAAGAGGAAGAATATTTTAAAAAGAAGATGAAGAGGATATTTATGATGCTTGTACAAATTTTGAAGATGAAGATCAGTTTCTTGAAGATGAATAAGGTGTAAATGAAGGAAAAGATGAAGACAAAAAAATTTTAGAGGTTGATTTAGAGATGGAAAAACTAGAAATGCAAAAGGAAAATAAGAAGACTCAAAAATTTCATGTTTTTTCATCTAATATTTGGTGTGACTATGTTTATGTAGGTATGATAGATAAATAAGTGAAAACAATTGAAATAGAAGCTCTTAAAAGAGATCAAATGAAGAAGATACAAGAAAGTATTTGCATTTTTTAGAACAAGAACATGAAGAAGAAGATAGAAGAGAGAGAAGAAGGAAAAATCAAGAAAGAATATGAAGAAGATACATCTTGAAGGAAGAAATCAAAATAGCTATACAATTGGAAGAATAAAAAGAATCTAGCACACAATTCTTCCACCTAGGAGAATGATGTAGGAGCACCAACCATGTACATAAGAGAGTTTTGGTTTGCATTTAATTTTTGGTTTTATTAGGTATTAGGAATCATATTAGGTGTTCTTGAATCCTCATTGGTCATTTCAAGTCCCTCCATGAGTGTGTACTAGCTATTTTGGAGTTTCCTCCAAAAAGGGAGCATTTGAACATTTGAATTTGTAACCATGGAATAAAAAGGTGTAATGAATAATGCAAAGCCATGTAATGTAATTAATATGTATTCATTCCATAAAATGGTGTTACCGTGTGTGGTTGGTCTCCACCATGGTTAGGGTTAAGAATTAGTTATCTCATTCACCTTTTTAGGTCTTGGAAATGAAGTAGTTTGAATAAAGGAGGAAGAGAAAGTTAGAGAAATAAATGGTTTAGAGGTCTAAGAATATTGTGAAGGACTGCAGTAAGGCAAGACCTTGTATAAATGAGCATGAAGAATTGAATAAAAACAAGATTCTTGTGCATGAATGAAGAAGTTCTATGTAAACATGAAAATGATCAATATTTTGATGATATATCTATTTGTTAGTGATTTTTATGAGTTTGAAATGATGTTTTCAAGTGTATTTTCATTCTATGAAGGTTTCTAATGTTAGTACTGATCTATGAGTTTGGTATTTGGGAAAAATGAATTGATATATGGTTGGTTTTGTGACGAAATAGTGAGGCTAAGTGTTATTACAAGGAATGAATTAAGGTACATGTATATAACTTGTGTGAAAGAGGTCATTTAATGAGGGAATGAAGTTTATTTGGGTTTGAAATCACAAATAAAGTGGAACTTCTCATGTTTAGATATATTGTAGTCTTTTTATTCACCAATGCTTAGTTAGGCACACTAACACTTCATCTAGATAGAGGTCCAATGCTCACCCGAAGCACGTGCAACCACCGTGTCCTCTTTTAGTTGCTTAACAAAATGTGGTTAACATACTTAACAATTATAACATGAATGGGGAAATAACACAATATAGTAATGGAAACACATATAATAAGGAAATCAATCAACACATATCATTAACATCAACACTTGGATCTCTACTACATTACTTTCATCAATAACAACCATAACAATCCATACAATTGTTCATCATAAGCATAATCCATTACATATACCTGTTGATTATATCCATGCGTTGACTACATCCATGCACAAAATCATAGCACTTACAATATTCACTTAACATGCTTCACATACATCATAATCTCTCAAAAGCACACTTAGCCGCATTTTACAATGAACACAACATCTATTTATACACGGTGGGGACTTTCCCTTCACTACTTACATGTGTTAATCCTATTAATAGACACCCTAAATATAGGTTGTATGCCCTTTACCACCTTTTTTAACTCTAGACTGAGCTATAAATATCTCGGCCTCATCCATTCTTTAATCCTATAAATACAACTTCTCCAATGTGACATCCTTATTCTATCTTGCATGTGATTTACTCATTTGGGTCGATGTTTTATCTATTCTTAAATGTTCCTTGCATAATATGACATCCATGATTTTCCCTATTTTAAACCTCTACTTGGAAATTGGCTAAGCCTCGATCCTTGTGCATGTGTGAACCTTCGTGTGCGCTGACCTCCTTCTCTAAGTTGCGCACCTTCGCACATTGACATCTCTTCACTACTCGATCTTTCATGCATGCTTTCTCATGTTGTCTTGTATTAGATTTATGCTTGTGCATGTACTTCCATGTGGTCCTAATATTTTAATCCTTTTTATTGTGTACTTCCTCCCGCATGCGGTCTTTATCATCCACACATGGCTAATGCTTATCCATTTCTACTACCCAACATTACCCCACACTAGGAGTATTGTCATCCTCGAATAATATAATACATCAAAGAATACCTCTTTCATGAAATGGCTGAAAGAATGAAGAATTTAAAGAATAAAGAATATGGGCCTTTACCCAATGAATAAAATAATGAATATCTTCCCTCCATGCGCACGTTTAAATTTTAGGCTTTAGGTAGTGGGAGGATTTCTAAAACTCCTTGTTTATTATAGCTTCTAATTTCTTCCATCCTTTGAGCTCCTTCGCTACCTTGTCGGTGTTGCCTCCACAATGCCCGGAACCTCCTCCAATGTTAGCTCACCCACATTTTCCTTCAACTCCTTCACCACCACATCTAGGTCCGAGATCACACCCTCTAAATTATCCATTTTGTGCATTACCATAGGGTGGATCTCCTTGAGCCTTTCCAAAAATGTATCCTTTATGGATTTAATTAGCTCTCTCTTTTATGTAACATGTGTCATAACTTATTCGTGCTCGACCTTGTTAGTTTTCATTGTGGCCTCAATCTTTTCAACTCGCCTCTTCGTTTTACGCATAGCGCATGTTAAGAATAGGATCATCAAAATCATGGCAAATGTCAAAAGCTTTCTCTACCTTCCTTTTGGCCTCCTTGACTTCGTGACCAACACCTCAAACTAAGTTATCTTCTCCTCCACCTTTTCTTTATTATTCTGCTTCATTTCAGCCATCTCTTTTGTTGATAGTCTAGGCCCACTCTTTGCCTTAATTAGTAGCATCCGAACTAGATCCTCCAAATAGTATATCTTTGTTTCATACTCCAGCTTTGGAATTTTTACTAAGTGTGGGCACACACACGTGATACTACTTATAATGTTAGCTTCTTTATTATATATGCATCCATTGTCATTTTATTCTCATTTCTCAAGTCCTCGATGAGATTTTGAATTTCCTTTTCCTTTTTCTCCACATCTTGTCGTAGTCTTTTAATTGCGGTCCCCTCATCAAATTTCCTTTGCACAACCTCCGAGGCCATTTTTTCAACACATTACATGCTTGATTATTTGTTAATTGAGTGGAATCAATGACAAGAAATGTTGTTCCTGGAATATTCTTCAACTTCATCTCGAGACCGACTCTTTGCTTACCTAAAATTTTGGCTCATCCATGTGCATCTAGTAATTCCACTAGAGCATTTTTATTGTACATGTAAGGGCTTCGTTCTTGTCAAAAATTTCCCAATAGAATATATCCTCTGTGGTTATTGAATTGTGAAACCTTAATCTTATCACTTTTGTGGGATCATCAATGTAGGACATCTGGGTATCTTAGGGAGGTTGTCTTCGTGTCCTCCCTTTTACATGTTTCTTATTCGATGTCTCTTACGCAATGTTGAATTACACGCCACTTGTCTCTCCTCTAGCACCTAAGTCTTCCCCAATTCCTTTATCTTCATCTCTCTCTTCTTCCTCATTGTTTCCTACCCCACGCTCCTCTTCACCCTTTCCACCGCCTTTGGCCT